>CM074191.1:40309719-40797219 GCA_037179385.1 Holothuria scabra
CTGAAGTGCCTCTTATGCTAAAATGTGGGCCATCTAAAGCAATTTTGAGGAAATTGTGGGATTGAAAACTGGCGAGCATATATCAGCCTAGTGTTTGATGAGTGAGCTCTACTAGCAAAACTTCTTTGGGACATGGTTGTAATAAATCCAGTTGGTATCAAAGGATAACCTGTCAGCTTTTTGCGCAAGGGTAACGTCGACCTTGTCAAACTTCGACGAGTGTTTGAGAGGTCATTTCACTCGTTCAGATTAGAGTGTAAGTCATTAAAGATTTTATTGCAATTTCGCTACCTTACATATTCGAGAAAATCTTTCTAAAGAAGTCGTATAGCAATTTTAAATTTTAGGTAGACCATAAAGCAGCCATCAGTCCCTCATTAATTGACGTTCTTGGATTTGGTCCTTCTAAAAGATTTTTGAAAGTTTTGGCAGTGATAAAGTCAGAAATTAAGTATTTATAAAGCAAGAGTTATCGCAACACTTATTATATTTCTCTTGGACTTACCACTAAACGAGGTCCTTTCCCCAGCCCTTAGTTTCTTGTACAAGTTTTCACATCTGGAAATACCAACCCTCTGGTTAAAGCTCAAACTGTGTGCTCCGCTCTTCATTTCATGACCATTGAAATTTTCAGCTCAGTAGAGAACCTGGAATGACCGGTAGGCTACGTGTTTTACCATCCTTGTGGATGCTCAAAGGTACATCATTACACAGCGCAGTTATACAATCGACAAATGACACTGAATATCGTCAAATTTTTCTGAATTTTGCAGAGTCTGTATTTCAGCTCATTATCTACGATGTACATTGAAAAATGATCCTGTTTTATTAGTAACATAGTTAGAAACAACTTCCAAAATTATTTGGAAGCACTCTTTTTTCACACAATATTTTCGGTGTAACAATATATTAATATCTCGCTGGGTTGTCGAAATTTTGTCCAAAGCGACATTTAATTGGAGGTAAACTTTTTATTTAGTCGAATTATGGCAAATTTAGCAGACCATGAGGAATCCTCAAACGGTCGTCATCTCTGGTAGCCTACGTATCACGATAGTCAGGTTTTCTCCACGTTTTTGCCTTTTTATTGGTTTCAAACTAGAGAACAAATAGTCAAATACGGAAACAATACAAATATAGACGCTTTTGTTGCGCGGTTGTAGGCTGGATTCGTACTTTGAGGAGCTTGACACACTTTTCGCGCAAATCTTCGCGCTTCCCCGAGGTTGAGGTTACGCGCTTTGGGTAGCGGACCACTAACTCCAATACTCGTGCCTGGTAAAATGTTTACTGACAGACGAAGTGCCAGAAAAAAAAATTATGGGATGTTGTCTCTGACTGTGTTACTTACATAATATGATCATTTTTGCATTTGGATTTTGTAAACAATGAGTTGAAATACAGATTGTGCAAAATTCAAGGCAATCTGACCAATTTTAATGCCATTTTTTTTTATGGTATTACTCCGCTCTGTGAAATACCGTTTTTGAGTAGCTACAGTATTATGGCGGGAAACACGTCCCTATCATTCAAGGCTCTCTAGATCAAACTTTCAATGGTCATGGTACAAAAATTTGAAGGTGCAATGAAAGCCGTGATTGTGAGCTTCGATCAGAGGGGTGGCGTGTCCTGGTTGCAAACTTTTAGTGGGAGCTAAGGGGCACGGAAGTAGCCAAATTTAGTGTGTAAGTCAATGGGACTTTTAGTTAGTGGCCCGCTATCTCTATACGGTCCTTCTAAACCACGCGTTGACACGCCTGGCCATGCCCTGTTTTCCAAGGCTTTCGCTGACCACGCGCTGACACGCCTGGCTATGCCCTGTATACCAGGGCTTGCGCTGACAAGCGCTGCAGGTACCGAACCGCCCGCGGCACAAAATGTAGAGCGCTCTTTTCTTTTGCTGACAAAGACACTGATCAGAGCCATACCGGTACATGTTACGGCAGTGTAAGCATACGAGAACAGTTTGGAAGTTTATTGTGTACAATCTGAAAAACGTCTCTAATGTTAGATTTTTTATTACATGTACAGAAGAAGGAATAAAGAAATACAAAAAATGATCAGTGAACAATTTCTGTCAATTATGAATTTTCAGGACTTTTTACTTCGTTTGTTTTTCATGTTCTATAAATTTACCAACAAAGCAAAGGACAAAAGGCCTAATCGGGAATAAAAAGCTGATATTAATTTACTGAGTGCTTTTTTTAGTCATCTCCGATCGAAATGCATTTTTCATGTTAACGAAAAAGTTTTGTAATGATGCGGACATTAATTCGAATTAACGCTGATTCAGTGGCGTATGCAGGATTTCGAAAGTGGGGGCACAACCTGTGATCGAATTAATTATTAAATGCTGGCATAAAATCGATTAAATGCTGGCATTAATTCGATTTAATGTCAGCATTAAATCGAATAAATATGGACATTAAATATTAAATGTAGACATTAATTCGTTATAATGTCTGCATTAAATCGATTTAATGTGACATAAAATCTAATTAATGCCAGCATTTGATTTAATGCCGACATTAAAATCTGTGCTGTGATTGGTCAATTCTGAAACTTATTTAATGCTGACATTAAATCGAATTAATGCGGACATAAATTCGATTTAATGTCAGCATTAAATAAGAAATTATGTCCACTGTGGCCAACCATAGCCGTCAAGCTATAAATCGTCTGATAAAACGACATAACAAATCTGTTATGTTTTAAACACAAGTTTCTTGAATGGGAAGAATATCATATTGCTGCAATACGTGAAGTGATTTTGACCTAACCTTGCCATATTTCAAAAATATTTCAACTTTTCTCCTAATCTATGAACTGACTTGAGCAAGTCCAAACTATTTAGGTAGCGGACCACTTACTCCAGTACTCGTGTCTGGGAAAATGTTTACTGACAGACAAAGCGACATAAAAATTTTATTGGATGTTGTTTCTGACTGTGTTACTTACAAAATATGAACATTTTTGCATTTGTATTTTGTAGTCTAGACAATGAGTTGAAATACAGATTGTGCAAAATTCAAGGCAATCTGACCAATTTTAGTGCCATTATTTTTTATGGTATTACTGTGACATACCGTTTTTGAGTAGCTATTATGGCAGGAAACACGCCCCTATCATTCAAGGCTCTCGAGCTCAAAGTTCCAATGGTCATGGTAAGGGAATTATTTGCAAGTGTCATGAAAGACGAGATTGTGAGCTTCGATCAGAGGGGTGGCATGTCCTGGTTGAAAACTTGTGGGAGCTAGGGGGCACGGAAGTAACCAAATTTAGTGTGTAATTCAATGGGACTTATAATAAGTGGCCCGCTACATATTACACAAAATCATAGCAGCCAGCCATCTTAGTGTGCTTTTTCCCACAAGTACGGTAGTGGCAAATGGCAAATTTCCGATATTTTTACTTTTTCGAGCCAGGGAGAAATCGCCCCTACCTCATGTAGTCGAACGACTATCTTCTCTTGGCTCGGAGCGTTCAGAAAATTCTAAAAAATCGCGACCCCTCAGATAGGCCGAAATGGCATGTTTCGGGCTTGTAAGAAGTAACTAAGTTTTACGAAGTTTTTTCTTTCAAGTGTGAACTCCACTGTATCAGGAACGTACTGCGGAGGGCAAAGCGCGCCGAAATTTTGGACCCTTTTAAAAAAAAATATGTAAATATGGAGCTTATATTGCAAAAAACTTTGAATAATCATAACTTCTCGTCTGCCAAAAAACTGTTTTTTCTATTGTTACTATAGATTTAATCTCTTGGAGGTGACTTAAGCACCTAGGTGCCTGTTGTCCGCGTTGCATTGTTATCTGATTTCTAACAGACACAGTGGTTCTTTTAAACTTGACCAAGTCTCCTCCCGTATATCCATTGCCGTATCAATGTATACGACAGAATCCTACCAAAATATCTTCAAGGAACATTAGGACAGCTCTTGCAAAATGTTAGTAAATAGGACGGGGATTTTTCTAAATTTAATATGAAAGTTGACTGGCTGAAGTATCTCCGATGCTAAAATTGGGTCAATTAAAGCAATTTGAGAAATATATATAAATTGAAAACTGACGGGCATATATCGGTCTTTGAATGTGAGCAAAATAGTCATGGATAAAGGCAGGAAAGTTCAGTTGAGCTCAACTAGCAAAACTTTTCTAGGGACATGGTTATGGTGAATCGAGTCGGTATGAATGGATAACCTGTCAGCAATTTTGCGCCGGGGTGGAGACGTTTTGGAACTTCGACAAGTGTTTTAGAGGACATTTAACTTAAACAAATTGACGTGTAACCCGTTGATTGTTTTACTGAGAGATGGATATACCTTAAGTGTTCGGAAAAGTCTTTCGAAAGATGTCGAACCAATTTCCGGTAAACCATAAAACAACCATTGCAAATGACTTGAAATTAATGGCAGTAATAATTGCAAAAGAAGTAATGATAAAGCAAGAATTGTTGCAACAATTATTACATAACGCTCCTTCCCCGGTTTCTAGTTTCTTGTGAAAGTTCTTAGACCTGGTACCTCACCCTTCTGGTTAAAAAACACATTGTGGGCCCCGTTTTAGATTTCATAACCATTGAAAGTTTGAGCTCAGTAGAGAACCTGGAATTATAGGAACGTGTTTCCCATCCTTGTCGATGCCCAAAGGGGGCCACATCTTAACACAGTGGAGTTATTAAGTCGACAAATGGCACTGATATTCGTCAAATTGCTAAAACGCCTCTCTCGACAAAATTCTGCAGCCCAGCACTTTTACTTGTACGTCGTACAGTGAATTTTACCCTTAGGATACAAGTTAACTGATTTCAAACACCGCAGTAAGTCGATTGTAGCAATTTTAAGAGGAATAATTCCATTTTTTAACTCTTTTAGATACTTTATTTACGTGCAGCTAACCTTTATATTAGTGTCCAAGTGTACCCATTGGTTAAGGATGGTGGTGGAAGTAATTTACTCTTTCCCCACCAACTTACATCACCCCCCCCCCCCCCACCCCAAATGAAAGGAATAAACCGTGAGTTAGTGATTTGTTGTAATATTTAGGTTTCCAAAAATTTGTTTACCGAAAGTAACTATTTTAGAGCAGTGTCAAAATGTTAAACTTTTTCATGATAAGATAGTAAACAGTTTAAGATAGTAAACAGTTATTTCTTCAAAATGTGTTTTGCTGTGTCCAGCGATTTAATAAAGAACTGTCGAATTTTCCAGCGGGGTTATTTTTTGCTTTCATTTCTTCTTTCTTCTACATTTTTTCGACTTCTTGGCATTCCAACTTTCTTATCGCTTCTTGTTTTCTACACGAAACTTTCTTTTCTTAATCATGAACTACTTCAAACTTCTAAATCATGTAAATATAGACGCTATTGCACATAATCTTCATGGTAAGGTCGGTCAACTTTACCCCCGTTGCCCCCTTTCCACAAAGTGTTTCGAATAACAATGGGAAATAATTAAATTCCGATGAAATTCAAAACTTTTTGGTTCATATCATATCAATCTTGTTGGCAGGAAGGTTCATTCTTTAACTAACCATTGCAGTGAACTGGTACACAAAGCCGACACAGCGTTGATGACATGTGTGAAGTACTTTTTCCAAAATCCTCCCGACCCTCTGGCAAAGGACTGTTCGGCGAAACCAAACTTGAAACTGCTATGAAGTGTGCTTACTTTTAACACAGTGCCAGCTAGCAGATTTGTCTTCAAATGGGACCCAAATTATTTCAGGGATAGCAAGATAAAACCCAGATTGATTGTGTACTTAGGCTAATAAAATGCGCGCAGATCTGGAATGGGAATTTTTACCCGGGCCAACGTACAAAGTTACAATCTATGTTTCAGAGAAATGTTACCATATTATTCTCTACTCATATTCTTTACTGGTAGTACCAATCAAGCAGTGGCATCGCCAAGGAGGTGGGGGCAGGGGGAAGGGGCACGTATCACCTAAAGTTATATAGATTTAGCGACACACCACCATGGACACAAATGTGTTATAAAGTGTTGAATTTGGTCGGCTCGGCAACGAACCGCCGTAGGCCACTTCGGCGGTACGTCGGAGAAATGTCAGGTGGCTTGCCGGCGGTTCTCCGACGGCGATGAAGCTGATTGGTTGCAAAATTTTACCCAGCATACGATTTTGTATTTGACCCGAATGTAGCCAGCATACCTCTGATGGCCCTTCGGCGGTCCTTCAGAGGCCAAACACCAATTCACGGCCGATCGAAAGCCGACAATGGCCGCCGACGGACCGCCGGATTTTGCTGACTGGGCGACCGCCCCGTGTGCCCCCCCTCCCCCACTGTGATGTGGGATTTTCAAAAAACTATCGATATGTCTTAAGTTCTATAGTCAGAGAGTGAGCCTTGATTTTTTTTTAAGATTCGATTATTCTTTTGACAAGAAAAGGCAGTAATTTTCATATTTTTCAACTGAAAATATTGAAAAACACATGGGAAATCCCATTTCCGGTTGCCTGCATCAGGGGTTGCGTTTTTTCAAAATTTTCTACCGGTTCACAATTCCGAGTACACCAATTGAAAGTGGCGCACAGCTCGGGTACCCGTTCAAGCAGAATTGGGCCTTCATTTTTCCTTTACAGGATATCACATATTTAATTAGCTGCCCATCAACTGCTTTCTCTTTCTACGGCTTATAATCAGCTCCCCTTTTTTAAAATGTCCGTCAGCCGGATCCGATCTTGGTATATAGTAGTTTCACTAGTTTGTTTGGTCCAATAAAACCTTACTTGAAGTTAGTTCGTTAGATAGCCTGATAGTTTTACTACACAGTTTCAAACCTATTGCTTCAAGACTAGTTGAGCCGGCCACGGCCCTTTTTTCCAGTTGTGGCTCGCTGGAAGTTACCCTGGAAGTTGAATTTTTAGGCCAATGTAAAGAAAATAGAATTACCCTTAAATTACGAACTTAATTCACAATCCCCATAAAACCCAGGAGCCTCCGGGGGCTTTGCCTCCTAGACTCCCACTGGGTCTTTGCCCCTGGACCTCACCAGGGACCCTAAGGCGGGCCCCTGGACCCCAGCCATTGGTCTTCGCGCTTCGCACTAGATGGCGCCTACGTTGTCATGAGTGGATTCTAGCAGTGGCCCTGCAAAATTGTTGTGTCCCCCAGTCCCCCCCCCCCCATGAAAAGTCTGGTGTCATGGGGAGGGATGAGGTAGTACATGAGGGATCGGAAAAGTCTAAGGGGAGAGAGAAAAACCGTTATTTTAGGTGTCAATCTTTTGCATTGCCGGAAAGTTTGGGTCATGGAGGGGGGGGGGGGTTAAACCCCAAAACCAACCGTGACTGCATCACTCCTGGGCTGGTTCACTTTTTGTCTGTGAGCTAGTTAATAGTCAATATCATTTTGCAATTGATGTGACGTATATATTTTTTTAATTTCTGCATAACTTTTTGTTCAATTACAGGTACTTTCATTTTTCTCCAAAATTTCACTTTCAAAATTTAACTTTCAAAATTTAGGGCGAGTTTTAGATTTGTTGATTGAATAAAAGGATAGTTTCCGCAAACAGCCTATTTGGCGGCGTACCGTAACAGTAGGTGCAAAGATATTATAAACATAGATACCAAACTTAAAATGGCGCGGTGACTCCTCATAGAGGCCGAATCGGAGGGGCGGAAGTGCTGATCATTGATCCGTCGTTTTGAAAGCTAACAGTCAATTGATATCTTCGGTAGTGTAAATACGTGTGATTTTAAAACATTGTAATTCTTGCAAACACCGTTCTACAATAAATTTCACTTACATGAAACAGTTTTAGGCTTCTTCGTCGGCTTTCTACTTAAGAACATTTGAGCATTAACGCACAACGACTGGTTTGAAGTTTATTGGCTTACTGATTGGTCAGTTTCTATGGTATCTTCACAAACGCACGTCAATGCACGCGTTTACATTCTTACGCGCTTACAACACAAAATCAAATACTGCGTTCTTTTTCCAAGCACGCGGAAGTACGCGTCAATTATTCCGGACTTCACACGGAGAAATGCATTGTGCGCGTGCAGAACTCGCTTTAAAAATGCACGCACGCTGATATCTCGTCACAATGGAATTTTCTGTTACGCATGCATCATTGTGCACGCAGATAACCTAATAGTACTGTGCGCATGTCAAAGAACACATCCGCCCCTCCGATTGAGCCTTCGTGAGGAGTCAGCGCCTCTAACAGTGTAGAGATCGGATTTTGGTATCTACGTTAATAATATCTTTGAGTAGGTGAGGCAAAACACCGCAATATAAGTTCTATTTGCAGTTGTTTGGAAGATTCAGTTTATGCAGACTCAACATACAATATTGTGCAGCCATATAAGGTGTCTCAATGGTAGTTCACGATAGTGAGAGGGGATTTTCGCCAACTCTGGTACTTTGGATTTTTGCACAAAGTATTACATTTTGTAGAGCAAACTCCTTAATTGTTGTATGTTTTTTTTTTAATTATCATCAGCGACAAAATATACAGGATAGCTAACATTATTTAACATGCACCCTGATCACTACATCCGACTTAGAATCCGTATATCGAAGACTTAACTTTAAAAATGGAAATGCCAGTGGTATTTGGTGCTCATCACTGGATGATAAGCAGTTGAGTAGGGAAAACAAGCCAACTAGTGAGCCACATGGGGAAAAGTCTGAGACCGGCACCACTTACAAGCTCTTTTCACTCCAAAATTTACAAAACTAACATGCCATAGATACTCAGATTAAATCAGAAATAACTCATTAAATGAAACGCGGCGACATGCATACCAGACTTGAGGATTTCTCGAAATCACAAATGTCCATCAAAAAAGCTAGTTATTTCACGTTTAAGGTACGAGTCTTTCTAGCCCGGGCCATAATATAAAGATTCTTGTTCAAAGGGCTTTCAGACCCAAGTTTGACTGAGTCGTCGCACAGTTGTCTGCAAATGCTCTTTCAAGTCGCCGAATCTTTCAATTCGTGATGCCACACACTTTGAAGTTTATAGATTCAAAACTGCATATTACTTTCCTCCGCATTTCATTGTCTTTGTACCTCTCTACGTTTTTATTTAAAACACTTCTACACTCTGAAAAAGGTGCAGGAAATGAACGCTCCCTAAACACTTTTCCTTACTTTTTAAACATGTTTAGTTAGTAATACGCGCGTGGTATTCCTGAACATTTCGTTCCAAAACATGTTTAATTGCTAAACATTCAGTGTCTAATTCCTAAAGCATGTTTAGAAGTTAAACGTGTTTACAAAATGGGGGCAAATTAAGTGTTGAATTGCTAAACACGTCTCTTGGAATAGGACGTATTAGCTTTGGTGAGTTCTTTATCAATCAGTCAATAGACGAGTTTATTTTTGCGCATGCGTTATCAACTTTTCTGTTTAGGTCAACTGGTGACAAACATCTGAGCGCTGCGGCGGCCAAGCATAGTATACCGTACTGATTTACATGTGTCTACATTCCAACATCGAATTAGACACACTTAAAAGTGTTTCCCGTTTACCTTTGACCTATTGCGCAATACTTCTCCTTGAAGAAACTTCGATCTCACCTATCGTGAAAAGAAATTTCTTGCAAAAAGGACACCTTGGCCATTTGTTATTAGTTGACATAAATAAGGAGTTAAACTCCTTGCTATTAATACATTTTCACAATCTTGAAGTTAAACGTCCCTTTTTCTATTATTGCCTGGACAATCTGTGTGCATCAGCACAAACAAACAACGGGTCACCCCCAAACTAGACCTTAAATATAAAAACATCATCATATTAATTATCAATCAATACGGTAAATACAAATTCCTAGCGTAGCCGGAGATTTTGTTTGGTTTGGCTAGCTGCTCGTTCAGTTGGCCTGGGGGAGGGATCTTAGGTTAACGGCGATCTCACACCGTTTGGATCATGCAGGGGGTATCTGAGCTCCCTGCTCAGATACATTGTTTTGCAACAATTAGAATACACCATTTGGTAGCATTTGAATTTAATTAATCCCTTGTACCAAATCCATATAAGGGCCAGATATGGAATTCCTTAATTGGGCTAGATAAGGATTTCATGTCCGGGCCATATTTGATGCAGACATGGGATTTATATGGGTCAGATAACAATTGGAAAGATACAATCCAAATGCATGCAAGAACCATATCTGAGCCTTATACTGTTAGATAAGATTTGATCTGGATCAAGTCTTTAAATTGGGAAAGATAAATATTTTATCTGGACCAGATATGGCTCTAATATGAGAAAAATGTGTTTCCATATAAACCCCATATCTGCACCAGATATGTTATTTATATCAGATATGTCTTGATCAAAATGTAAACATTTCATCTAGACGAAACCTACCTTTTCTAAAGTCCTTCCGACCCTCTGGCAAAGAACCGTTTGGCATCATGAAGAATTGGTACTGGTGGAATTTACTTAAGTACATAAATTTAACTTATTTCATAACAGGGGAAGGGAAAAATGCCTTGAAATTTCCTGATTATTGTGACCATGGTGATATAGGCTTTTCACTCTAAATTTCATATCTCTTTTACCCTAAATTTTGTTAGCTGCTTCGAGCATATTAATTTTTTTTTCCAAATCAAGACAAATGTAGGGTTAGATACAATTTTCGAGAACCGTCCATGTATGCAAATCCTTTGCATAAGTTCACTTAGTTGTTCGGGTAATGAACAAACGTGTAGACACAAGATAACTGCAATGTCCAGGAAGGTGATACAGTATCCAAAACGTGCCTTAAGTAGTAGCAAGCATTTAATGCAAGAATCAAACCACTATTTCAACATATGGAAAGGCATTTCATCACGTGACCATCCAGTGGGTGAGAGGATTACGCCTTAAAACGGATCTTAAATTTCACCACACTCGGACGCCGATTTAATAAGTCAAGCTCATCTCCAGCAGCGTGATGTCACCGACATGCACACAGCTAACTAAACAGCTAAATAATCCAAATGACCAAATTCCAATACAATATAAAGTCAACTTTACCTTTAGAGGCACCTCATCCCCTCAAAGCCGGGTAGGAGATGTATCGACATAGACCTGTAATGACTCCATGAGTGTGTAAGACTATTCAGAAGGAGCCGTTGCCTCTTTAGGGTGGCAGCTCGCTATTCAGATCATTTTTTTATTTATCATTCCGCATATCTGGTCCGTTTAATGGAAAAAGTTGTCAATACCTGATAAAGAGAAATGCATCGGGGAAGTTGCTTTATCTGAAGAGTGTATTCAAGTAAGGGTTCCATCACTGCAGACTCTATGACAGTGGCAGTTTTGAAAGAAGGGCAAATTTTGTGGTCACTTCCAACAGTCCAAGTCACATGAAATGTGGCACTTCATAGACAGTGTGCATATGGAAACTTATAATTGTGGAAGGAATATCTAAGCAAACAGCTACAATCAGTTGGCGTGTAGCTTACGGCAGTTTTGGAGCCAAAACATCCAAATTTTGTGGTCACTTCCAACAGTCCAAGTCACATGAAATGTGGCACTTCATAGACAGTATGCATATGGAAACTATAATTGTGGAAGGAATATCTAAGCAAACAGCTACAATCAGTTGGCGTGTAGCTTACGGCAGTTTTGGAGCCAAAACATCCTCCAGATCAAAATTAACATTAAAATAGCATTTGCGACCTCGTTTGAATTGATTTGTCTGTTGGTTCGCACCTCACCCAATCCTTTTTTGGTTGATGTCTCTTAAATGCATTTGCAAGTAAATTTCTTTCTGGCGCCACCGATTTCAGACTGGGTCAACACCAAGCATTGAAACATTCATTCTAAATTTGTAATTTCTACCAATAAGGTGTTATAAGTTTCTCGTTATTACGCCATTTCAACAGACTGCTTCTGGTTAATAATAACTAAGGAAGAGGAACTACGACTGTCACGGTTTCTTTCTTGAAAATACTTTTCTTTTGAAGAGGGGGATACCCCTTTGCATTTCTCTTTTCGGGAAAAAGAGGGGGTCGGGACCCTTTGACCCCTCCCTTGTATCCAGCAATGATCACTCCATCCATACGACCCTCTGATTATGATGTATTTTCTCGTCCATTAGGTTGATAACTTAAGGGAATGTTCTTGTGGCTTTTCGCTTCTGTTTCGTAAGAAAAAAAATATTCCACACCACGTCCTTCACACCCTATCACAATGCCATTTTCCTAACTCAAGATATCTCACTTTAAAGATTGATTATTTCTGTTAAAAAAATACCTCTGCTTTTCAACAAAGCCACAGAAAGTTATGTAATGTGGACACAGTGCTAACAATTCCTTTTGTTTTTCTTTATAATTCCTGTCCTGTTTGTCCTTGAAATTTGATAATGTTGGAATGTTTGAATATCTTTTCCTTTAAATCGAGCATAACCCTTCACCATACGTAGAGCACAAGCAACAATGTTGCTTAATATTGACTTCAGCGGCATCATAATTATAAATGAATTGAAATGCAATGTCAAATTAATGTGTCACGATGACATCACAGATTTCCCATGATGCATCAAATCCCAAGCAAAATTTACAATACTTTACAAAATTGTATCTTCTGAACGCTATAAGCTATTGAAATGCAGTTTTCACTTCCTGAAAGAGAAAACTTTTTAGCTTATTTTGAAGTTATCGAATTTTGTCTCCAGAATATGCCTTTTTAAAAAAAGTCTCCATATCAAATGGGATCATGGTGCATGGAACGCATGCGCAAGTTCTACATACATACAATTAACCCAATCTGCACTAAAGAGGTGGCTCATTAATGAAAATATGAAAGTGGATCGTATTATTCACGGGAAGTGATTGCAGTTCCGATGATTCTAATGAAATCAATGACTATCATGCACACATGAACAGGTCCGCACACCACCTGGTGTGGTTCACCAAAAAGTCAACTAAATGGAGCCTTTACACGACAGGGAGAACAATGCATAAAACTATCCCAGTTTTCATGTAACAAAACTTTTGCATGGCTGAATCATTAGAAAGTGTGTTGTCAATCTATGTCAGGAAAAAGGGAATTGGAGTAGGTGCTTTAAACTCCTCCGCTTTTCGACGCTGGATCTTTCCAACAAAATTATCCCCCTCCAATTTCAAGCCGAAAGAAATAATGCACAATAGTATATTGGACACATTGAATCACATGGCAAGCAAAGGGCTTTGCTGGGGGCCCAGACAGAAGAACATGTTTGGTTATTTCTTCTCTTCTGAGTCAAAGTAGAATAAGTGTAGGTGGTGTCACCATCTGACGTCACTTGACAGCCGTCCAACCGCACAATTTTTTGAAAAGCCAGAGTCATATGTGTGACTCGTGTGAAAGAAAAATTAGGCTTTATGATTTGGCCGGGGGTTGAAACTTGTAAGACATTGATGTTCCACGATAGTTCTTTGGCTGTTGGATTTAAAGGTGCTTTAGTAAGTAGGGTATGTAATGAGTTTGATCCTTATGATATAGTTAGACCGGTTTCTGCTCTCATGCTTTATTTTAGCTCAGCTTTATTAGTAGCAAACCTTTTAATTTGTGTGGGTTTGGGATATTCAAAATATTTATATATTGTCTTTCTCGATTGCTTCAAGTTGGGCTTCGAGTAAATTATCATCTGAATCTATTCCCTCTAAGATTAAGTCGTTCTAAAACTAAGATCTCTATACTTCAGAGACTGTTATGATTTTAGTATCAGTATTTCAAAAGCTGGGGTTAAATTGAGATAAAAAATTTTAGTGGGGATTTTTTTTTTCATCTTTTCTCGCAAACGAAGACAAAGCGTACGTAAACCCTTGTTGATGGGGTCCAGGGGCCTGCCTAACTTGCCTAATGACCCTGGTGGGGTTCGGAGAAGACGCTCCCCGGTGGTTTTGAGATTTCAATAGTGTCTGACGTTTGATACCCTACCAGTTTCTAGATTGGCATATACTTGTTCGAGTGGACTATCAGGGAACAAAGGTTTTGACTGGGCTGAGGGCTACATGATTTTCATGTCCCTGTGGTGTACCACCACTGACCTGACCTCCCACTGGCACCAACCCTGACCTTTAGAATCTGGTGGCGTTATTAGGCTACTACCTAATCCAACACATTTGAAGAATTAAAAAGATAAAATAAGGCGAGCCGCTTTAAAAAAGCAAGATCAGGTTGTGGATCAGCTGATTCAAACATGATTCCTTATTGGTCAGAGATTGGACATCTGAATTTTTGAACACATGTAGCCGACATGTTGGCACACATGTCGCCGGTTGTTTTTGGCTCCTTGCGAATAGTCAACTTTTTGGCTGCAGTGTTGCTGCAACTTATGTGTTCGACACATTTGTCCTGAAATGTTGACAGTGTATGCAGAGAACGTTGACCTACATATCTATCTACAATCCACGACATAAATGATTGGACAAAGCAAGCACAACAAACAGTGAACGGATCACCACCCCCCACTCCCACATGTTGCGGCAGCCAAAGGCGTCCTGAAATTTCAAAATTGACGCCCGGGAGCGGGGTTTGTCCCATGCATTTTTGTCGAGGATTATCGGAAGCCTATACAAAGCTAAATCGAGAGAAGGGAAGTGGGCGGTAGTACGCTTGCTGGTAAGAGATTCCATTGAATTTTGAATTTAATGTACTCTTATGGGGGAGACACAAAGAAAATGTTTCCATCTTATTTTTGGTGTTAGGGGTGGGGGTAACATATTTCACGATGTACCCAACTTTTCCCCTTTTCGCATCATAAAGCATTGGATAATGATTCAAACAACAATCTGGTAAAGACGAAATTGTACCTAAGCGTTTGGAGTAGTAAATCATTTTTGCTCAATGAAAGTTTCCTGTACAGAGAGATTTTTAAGTCGTCGGACAATTGCCCGTCAGTATGCATTGAAATAATTTAGGGGTCAATGAGTAATCGTGGTTAGGTAAACGGCAAAAAGTGACACTAATGAAATACTCTGAAAAAACAGAATTGACGATCTCTACCTTGAAATAATGTAATAATGAATACACTAAACTTTATAAAGCCCACTTTCGGGGCCCGCTTTTTGTCGCAGTGTGGTATCAGAAATTTGAAAAACCGCTTTCGGTCTGTAGTTAATTTAGTATAAAAACTCCCCATCCCCCTGAAGTCTATTTTGGTCTTACCCCAAAGAAATATTTCTCGCTTGAAAGCTATCCCTCTCTCTTCTGTAGCCTGCGCGGCAACGGGTCTCCTGAGTAGTTAAATGACAAAAATGGACGATGTAAACCACCCAACCTTTTTTTCACTTCCCTGTCTTAATTAGAAAGATCGTACATGGACAGAAGTTCACAATGCTTAATAAGTTACAATGATTCCCCTTGATGTATTTAAATGCCGCTTTTATTGTGTTGTTAAGCAATTGTTCTTCATTATATGCCTACACCGTGATATTTGTCATCGAAACACTCCCTTCAAAATACGCATTTTTATTCACCAATTGCAATGCGTTATCCAAGATCGCAAACTTCTCCATATAGCCTACCTTTGTCCAAACTTCCGACAAACCTCGACTAAAATGATGGGACAAAACGCGCAAAGCAGGCAATGAACGGATCACCATCCCCAAACCCCCCTATCAATGTTGCGACTGAAACTTCTACATTGATACCGGGAGCGGGGTTTGTCCAATGTATTTTTTCGAGAATCCTAGCTCTGTACATAACGTGCTCATGAGTAAGTAAAGAATGTATCATTACGTTAGCTACGTATGCCAGTTAGCTTAAAGGTCAAGGGCAAAATTACTTTGAAAAAAAGCTAAATATCAAAATTCTTGTTTTATTTCTCCTCAAGATATCTTTTGTTGTAATTGATGACTTCTCTGTAATTGCAAATTTAAGGTAAATAAAACAATTTCACATCCGAAGAGGGGAAAATGTCACGTGACTCACAAAAGCCAATGATGAAACAGTACAGTCTAGCTACTACACTACTTCAAGTTGAGATGACTACCCTTGCCTTTTAAACGTCTTTCATGACGAGTGCATGTAGGGTGTCGGCTTCTGATAGGAGGAGACCCCGTGGGCATATTCTACAACCTCCATTCCACAAAGGGCGGCATTTCTCACGAAGGGAAACGTTCTGCCAGTGGAAGATACGGTGCACAATAGTGCATTGTGCGTTGTGTGCATAAAGTTTCTGGACGATTTGAAGAGATGGCGCTGTCCTTAATCATTTGCCAGAGCACCAAGTGCTAGAGATCGCTAGCTAATTTGTGCACTCTATCGAATACAATAGCAGTGATTGACATTATCGATTCCTAAAAGTCTGCTGTGTTTGATGTATTTAATATAATAACATTTGAAACACACATGTTATGTTGAAATCCAGCTTTCTAAAAAAATAACAAACTTATCATGCTCCACTGCCGGCGCTGTCGTGTTTTCATTTTAATTTTAGAGTCTAGAAGCTCATCGCTATGAAAATTTCATTTGATGAAACGCAGCCACAACAAAACTGGAGTATTTTCAACAAAAACTTGCTACTAATGTCACGTTTGTGGTACACATTCTAGCCCGGGCCATCATATAAAGTAACAAAGGGGCTTTCAGACCTAAGTTTTATTTAACTCTTTGCACATGTATCTGCAACTGCTCTTTCAAGTCGTCGAAACTTTCAATAAGTCATATGCTCTTTGAAGTTTTTGAAGACCTAAAACTACATTATTCATAATTTACTCCACCCTTTATTATCTTGATACCTTTGTAGGTTTTATTCTGAACAATTCTACACCCTATACACTGCGGTGTTTAGGAATTAAACGCTTTTCTAAACACTTTTCCACACTTTGTGAACGTATTTAGTTGCTTAACATTCAGTGTTTCATCGCTAAAAGTGTTAAGAATTTAAAAGTATTTTAAAGATAGGGCAAACTAAGTGTAAAATTGATAAACACGTTTAAGTATTAGTATAAGTACAGTATTAGCTTTTGCGAGTTGTTCATCAATAGTTCGAAATTAATATCTGCGCACGCGTTAGTCTTGGAGTAAACTATCCCTTTTTATATTATTTCTGTTATTGCCTGGACAATGAACAAATAAATAAACTGGATCTTAAATATAAAATCATCATCACATAAATGATCAAGGGGTGTAACCTCACCCTCATGTAGACAGCTAATTTATATGCTCCTCAGTAGTAAAGTTTTGTGCAATATAAAACCTGTCCAGAATACCTTGACAGGCACCGCATCCCCTCAAAGTCGAGTAAGATATGTATCGAAATGGACTAATAGTGAATAAGTAAGTGTGCCAGACTAGCCCAAGGGAGCTGCCTCGTTATATTGGCAGCTCGCTGGTCGAATCGTTTTCATTCATTTATCATTTCTCATATCTGGCCTGTTCAATCAAAACTTGCCAACCTCTGACATAGAGAAATGAACCCGGAAAACAGCTTTGTCTGAAAAGTGAATTCAAGGCAGGGTTCCATCACTGCAGAATCCATGCCAGTGACAGGTTCGAAAGATGGGCAAACTCAAAATGAACTTCATAGACAGCGTGTATAGGGTGGTGAACTGACAATTGTGGGAAAATATCTAATCGAAGAGTCTCAATGAGTTGGCGTGGAGCTTACGGCAAGTTTTGATTAATAAGGAAGAGAAATTCCGACTGTCGCAGTTGCTTTCTTGAAAATATTTTACTATTGGAAAAGGGGATGCCCGTTTGCATTTCGCATTTCGGGAAAAAGAGGGGCCCAGGACCCTTTGACCCCTCCCTTGTACCCACCAATGAATTACTCCTTCCATATGACCCTCTAGTTATGAGCTCTTTCCTCATCCGATGAGTTGATAACTTAAAACTAAGAAAAAGTCTCCGTCAAATGAGATCATGATGCACAAGTTCTACATACATACAATTAACCCTATCTGTACTAAAAAGGTGGCTCTGTCATTAATTAAAAAATAAAGGTAGATCGCATTATTCACGGGAATGGATTACAGGTCCAATGATTCGAATGTAACCAAGGGCTATCATGCACACATGAACAGGTCTCACCATCTGTGGCGGTTCACAAAAAAGCAAATGGAGCCTTTATACGGTAGGGAGAACAAAGCATAAAATAATCCTAGTTTAAATGTAACAAAACTTTTGCATAGCTGAAGCATTAGAAGGCGTGGTGTAAAATGATGTCTGGAAAAAGTGAGTGGGGTAGGGGACTATAACTCCTCCACTTTTCGGCGCTGGATCTTTTCAACAAAATTATCTTCCTGCAGTTTCAAGCCGACCTCGGAAATAATTAATTCACAATATATTGGACACATTGACATCATCAGCGAGCCAAGGGCTTTGCTGAAAGGACTCAGGCGGAAGAACATGTTTGGTAATTTCTTCTTAGTCTAGTAAAAGCCCCCGTTCATACCAATGTAACACTAATACCTTACTCTACATGACCTTATTGTACAATTTTTTAGATTGATATACTTTCATAAGTATGAAGATTGCTAAAGTTGTTCCAATTAAAAATTAGGTAAAAGGCGCAGGTGTACAAGCTATAGACCCGTTCAACTAATTTCACACTTTCAAAGACACTTAAAAAGCTGTGAATACATACTCTAAAAACTGAAAAATGTCCTATAGTCAAATCTGTATCTTATCAACAGGGGCATGAAACGGAATCTTGCCAAAATCTTGACTAATTTCGGCTTATATCTGAAACAAATAGTTTCATTTTTAACCACTTCTAGGCAATTTTGAAACAAATCTTTTCAAATATTTGAAAAATTTCGGTTTGTGCCCAACTTGACTATGTGCCTGTTTTAGAGGACACTAGAATGAGCAAATTTTGTTGAAAATTGAAATTCTTAGTAAAAGTCAACATGGATTCAGAATCATCCCATCAACAACGATGGCATTGATTGAAGTAACGAAAAAGATCACAAACTGTGTTCCAAGTTATCTAAACAGTGTGTATTTTTATCGATTTGAGAAAGGCTCTTGATAGTTGATACCATAGAGTACTGGGTGTATTGGTGACAGCGGTACTGCTTTGAAGTGGGCCAGTAAAATATGCTTAGCTAATAGGAAACAGTATGTGGATTTTAATCATATGAAGTACCCACTCAAAGATGTTTCCTGAGGAGTTCCACACGGGTCCATTTAAGGATCTAAACTATTGATACTCCATATTAATAACATTTGCAACGTGCCTCTTATATTGCAGATGATACAACTATCTTCTGCTTGCATAGCGATGTTACTTTTATTTCATAAGGTCAATGAGAAATTTCTGAAGTTGCGCAATTGTATTCCAATTGATAAACTATCCCTGATTTATTTATTTTTTGCCCTTCTTAATAAAGATAAAATATTCTTCAAATACCCAGTCCTTACATATTTTGCTTCGTTCATTGTTTATACCACATCTTACATATTGTGTTGAGGTTTGGGGAAAAACATAAAAATCGAACAAACCCTACTTTTATCAAGCAAAAAAGAACCAATGTCAGAAAAACAAAATATCTTCATCACACAACGACATTGTCTAACAGTTTAAAATCGTTGCTCTCTTTCAGTTAATTCAATTTAGAACAGCTACCTTCATGTACAAAGCTTTAAATAGAATACTGCCATTAAATCTCCATGTCACTGTTTTACTTAATCGCTATAATAGAACAAATTGTGAGAATTTTCATAGAAACAGAGCTACAAACACAGCTGTGTATCTCGTTTTCCGGTGTAAATCTATATATTGCTACTGTTGCAACTTCAAGCAAAAAAAAAAAAGGAAAAAGAAAAAACCTGACAGTAAAACTTTCAGTAGAGTTTACTTACAACTATACGTACGTTATCACTAATTATATATCGATTTTTTTTGTAAATATCTCTTATGCTGTATTTCTGTCTTACATGGTACACTGTAATAAATTAAAAAGTTACCCAAAAAGAGCGGAATTTTATTCTTCAGAAGAGTGAAGGTTATATAAATTTCACTCCAAAGGAGTGGAAATTCACTACAACAGAGCGAAGTTTCACTCTTACGGAGACCACTCTTAGTAAAGAGTGATCCCGGAGACACTCGTTAAAGAATGAATTTTCACTCTTCTTGGAGAGAGCAGCACCCTTCTTGGAGTAAATGTCACTCTTCTTGCAATGTACTGACACTTCAATGGAGTAAATTCACATTTTTCACTATATTGGGTAATGATTAAGTTCACTTCTGTTTTAGAGTGTCACAGTGTTCATCGCATGTACGTTGTTATTGTCATTTTCATTGTGAACTTGAACGTTGAACAGAAAAAAATTTGTTTCTAATATCGAGGTCGCTATTGTAGTTGAGAAAACTTTTGTAAAACTTTAATAGTTATCACACGCTGTTCCCAAACTATTTTAAATCAATTGATCTGCTCATACTCGAACAAGTTATTCCAGGTGGGGTGGCTTGCTCCTCCTCCTAATTATTTTCCTAACCGAATTAATATTCCGCTTTATGAACTACCAAACAGAGCCAAACAATTAAATCCAGACGATTTGTTTACATTTTAGTTGAAATTAATAATCACAGATTTCACAGCTGTGAGATGCGTGTCTTTTTTGAATATTCCAATTTATTCGAATGTTCAAATTTATGACGTTACCTGCAACCCAGTTTTCCTTTGAATCCTTACAAAATTTGCTGTTTTTTTTAAAAGCAGGAACTACAGAATTCGTTCAACCAAAATGACAAAAGAAAACGAACAAAGAAAATACACAGAATGGTTTCCAGAAGAATTCCCTATAAATAAAGGATGAATTTCGGAATTCGATTATCGTGATTCGAATATTTCTAGACATCTAAGAAGCTTCTGAAGTGAAATTTCTGTGTTACGCTGCAAGTCAAGGTGAGTACAATTTATTATTATACTTCTTGCCTATTAAAAATTTTTAAAGTGAAATTTCAGTCTTACGTTGCATAGAGGTAAGCGCAATTTGTTATTATACTCCTTGTCTATTAAAAATACTCTCCAAAACCGTTAGAGTGAAAAAAAAAATCACTATGAAAATGTTCAATCCGAAGAGGTTCATTTTCACTCTCATACAGTGAATATTTAATCTTAAGTTTGAAACCATTCATAATTTCACTCTTTGGAATGTAGAGAGTACCCACTTCTACTGTCGTTTTCGTAAAAATACCCTGAAACTTGAATTGATCAGTATTTGTAGACTGCCCTGTTTCATATTTGTCTCGTAATAATCATTACCAAATATTTTATCTTCTCAATTTTTCTCGTGAAATTTACTAGCCGGAGTAACTGCTGGGTTTACCTTGAATATATAATACTGAAGTCCTAAAATATTATGAAAGATACTTTGAAGAGAAAAACATGAAATTTGCCGTTTGTAGGAGACAGTTATTGCTTCAAAATTAGGGGATTGCTCTTACCCTTTTTATGTTGAGATATTCTTTGAGGGGTACTAGCCTATAATTACCAGACGAGGAAGGTTTCTTCTTTAAACTTATGCTTCCAACTGAAAATTTCCTCTCCAATGTTTGGTTGAAATTTTGGCTTTTTTAACTTTTCAATGCTATTAGATGATAGACTCTCTAGTGTTCTTCTATAGAAAATGTTGCAAAAATGGGCTGGATGGAGGTGTTCCATCAAAATTGATTAGCTTCGATTCGGCATTTTGATGAAATTCTATTTTGCAACTTAATTATTTAAGCTTTTAGGTAATTTGCATTTTCATTTTACAAATAATTGGTTTGTCACGGTTAACAAATTCATTTTACGCTGTTAAAAAGGGCACTTCGTAAACCTTTCGTAACAACCGTAGGTGGTATGGATGAGTCTAGTTTTCTTGCCCTGTGCACGTGATCATCTAAAGACGACCTACATACAGCAGGCCTAGTCATAGATCAGTAGATGTCTGTCCGGTCTGACCTCCGACGTGTCCGAGCCCTCCGAGTTAACGGTGCGGTAGGCCAAGACAAAAGTTAGCTTCGCAAATCGAGACTTAGCATGCGAAGCAGATCTACCCTTTCAAAGGTGCTCTCTCAGAAATCATACATCCTTTTGATACATTATTGTATTGTTTTACATGTTGCAGTTCGTAGGAATACAGTTCGTAGGAATACTAGTCATATACTGGAAGCTGATAAAATTTAACAAGCTACTGTAACAGCATGCTATAGTCAAGACTCGAAATTTTGAATGTGTCGTTCATACTTAATACCTAGTTAATACAGGGTGCTGCTATTGGAAGGAGTTAATACGGGATCTCTTTCCTTTCTACCCTCCTCAGCTTCTTTCCGCCAAGGCCACTTGTTTTGTCTAGCACTTATAGTCTGAATGGGATAAAAAGAATCTAGCAAAGGGTTCGTGTCGTCTGCTACGATTACTGTTTTAATTAATTTCGTCCATTGCTTTAACATTGCCCGTCGCTTTATTTTGAAATTGATTCTCAGATTCAAACGCGATGAAACGCTTATGGGACCATTCACGCTTTATTGCCGGTAACATTATGAGTATAAATATACGTTTCTCGTTTCGCGAAAATGTGCGGAAAATCAGATTAAATACTGAAGCAAATTTAGTCTAACACCTCTCTTTAGTCAATTATACATTGTGCCAGCGTTGTAATTTTTTCTTACAGATTAGTCTTAATAGACTTCTTAGAAATTTGCCGTTTTGATTCATTAGACATTACTTCTTACTTGACTGTCGGGCAAAAGGCTTGGAGTCAGAGCATTGTTATCTTTAATACTATTCATACAGTGTAAGTATGTCTAAATAAGACCTGCCGGGTATAACTGTGTAAAATGAAAAGGTTCAGACAAAAGGGGCGGGTGTTCTAAAGTGAAATAACCCCTTATGAATAGACACTCTATTTATCGATAAGCAGGCGTTATTGGATTACCATAAATTAAAATTTTCGATGTATCTCCTTCTAATAGCAGCTCCCTGCGTAATATATGTTCGGTTCCTTTTTTATCTGTTTGCGGTAACGTTCTATTTGTTATATTGCCTCTTCCGACCATCCATATTAATGGCCTAGTAGTATTACTTGTATGGGTAGACTTGGCAAGCACAGCACTCTTTATCGCGTCAGCGGGTAGAGGGTTTAAGCTGTTTCAAATTAACATGGATACATTGCACTAAGCATTTGTCTGTCCTATGCACACTTTGTAATCGTTATTACCGTGAAAGGGGGCATAACCCGGTAACGAAGTAGAGAAAGCAGTTGTTACTTTGAGCTTTTTTTCACCTCAACAGAAAAATCAGCAACTAGCTAAGTAACAAAATTACTAGATGAAACGTACCAATGTCATTCACTCTAAAAACACCGGGGTTAAATTTAACCAGGATCGGTGTTCTATTTACTCCAACATAATCCTGGTTAAATTTTAACGCAACTCCTGGTTAAACTGACTCAAATCCTAGTTATTTTAACAAGAATTTGTGTTATTTTAACCAGAAGTTGTGTTAGATTAACCAGGATTTGTGTTAAAAGTTAACCAGGATTGTGTTGGAGTAAATAGAACACCGATCCTGGTTAAATTTAACCCCGGTGTTTTTAGAGTGTTGGATGAAATGGTTTTGTAGCCTTTCGAGGAAAAATTATATGAAAATGGATAAGGAAAAAACATGTTTTTACGCTATCACGTCTCTTTGCTATATTCAACATCTGTATACAGTAATGTGACTTCTGGAATTAATGAAATGGTCTATGTAACTGCCAAAAATCGAGATTATTAATTATTTTATAGTGAACTTAGCCTTTTGAAAATATGTCACGTTACGAGGTGGTTTACATGAATTTTCAGGCAGGCTTATGGGGAGGTACTCTTGCTCTAAATTTTTATGCCATTGAAAAACCACGTGACCAATTTTCATGTGACTGCATGTTGGGAGAGAATATATGGCAAACTGTCGGGCTGGATGAGGACTGATTTTTTCTTTTATGAGAAAGGCTTTCCAAATGTGTCACCATGGTTATTTACGTTTTTAATATTTCATTAAAATGTCACTCTGACTATGAAACTTCTATAATTTTTTGGATAAAAATATGAAAGAATTCGGACAATTAGACCTTGCAATTTGTTGCAGGGACGTGAGGTATAGTCCACAAACAAAAGAATTTTTTCTCTGCCGAATATGTAGAGTAGTATTTGTAATTTCTTTGTTTTTTCATAAAATTTTACCCTGATTATGAATGATGCTTGCTTTTTCTTTCTTTGGGTATATGTCTTTAAAGGTTCGGGGACGCTGAAGATTTTTTATGAGTGATTACAACCGACCAAGCCGATTTTAAAATTCAAATCGCTGCCCGCATTTTAGATTTTGCGGAAATTTTGGGGTAGTCTACCCGTCCCCACTTCGTATGCCTATGTCTCTGTTGAAGGGAGAAGTATGGAGACATTATCTCCAGATATCTCTATAAGACGATCACTTTTAAACATAATTTTTCTCTGAGATTCAATTGACAGTTTTACTTGAGAACGAACACAATCGTCAAGTGGCCCTTTCTTAATGTTCGCAAGTCTTAAACAAATGTGCATTTATTAAGACTAGAACAGGTTGTGACCCTGAAACATTAAATACGCCTATTGGCTTATCCTCTCATCCGAAAAAGTTGCGATTCTGCTATATACTACTTACGTTATCCCCTCCCACCGACTGGGACTGCCTTTAAGTTAGAATACGACCTCATCATTGTTTTATGGAGAAAAAGTTCAAGCCTGTAGGAAATCCGTCCCTGAGGTAAAGGGATGCTATTTTCAAACGATTCTTATCATTTTCCTTTACAGATTCAAGATGAAGAAACAAATGTTTATTACGCTGATTGCCATAATTTTATTGGCAAGCCAGCTTGGTAAGTATTCTGATCACTTGCATTAAATCTCTCCTTCCATTCCTTTTCCTTCGTAATTTTAAACTTATTTTTATTTTTTCAGTGTAAAGTTGTCATTAAAATGTATTTAAGGGCTCAAGTTTCGCTGAGGCTAAGGGCGCGTAGACAGGCTTTTTCATTTGGGGCTGAGGGGGGGGGGGCATGGTTTCAGTTGGTTATTAGAGCCCGCGCCCACCTATTTTGATGAGCTGTTGTGTTCACTTGGGAAGCTGTGCTCTGCCGCCGGATGTTCCCAATGATTTTATTTTGTGCTTTGCTCATACCACAAGTTTATCGGGATAACAAAATAATATGAAATACGGCAGTTGTAACCAACGTTCCATCATGAAACACAAAAGCCCCGAAACAGACTGTGTTTCAAAGTAAACTGTAACTATATCCTCATCAGTTGCTATACCGACCTTGTTTCCATTTCCTCTACAGAGGTTTGCATGTCACGTTAATAGCGTGTTTCAATTTGGCGTAGAGCTTAGGCATTGAAGACACACTGACGTCATCCTTGCGGCAAAACAATGAAACATGTGCCCACACGCATAAGAATTCTACCTGCACATGTAGCAGACTATACGCGTGTTCGACTGGTTGACAAATACGCTGTCTACACTTGTCGGTGTTGACTTGTTTTGACCCCAAAGGAGGGCGTACGTTTCGCTCGTGTGGTATATACCAATACGCGGGTACTTGGTGCAGCACCTCAGTAACAATAGACCTTATGGATATGATGTAAACAATGGAGGAATGACAAACCAACTTTAAATCTTAAAAAATCGCGACCCCTCAAAAAACCGGAAGCAGGAAATCGGAAATGCAATCTCTCCAGGTTGTAGGCAGAATCTTAGCAGTCATTATATTGTACTTCTGGAGGGATTATCCAAGTGAAGCACTGCCATCAGTTTGAGTGGATACACAGAAAAAAATTGAAAAGTTCGCAGCCCCTCAAAGATCCAGAAATTGCGTTGCCTTAAAGCATACCAGCATGCGTGAGCATTTAATTAAGGGGGTAAAGGAATTTTTGCCAGAAAAAATGGATTTTTCAGGAAGAATTATTCGAAGACATTCTTTCATTGTATCATTATGTATTTGAAGGACAACCTATAGACCCAATTTTCTTTACCGTTGCCCCGAGTGTGAGCTGTTGGGGTAGGATCATAGATATAAAAAAAAAAAAAAAAAAAAAAAAAAAAAAAAAAACTAGTAGGCAATGCATCTGAAAGCCCCTGTCTGTCAGAATAATTAATTTTGCAATTGAAAATACACCAGAATTTTTTCTACCTCACGAGTATTTTACCGTTTCGGGCAAAGATTTTTCAAGGCTGTGAACTGGGGCCGAGGAACCCCCTCCCCTTTTTTTACAAGCCACCCGAGTATGGCGCAAATCTTTGTTCGCTTCTTTATTTTTCACATAATTAAAATTTCACTTTGAACATAGCATGTTCTGTTTTTCTTGCAAGAATAAGAGAGTATTAAAATAATCGGCCATTTCTAGCATTATGGTGCAGAAGATTTAAAAACAAAACCGGCCGAACAATGATTGTTTCTTTAAAGCGATCGGCTTCCGAAATGTGTCAGGATTTTTTATCTCTTTAATATTTTCAAAAATATGTTACCATTGTTTATGCTTTTCCAATTTTCGGGCAAATGATGGAACTGAGTTGGGTATTCGACCATTTTGGTCATTGTGTTTTTTTTAAGACTGTGAAGTAAAACTCAAGAATAAAAGCTTTTTGCGCTGCGCGAATAATCAGCGATTTTTTTGTTTTGTATCTTGATGATTTTTCATGAAAATTTTACCGCAGTTATTACGCTTCTTCCTTTATTGCAGAAATATCTTTTTAGGATTTCGAGCACACTCACTATAGAAATTTTCTGAAAAAAAAAACGATTTTTAAAACTCAAGTGACAGTCCAAAGGTTTCCGAAATTCCTGACTGAATTTTCCCAAAATTCTGCCCAATTTTTCGATTTTCCATAAATTTTGGGGGGAAGTCTGCTCCTACCTCCCTCTTCATACGCTTATTCCTGAAAGACTATCTGAGCGGCGCGCCACCGACCATCGGTCAACGCGGAGGGTTCAGAAAATTTTAGAAATCGCAATCCCTCAGACAGTCCGAAACGGCCTGCCCCAGCTTCAGCGGTTATTTTGGTGCGTGGGAGGGGAAATGATGCAGGAATAGAAGGAAAAAGTTGTCATGAAGCAAATGTTACACATCTCAAAGGCCGATTTTTGTTGCTAAAGGCCTTATTTTTGTTTTATGGAGTAGAAATAATCAAGCCTTTTGGAAGGTTCTCAGCCCTCTGATATATATTTTCTTTTCCTTTTCAGTCTCAGATGTAGAGGCAGGTAAACGTAGTGCCGGTAAGTTTGAACCCGCTTTAACCCTGTATGTATACAATCTAGATAAAAACGTTCGGCTCAAATTTGACTCGAATGCGTGCAATAGGCCATGAATGGAAATCACTGAATGGGAGTCTGGTAGAATATTTGACCAGATTCTGTGGTGAAACCATCAAACATTTGACCCTTTTTTGGTTTTTCTTAAGAGTGATCATATAAGAGTGTTGGCCTCTAAAAGTTTGTGTATTCGCTGTTGGCAGCTAAATGGTGTTAGGTTACGCTTAACTCTTACGTTTCATGACATATGCATTATGTTGTGTTGCCTTCATATGAATTCAGATGTAGTTAACTTAAATGAGGTTTAATTTACAGTTCAGTTCAAGTCGGACCGACTACGAGCCATAACTTTTCCAATTGTGGTTCAGTGGCTTACAGTTGTATTTCCTACTTTGTTGTTTATGCTGAGCACCAAACACAATGGCAGAAGGTTCCTAATTCAGATGTAACTTAAACTGTTATACTTATATCATTAAGCGACGCTTCATTTGGGTCAAACTCAGTGCCCATTTCATTGTGTCACGAATGTTAAATATGGTAAAGTTAACCCTGTAGCTCCTGTGTAATGTGCAATGCAAACAAAAAACTGGGGTATACAAATAGTGTACGTACACTGCGTTAAGATGAAGAGGCTATCAAAATCGGGAATAAGGTAAATTAGGCTTTCATAACGGTACGCCCTGACTTTAATTAAGGACGAGTTAGGAATGCTTCATGTTTTAGGACACTCATGACTTCCTTGGAGGAAGAACAATATACCTGATCAAGATACTAACATCGCTTTACCTATACTTTCTTTCATTTAACTTTCCTAGTCCTCGCAAGCAATTGTATTCAATGTAGTGAGTCTTCGAAAGCTAATGGACTGGTTGGACAATGTCCAGGGGTACTCCGAGGAGTGAGTTTGGGGACTCCAGCGCAACCCACACTGTATTGGTGCATTAGATTCGTGATTCCACTTGTTTTAGGTCCTTGCTTGTCTCTCTTCTATCCTTAGTGGGGCCTTGTTAACCGCTGTTACAACTTAAGGACCCTTTCCCACCACATAAAAAACCAATGGGTACTAAACTAGGACCATTTGAAGCTGGCTTCATCATGGACCCTTTCAGAACTAGACTCTTGTTTCATTTGAATCAAATCTACATTGTCATAGGTTCTATTGATGACAATTTGGGGGTTTCAGTTGGACTACACATTAGCTTGCATGTTTTGGAGATGTCAATTAGCTTTTTCTTTAAATTAAAAGACCCTCGTTTCTAAAATTCACCCGCTGTATTTCCGACTCCTCAATCGGGTTTCAGTAATAAGCTTAAGTCAATCAATAAATCCGTGACAGTCAATAATATCGGATTTCTAATTTAAGTCCACTGACTATTCCAAATATTTTGTTCCTAGCTTCTAACCACCCAACCACCCCATATCATGCAATAGACGAATCCAATTCCTTACTTACAACTGTTAAGAGCCGGAAGGGTTTGTTCTGACGGCCAAGATTTCGTTCAAACTTTCCAGCAGACCACTTTATTTGAAAAACAACGCCCCATACACCCACACAGTTGTAATACTCTCCAGCATCCTGCACTGAGAATCAATATACCCCGTTGTCTTCATAGCCTTCCATACCCCCACTAAACTAAAATAAAATTTGATTAATATTTTTCGGTCATGCATCTTTAACACCAGTCAATCAGGGCCGAGCCACGTATGGACAGAAATTGAAAAAAAAAAACACCCCTTTGTCACACCTTCACAACTAGGAATTTTCCCCTAATCACCCGTATCACGACATCGAAATTAAAAATTCATTCCCCTGTAGCAGTTCCTCCTAACTATACATTCATTATTTGGTGGTAACCCCCTTAAAAAACTTCACGGTACCCGAGCTGTAATATTTGCTCTATGGTCAGATGGTCATCATGGTCATCTTAAGGACTGAAAGTACAGTATTTTTAGCTTGTGAGCATCAGTTTTTTACAATATCATACTGTGACCGTGTCTTTCATTGAAACACTTGTAGGTATATTGAGTTTATACACTACAAATTACATTGTAATTTTTTACTCTACTGAACTGGAAACTGCTGTTTGGTTATTAGTTGGTAATTTTCGAGTCTTAACTAAATATATCAGGTTTAATGTCAACCAGCACTTACATATGCGTCTGTCTGTAAATATTGCTTATGTCTTCGTTTTATTGACCTATATATGTGTGGCAAATGTTCGGCTGCTCCTGTCAATCAACAAATTTTTCGCATTTTTTTTTTCAAAATGATGTAAACATGTAATTTTAACAAAAGAACAAAGCATGCATGAAGTGCGACTTAATTGTGAGTGCGAATCTATCGCCTACCAAAATGTTAATTCAATAAATTTAAGGAACAACTTACGAAAAAGGACATCATAAATTATAGAAATTTCTAGACAGATCCTTTTCAATTCAACTTTTTTTAACCTTTTCTTTCTTTTTTCTTTTTCTATTCGGACATTCAAACTGCCTCGGATAATTCATTACAAGGGCTTAGGGTTTCTGAATCTGCACTATACTGTAAAAAATGTATGAACATTTACAAAAAATAAAATAAAGAAAAAAAAAAAGGAATAAAAAGTGTTTTCAACTCATTGACAGTTCTCTTTATGTTTTCTCTTTTATATTTCTTTACTTTTTCTTCTGTACTTTTACAAGAATTTGGTAATGAAACAAACATCTTTTACAGTGTAGTTGAAGACTCTTTTGATGAACTGTTGAGGTGTGCGCGCTCATTTGAGGGATTCTGCACACCTGTCACCAAACTTTTCTAGATGAAATTATTTCCTTTTGTGAAAGAGTTTCTATTCTGATCATACTACAAGTGATGTCAAAATAATGTCTCATCATGAAACATATTGGGGTCATATTGAGGTCATCTTTCAGTTGCTACACTGACTTTCTTTCCACTTCCTCTAAAAGACTTTACGTCGTAATACATACGGTAGTTTTTTCTGTATTTATTTTTCTCTTCACCATGTAGAGTCAGGTGGAAACAGTAATGGCGGTAAGTTTGAACACCCACGCTTTTACCATGTATCATACATACACTCTGCATAAAGCGACCGCTTCACATTTGTTCTGAATGGGTGCAATAGACCTATTTCCAAACACCAATTACAAAGGATTGTGGGATAGAGTTTTTGTGTTTGTCATTTTCGTCAATGGCATTTTACTGTGGTGAAAATTGACGTACACCCAAAACTCTATCCCACAATTCATTGTAATTACTTTTTGGAAATAGGTCTATAGGCCTTTAGTTTTAATGAAAATCTGGTGAAACTTTTGACCAGATTCTAAACAAATACCATCAAATATTTCACCCTTTTTCAGTTAGGTGCTCATTTGATATTTTTCCGGCTCATTGTGAACCGGGTGTTTTAAGAATGTTCGACAACTGGTCACTCAAAGTTTGTATACGCTGTTATGGTAATACTATAAGCTAAACTTCTTTCACATTTCATGCCATAGGCATAATCTAACCTTAGGCCTACTCTCATCAGGAAGTTGCTCTCATTGAAATGCAGATGTAGTAAGTTAGTTATTTAGTAAGTTACAGTGGCGTCACCAGAATTTTCATTCTTGGAGGTAGGGGGCCCGACAATTTTGCACTGCGACACTGCGAGATTCCATTCATGGCGTCCGAGGCATCACCGAGCGCGAAGCGCTAGGCTCATCGGGTTTGGTCCACCGGTCCACCTTCGGGCCTTGGTGTGGTCCAGAGGCAAAGCCTCGATGGGGTCCAGGGGGAGAATCCGCGGGAGGTCGCAGCTTAAGGGTGTTTGTAAAGTATTAAGGTCGTAATTTTTGCGATAAATTCTTTTGTCTTTACACTAATCTAAAAATTACTTCCAGGGCAAATTCAAGTAAGATTTTATTGGTAACAAATCTAATGAAACTACAACAAAGAGCGGATCCGACTGATGTTTTGAAGAAGGGGAGCTGAACTAGAAAGAGAAAATGAAAGCAGTTGATGGGCAGTTAAATGTGGTTAACGAAAGATGTAGGCCTAACACTTCGTGTTAGGTTGCCTGAGATTTGCGCCATTCTCAATTGGGGTAGTCGGACGTGTGCAGAAAATTATTAAAAAAACGCAACCACTCAGACAACAGAAAATGGCATTTTCCAGGTGTTTTAGTGATATTTCCATTTGACGAACATGAGAATTACTGCCTTTTCTTGTCAAAAGAAGAAATAATCAAATATTATTTCGTAGTCACGCTCTGACTACAGGAGAAAAATCGGTTTTCGAAAATTTCAAATCTCAGTTGGAGGGGGACACACGGGGGCACATGCCCCCTGTCTCCCTCGGTGACGCCAACGGAGTTACCGTAGTTATTAAGCCAGTTAGGTACTTATTTAATTAGTTTATTTGATAGATAATTAGTTAGTTAAATGAGGTTTTACGGTTCATTTCTAAGCAGTTGGCTTAAGTAGTACCGGTCACGGGCCCACATTTTTTCTAATTGTGATTCACTGGCTTGTTGTCCCCCTTCGATGTTTCTGCTAAGCTCCAAGCACAATGTCAATAGATTCCAAACTCAGATGTAGTTAGTACTGTCATATTCTCAAGTTCCGCTTCATTGGAGTTAAACTCGATGCCTTTTTCATTTTGTCAGAAATCTTGAATATGTACAAATTAACCCCTTGAATCCCATGTGTGCATTAAAATGAAAATAGCACGTCGAGTATTCTAGGGTGGACACGTATTGTACATTGTACTAAGAGGAATACGGTCAAAACGGGGTTAGGTAAAGTGGGTCTTCATAACGGCCCGTCCTGATTTTAATTAAGCATGTGTGAAGAACATTTTATGATTCAGGATACTCATCACTTCCTTATGGGAAAATTTTCGAGAATTCAATCAATTCAGCTAGTAGACCAAATTATGGAGTTAAACAGCACTTCATGGATTAGAATTATCTTCCGATTGTACACCTCAGATCTTCTGAAATTTAAGCTTTTATCGGGACATTCAAACGGTCAAGGATCCTTCATTGCTGGGGCTTCTGCACTAGTTAAAAACTTAATCAAGGTAATTAGCGCCCGCCTTTTTTATGAACTGTTGAGGTGGGAGATAAGTTCACTCTTGTCACCGGAGTGTCTTAATACTTTTATAATGAAATAGTTGTGCTCTGATCATACAACAAGTTAGTTGGGATGTCAAAATAATGCGAAAGACGGTAATACTGATGTTAAATGTCCCATCATGAAACACACTGGACCGACCATAAACTATGTTTCCAAGTAAACTTTACATTCATAAACTTTCAGTTGATATACGGAACCTGTTTACTCTTTTTCTACAATATGTCATAATGTCTAAATATACAGATTTTCCTTCCTCATTTTCCCCTTTCACGTGCAGGCGGAGGAAATGGCAACGGCAATGGTAATGGTAAGTTTGAGCCCACTTTTATCCTGTAATACTCAATCTAGATAAAAATGCCCGGTTTAGATTTGACTCGAATGGGTGCAAATGGCCAGTCAATGGAAATCTGGCAAAATATTTTACAAGATTTTGAAGTGAAACCATAAAATATTTGACTCTTTTTCGGTTAGGTGCACATGTAATCCTTTTTCGGCTCATCATGAACCGGGTGTTTTAAGTGGTCATCAGTTGGCCACAAAAACTTTGTTTATGCTTTGATGGTAATATCATAAGTTAATGATCACGGTTGTGTTACACTCAAAGAAATTCAGATGTAGATATAGTTAAATATGGTTGTACAGTTCAGTTTTTAACCAATTGGTTAAATTGGACCCACCACGAGCCCACATCCTTTCTTCTAATTGTGGTTCATTGGCTCGGTTTTCCGTACTCAGCTGTTTATGCTGAACATCAAGCACAATTACAGTAGGTTCCAAATTCAGATATAGTACTGCCATGTACTTGAATCGTTAAGCGGGGCTTCATTAGGGCAAACCCAGTGTCTATTTCATTTTATCAGAAATGCTTAATATGTGCAAGTTAAAAACTTGGTTACCCTGCGATGTGCTTTGAAAACATAATGAAAATAATAATACCTCGGATCTATATAGCGCACATATCCATAGTGATCAAGGCGCTGTAGCCTACATAAATCTTTCAAAATCTGTTCATTCCAAAACTCCTTCTCGGGCCCCTGGGGACCATACAAACCTGGCTGCCATTTCGTCCCTCACGGTTTTAATACTCGATATGTATTATTACCCTGTTCTCATCTCTTATGCTGAGCACCAATCAAGAAGGCAAAAGGTCCCATATTTAAAGTCTTTGGTATGACTCGACCAGGATTTGAACCCCAGACTCCCGACTGAGATTCGGTGCTCTAACCACTAGACCAACCAGTCGGTTGAAAGAGCACAAGAAAAGAACAGGTCGAGACTTATGGTGGCAGAGATGAATATATACGATGTTAAGACGAGTAGTCTAGATTAAAATGGGGGTGAATTATAGACCTTCGTATAGTGTATAGCGTGCGTTTCTGGGGTCAATCGGGGATACACACATGAAAATTACAGTGGAACTGGGGATACCCCGCGAAACGGGGATATCCCCGGTTTTAGAAAGTCCAAAATAATGCAAAGTGGGGTGTCAAATAAGTGCCAGTAGCTTTACAGTTTGATCTGAAGTATATCCGCGATTCCATGTTTTTTGTTTGAATTTGTGTGAAAATGTGTGTGTAGATTTTTCAGGATCCCCAGTCACCTTGATTATGACCTGTGATTATCCCCAGTTGACTAGGAAAAACAGAATATCCCCACTTGACTGGTATAATAAGCATGTCCCCGATAGGCGCCAGAAACGCGTATAGGTGTGTGAAGAATGTTTCATGTTTCAGAATACCCATTGACTCATTTGGGGAAATTTTCGAGTTATATCAGAATTCAAAATGAAGTTGTTTTATTTACAATGGCCGTGAATGTGTCAAGGCTCTTAAATTTAATCCTGTAAGCTGCCTTAACAGTAATACGCAACTATACCATAATCATTATCAAGATCGTAATATCGTTATACCTTTACTTTCCTTAACATGACTCTACTAGTTCTCGTGCACAATCATCTTGAATACAGTGTCGTATAGAAAGCCAATGGACTGGTTGAACAATGTCCAGGGGTTGGGTACAAGTGCGGGGGCTCCAGCTAACCCCAAACTGGTGACTTTTACCTAGTACCGTCTTTCCTGATACATTGAACCCCCCCTCCCCCCCCCCCCCCAAAAAAAACACTAGTTGAAAACTTGAATCAAGGTTATAAGCGCCCCACGTATACATTTTGATGAGCTGTTGAGGTGGGAGATAATTTCACTTCTGTCACCGAAGTTGCTCAATATTTTCATTATGAAATAGTTGTATTCATATCGAACTACAAGTTAACTTCGTTCATGCCAAAATAATATGAAATATGGGAACAGTATAATGTTGAATGTTCCAGCATGAAACTCATAGGGATCGATTATAAACTATGTTTAAAAGTAAATTCTACATGCATGATCTTCTATTTTCTGTACTGAACTTGTTTTTACTATTCCTCTATAAAGTCGTAACATCTCAATATATACCGTAGTTTTTCTGTATCCATTTTTTCACTTTCACATGCAGGCAATGGTAATGGTAAGTTTGAGCACGCTTTTGCCCTATTAAATCCATTCTAGATGAAAACGCCCGGTTCAAATTTGACTCGGATGCGTTCAAAAGGCAACTTAAATGGCCAATCCTCTCACCCCAAACTACAATGTTGGTAAGGGTATACCGAAATTCTCAATTGGTTCAGCTCTTTGATTGACAGCTAGTTCAGACAATGGAGAATACCAAAGCTTATATTACACAGCATAAACGGTACTGAGAGTGTTTTGATTATATACATTGAGCTTTATTGTACTCATCTTGAGGCAATATACTGAGATTGTGTCTGGATGAGGATGAATTTCAGACAATTGTGGGAGGGGCTTAAGTAAGAAGGTTAGGAAAATTGGTTCTGTTTGGGGTGAAAGAATTGCGCCTTTAATAGAAATCTCGTGGAACATTTGACCGAATTCTGAGGTAAAACCGTCAAATATTTGACCCTTTTTACGTTTGAGTGCGCATTTGCGGCTCATTGTGAACGATGAACCGGGTGTTTTCAGAGTGTTCGTTGATAGTGAAATCAAATCTTATTTCTAATGTAAGTTCATTGACTCCCCCAACTATTTTGTTCCCTTCTAACCACTAAATGCAGATCACGCAGTAAACAAATTCAATTCCTTACTTGTACTTGTTACGAGTCAGATGGATTTGTTTACACTTCGAAGGTTTCGTTCAAACTTTACAACAGACCACTAAAAAAAAATAAATAAAAAAGCCATTACCCATACAGTTCTAATGCTCTCCGGCGTCCTAAACCAGGAATCAATAGAGCCCCTCCGGTTGTCCTCAAAGCTGCCCATACCCGCACTAAAGGTAATATTCGATTGGTACTAATCTGTCACTCATCTTATAAATCCAGTCCATACGGGCCACGTATCACCAGGGAGTTGTTAGCGACTCCTGATATCACTTACAAGAATTGAAAGAACCTGTGTCACATTTTCACAACTAGTAATTTGCTCGCTAACCCCCTAGTATCACGACATCGAAATTCGCACCTCTGTTTCGGTGCTCCCGATGCTACATGCATCTATAGGAGGCAACCTCAAAAATTTATAGCATCCAAGACGCAATAATTGCCCCATTGTCAGTTACGACAAAACTCTTTGTAGGTCGTAAAACGTATGCATAACAGGTTAATGTCAACTAGCACTTGCAGGTACGTCTGCAAATGCTGTTTTTGTCCTCGTTTAATTGACCTATATATGTATAGCAACAATTAGGCTGCCGCTGTCAGTCAAAATAAAGAAGGGACAACAATTTTTCTCCAATATTTCAAGAGGATGTAAACATGTAGGCCTAATTTCAAAAATGAAGCAAAGCATGAGGGAAGTGCGAGTTGAGTGTGAGTGCGAATCGATCGATTACATAAGAGTTAATTAGATCAATTAAGCTAAACTATTATGGAAATAGAACTTCATGGATTAAAATCATCTTTAGATATGTACACCTCAGATCTTGTGAAATTCAAGTTTTTCGGGACATCCAAACGTTCCCGGATACTTCATTGCCACAGATTCTGGATCTGCAATAATTGAAACTTTAACCAAGTTTATTAGCGTCCACTCATTTTGTTGAGCTGTTGAGGTGGGAGATAAGTTCACTCCTGTCATCGGAGGATCCCATTTTTTTTTTATTATGAAATAGATTTTCTCTGTTCATACTTCAACTGAACTAGGATGTAAAATTAATACGAAATATGGTAATAGTAATGTTAATGTCCCATCATGAAATGCATTTGGCCGAAATAATGATTCAAAGTAAGTTCTACATGTATGATCTTTTATATCCAATACTGATCTTATTTATACCATTTCTCTATAGGAGTCTTAAAATCGCAATAAATAGTTTTTCTGATTCTTTTTAACTCTTTCACATGCAGGCAATGGCAATGGAAATGGTAATGGTAAGTTTGAGCCCGCCTTTGCCCTATAATATACATTCTAGTAAAAACGTCCGGTTCAGATTTGACCCCATTGCGTGCTCAAAGGTCACTGAATAGAAATATGATAGAATACTTGACCAGATTCTGTGGTGAAGCTATCAAATATTTGACCATTTTTTCGTTTATGTGCGCATTTGACCCTTTTTAGGCTCATTGTGAACCGGGCGTTTTAAGTTACTTGGTAAGATGGAGTTTAACGGGTGTTTTAAGAGTGTTCATTAATTGGCCACTAAAAGTTTGAAAAGGCCGTTATGGTAATAACATAACTGAATATTCACGCTTCATGTCAAGTTCATTATGTTGTGTTATATTCTCATAGAAAACCAGATGTAGTTAGTAAAATGAGATTGCTGGGATTTTTTAGTTTTTCAATTGGTTAAGTCGGGGTGACCATGAGCTCACAAACTTTCCTCCATGGTTTGTGGCTCACTGGCGTGTTCTCCTTACTCAACTTGTTTATCAAGCACAGATGCAGCATAGATTCCAAATTCTGATGTAGAACTGTCCATACTTATGTCTTTAAGCGGCGATTCTTAAGGCCAGGCTGATTTCGTAATTCATTATATCAGAAATTTTTAATGTGTGCAATTTAACCGCTTGGCTCCAATGAGATCTGCATTAAACATAAAAGAACACTTCAAGAGTTATGGGGTAGAAAAAGTTAACACTGTGTTAAGACGAATAAGCTATATCAAGAATAGGGGCCCGTCCTGACTTTATACTTGGATCCTGTAAACTGTGACACACATTGTTTGGACTTAGCACAATTTTATATCGTTTTAAATGTATTCACATTGCAATGTAAATATTTTAGAGGGGTCTGCCGCATCCAATTACACTGTTCTGATTGGTTTTCAGCGTGTTTTGGTGACATGAATTTTGAATTTCAAAGTGCATACATTTCTATGTGGGTTATGTGTGGGAATTTTTCCCATTGTTTGAACTTGACGTCGTTGTGGATGTATCCAAGTTGCAAAGTAAAACCATTATAGAGGGGGCTGGCCCATCTAATTAAAATGTTTTGGTGATATGAATTTTGAATTTTACGTTGGCGCACTCAGCCCTTTGCATGTGGTTTATGTGTGAGAATTATTCCCACTGTTTGGACTTAGCACAATTTTACGTCGTTTTAGACGTATTAGAGTTGCAATGAAAAACCATTACAGTGGGGTCTGGCCCATCTTTGATTTCAAAAGGAAACAAAGCATGCAGGGAGTTCGAGTTGAGTGTGGGTGCGAATCGATCGCTTACAAAATATCTAAATCAACCAGTTAAGGTAATAGGTAAAAAAAAGCTATGGAAATAGCACTTTATGGATTAGAATTCCTAAACACTTCGATTTGTAAGACTCAGATCTTGTGAAATTCAAGTTTTCTTCAGGAAACCAAACGGTCACGGGTCCTCCATTGCTAGGGCCTCTAGGTCTGCACTAGTTGAAAACTTAAGGTTATTAGCGCCCACTTATTTTGATGAGATATTGAGGTGGGAGATAATTTCACTCCTGTCATCGGTGTTTCTCAACTTTTTTATTATTATTATGAAATACCTGTACTCTGATCATCCTACAAGTTAATTGTTATGTCAAAATAATATGAAACACTTTAACACTTACGTTAAATGTCCCATCATGAAACATACTGGGATCGATCCTTAAGTATGTTTCCAATTAAGTAAATTCTACAAGCGTGATCTTTCAGTTGCTATACTTAACCCGCTTACTGTTCTCCTATAAAGTCTTATGCCATTATATGTAGTTCCTCTGTATTTATTTTTCACTTTCACATTCAGGCAATGGCAATGGCAATGGTAATGGAAATGGTAAGTTTGAGCTCAATTTTTCGCTTTTACCCGGTAATATATACCATGGAAAAAAAGAAGAAGAGAGAGAAAAAGGCAACTGAATGGAAATCTGGTCACGGAAGAATATTTGACCAGATTCTGAGTTGTGCCCATAAAATATTCGACCGTTTTTTTTTTTTTTTCGTTTATGTGCGCATTTGATCCTTTTTCGGCACATTATTTAGGGCGATGTGCACTGTTTAACAAGAAATTTCCTAACTGGTTAACGTTACCCTAATCCTTAAACTAATCCCTAGCCCGAACAAAGAATACAATCGATACAATACAGTGACAACAACCAGTCAAGAAACACCTTGTTAAACAGTGCGCATCTACCCGATTATTTTCGAGTTACATGAGAGTGAAAGGATTTTATTAATGTATCAAGCCTCAGAATTCAAGTATGCTTGAACCCTGTAAGCTGTCTATGGCAAGCGAAATGTCTAATAATTAGAAAAACCAAGTTTTTTCGATCGAAAAACCAAGTTTATCGGTCGAAAAACCAAGATTATCGGTCGAAAAACCAAGATTATCGGTCGAAAAACCAAGATTATCGGTCGAAAAACCAAGTTTATCGGTCGTAAAACCAAGTTTGTCAATGCAAAACGTCCAATAATTAGGAAAACCAAGTTTATCGGTCGAAAATCAAGTTTATCGGTCGAAAAACCAAGATTATCGGTCGAAAAACCAAGATTTTCGGTTGAAAAGCCAAGTTTATCGGTCGAAAAAACAAGTTTATCGGCAAAACACATGGTTTTGATCGATAATCTTGGTTTTTCGACCGATAATCTTGGTTCTTCGACCGATAAACTTGGGTTTTCGACCGATAAACTTGGGTTTTCGACCGATAAACTTGGTTTTTCGACCGATAAACTTGGTTTTTCGATCGAAAAACTTGGTTTTTCTAATTATTGGACATTTCGCTTGCCATAGCTGTCCATACATAACAGCACTCAAGCACTCACAGGTTATACGTCTACAAATGTTGATAATGTCCTCGTTTTATTGGACTATATATGTACAGCAACAAGTAGGCTGACGATATCAGTCAAAAAGGGACAGTGAATTTTCATTTTTTCAAGATGAGGTAAACATGTAATTTCAAAGGGCAACAAAGTATGCAGGGAGTGCGAGTTGAGTGTGATGAGAGCGAGTTGATTATTTACAAAGTAGATAAATCAATCAGTGTAGGTATATAGGTAAAAAATAAAACGAGGGAAATAGCACTTCGTGGATAAGAATTATCTGAGCATTCCGAATTGCACAATTCAGGTCTTGTGAAACTCAGGTTTTAGGGGACATTCAAACAGTCCCGAGTCCTTCATACCTAGGGCTTCTTTATCTACACTAGGTTTAAAACTTAATCAACATTATTAGCACCGCACCTATATATTTTAATGAGCTGTTGAGGTGGGAGATAAGTTCACTCAGGTCTGTCATCCGAGTTCCTCAACATTTTTTATTATCATGGAAAAATTGTACTCTGACCGAATTTGCAAGTTTATTGGGATATCAAAATAATATGAAACACGGTAACGCTCATGTTAGATGTCCCATCATGAAACACATTGAGATCGATCATAAAGCATATTTCCAAGTAAATTCTACATGAATGATCTTTCAGTTGCCGCATTGAACCTGTTTACTCTTCCCCTATAAAAGTTAAAACGCCGTGATATAAAGTTCTCTATCCATTTTTCACTTTCACATGCAGGCAATGGCAATGGTAATGGAAATGGTAAGTTTGAACCCGCATTTAAGCTATAATATGCACTCTAGATAAAAACACCCTTTTCAATCTTTCTCGAATTCGCGCAAAAAGGGCCACTGGATGGAAATATCGTGGGATATTTGACCAGATACTTTGATGAATCCATTAAATATTTGACCAGTTTTTCGGTTGGGTGCGCATTTGATCCTTTTTCGGCTCACCAAGAACCGGTTGTTTTAAGCGTGCTTATCAAATGGCCACTAAAAGTTTCAGTGCATACGTCGTTATGGTAATACCATAACTGATAGCACGTTTCATGAGATATGCATTTTTCTGTGTTAGATACTCATAGAAAGTCAGATGCAGTAATTTAATTGAGGTTTTTATGAGCTTTTTTCTAACCAAGTAGTTTAGTCGGATTGACTATACGAGTCCACGGTCTTTAATCCAGGTCTGGCTGACTGGCTTGTTTTCTTACTCAGTTGTTATTCTGTTCATTAAGCACAGCTACAGTACTGAGATTCCAAATTTAGATGTAGAACCGTCATTTACTTACATCCTTAAGGGGCGTTTCACTAAGGCCAAACTCATTTCGTAATTCATAGTATCAGTCTACGTTAAATGTATGTGCAATTTGACCCCTTGGCTCCCATGAGATGTGAACTAAAAAATAAAAACAAGTCAAAAATTTTCAATAGGGTAAACAAAAGTTTGCACTGTCTTAAGATGGATAAGCAGTTTAAAGAATGGGGGTGGGTTGGCCCGGATAATCTATAGGCCTTCATAACTGTCCGTTCCGAATTTAATTAAGCTGGGCATGTGACGAATTCGGGAAATTTTCGAATTAGATGAGAATGAAATTATTTCTTTCATAACAATGAATGTATCAAGCCTCTATACTTGAATCCTGTAAGCTGTCCATATAAAAAAGGTTTTAGATCAACCAGCACTCACAAGTTATACGTCTGAAAATGTTGATTACGTCCTCGTTTCATTGGACTATAAATGTACAGCAACAATTAGGTCGCCCCTGTCAGTCAAAAAGGGATAGTAATTTTTCATTTTTTCTAGATGATGTACACATGTGATTTCAAAAGGAAACAAAGCATGCTTTAAGTGCGAGTTGAGTGTGAGTGCGAATTGATTGCTTACAAAATAGCTAAATGAATTAGTTAGGTATAGGTGAAAAACTATGGAAAAAGCACTTCGTGGATTATAATTATCTTAACATTCTTATTTGCACAATTAAGTCTTGTGAAATTCCGTTTTTTCGGGACATTTAAACAGTCCCGAGTCCTTCATATCTGAACCTGCACTTAGTTTAAAACTTAATCAAGATTATTTTTGCACCTCACCTATACATTTTGTTGAGCTGTTGAGGTGGGAGATCACTCCTGTCATCGGAGTTTCTCAACAATTTTTTATTATGATATAATTGTACTCTGATAGAATCTGCAAGTTTATTGGGATATCAAAATAATACGAAACACGGTAACGCTTATGTTAGATGTGTCATCATGAAACACACTGGGATCGATCATAAAGTATGTTTCCAAGTAAATTCTATGCATCATCTTTCAGTTGCTGTACTGAACCTGTTTACTCTTCCCCTCTAAAAGATTTAACGTCGTAATATAAAGCTTTTTCCTGTATTCATTTTTCACTTTCACCGTGTAGGATCAGGCGAAGACAATAACAGCGGTGAGTTTTAGCACACTTTTACCATATAATACACAAAATTACACTCTAAATGAAACGCCGCTTCACATTTGTTCCGAACGCGTGCAAAAGGCCACCTATAAATGGAAGTCTGGTACGGCAATATTTGACCAGATTCTGAGGTGAAACCATCAAAAATTTTATTCCTTTTCGATTAAGTGCGCACATGATCCTTTTCCGGCTAACTGTATCTTTAGAGTGTTCATCAATTGACCACTAAAAGTTTTTATTCGCCGTAATGTTAATAACATAACATGAACTATCACATCTCGTTTCGTATGCATTACGCTAATGGAAATCCAGATGTATTTAATTAGTAGTTAGTTATACGAGGTTTTACAGTTTAGCAAACCGATTGGCTTAAGTCTTACCGGCCACGACCCAAAGACCTTTATTCCACTTGTGGTTCATTGATTTGTTTCCTTACTCAATTTTTTATGCTGAGCACCGTGACCAAGCTCAATGACAGTAGGTTCCAAATTAAGATAAATACTGTCATATACTTATATCATTAAGAAGCACTTCATTGGGGCGAAACTGGCCAAGTCTTTCGTGAGTGTTCCCCGCGGGGAGTTGACAACTAACTCTACAAAATCGCCTACTTCAGCACAGTGCAGCTTAAAGTATTTACCTTTTATTTAACACACCCTCTATGGGTCTATTAATTGTATCATCCTCGAAGAGAAGCAATATAAATTTCATTGTATCGGAAATGTTTAGTATGTGCGAGTTAACCCCTTAGCTTCCATATAATGTTCATTTAAAAAACAGCGTCAAAAATCCCAAGGTAGACAAATAGTGTACACTGTATTAAGAGGAATAGGCTATCAAAAACGCGGGGAATGGGATAAATTTGACCTTCATAACGGTCCGTCCTGACTTGTGAAGAACAGTTTGTTTTCAGGAGGCTCTTTACATCCTTTGGGGAATGTACGAGTAACATAAAAATCCCAATAAAATTATTTTATTTACAACGACCTTGAATGTATCAATCGTCTGTATTTCAATCATCTAAGCTGCCTTTGAAGAGGGAGCTGCTAGTTCGAAGCAATACGCTATTACACCTTGATCATTCAATTTCAAGATCCTTACATCGCTACCTACCGTGTAATTTCCTTTACTTGACTTAGTGATGCAGAAAGTTAATGGGCTAATTGGATAATGTCCAGGAGCCCATGGGGCCTCAACCTAGAACTGGGACCCATTCCACAAACAGTTACGTACAATCTTAAATATGATTTACTGTTGACTTAGGTACCGGGAATCAAACTAAAGATTGTGCTTAACTGTGTGCCCCCGGTGCACGAAAGGCCTCACTTTTGCCTTGTACCGTTCTTCCTGGTAAGGACTGGAAGAGTTTCCATTTGTTTGAGGCCACTCGACTGTCTCTTGTCTGTAAACCTATGAGCGTTTCCTTCCGTGTTTCAATGGCCCCTTTTCTGTACATTGAATGACGTTAATGCAAAAAATGAAACAAGTATAAGAGTATTTATAATATCATTATAAAGCTTGACGTTCTTACAATGTTGTAAATAAGTGCTTCTCAACCTTTATGATCCACCTCCCCACTTGGGAAAAAATTTTTCCACCATTCACCCCTAGTACTATAAAACATCAAATTACTAAAAACTAAAAACTAGAACATGCTAGTTAGGATTTGTTCCAAACTTATATTTAAAGAACACAGGCCACATATTTACACATAAGCGCAATAGAGATTTCAAAACCCTACTCAATTCGTGCAAATTTTCCCCTATTCACAAAATTCCCCCCTTTGTGTATAATTCACCCCATTTCCCCAATTTTCCCAAATTTCACCCCCTAGCATTTCGAATTCACTCCTGGGGTGCACTTGGACCCCGGTTGAGAAGCACTGCTGTAAATCAGTTACTGCAAACTTGAATTTAAGATAGAAAACTTCCTTATCTAAATGGCACTTTTTCCTTGAGGAAACGAAACGTAAATATAGAATTTCAAGTGTAAAATTGAGAAAAATTTACGGACTCTACTCCTTGTGGTGAAAACCAAAGAAAATATCAGCTTTCGAAAAAAAGAATTGTTTGTTAAACAGTCGTTCCACTTCTAATATAAAATTTGAAACAAAACTAGATTCCCAAAACAGATGTTCAATTGTTCCCTCATGCATATTACAAAATGAGCACACTGGAGATTCAACCTTTTCCATGTAAAAGAGCAATTTGTTATTTGCAATTTTCCTGTGTAGATATTGAAATTGAAAATATTGTAAACGTGCTTCAAAAATATCCTTGAAAGGCATTTCAAAGTGAACATTGCATCGGTCCTCTCAATTTGATAGCAATTATTCCACTTAGTACGAGAAGTGGGCAAAGTTGTTTCTTTCGCCAGCAAAAATGGTATGTGACGTGAGAAACTGATAAGGTTCTTACCATAATTTTCTCAATTAATTGCTCACTTGCCGTACTGGGCTCAATCACAGTATCTTCAGAGGTAGTTCTCCAGTGTCTAGGCATTCTCTTTACTAACCCAATAAGAGGTAAATGGAAAATTCAAAGAGCAATTAGGAGATCCTTGACCTACAGGGCGCGGCCATTTGGAAGCTCATTGGCCTACACGTCTAACGAGGTAGTGTGAATTAATTCACTTTACATTTATTTAAACGGCCCATCTCCCATGATCTTCAAAGAACATTTTTTAATTGAGACGTAAACTGTTACTGTCAGAGCACATTCACTCAGAACATGGAAGTACTACCTCGGAAACTTCCATGCTCAGAAGGCGTAAAATGTGTGATGTTGTGTTTGTACTACGGTATCTGGTGGGTGGTAATCTGATCACGGTATCTGCAATTGGGTGCATGAACGTAGGGGAAGGGGAGGGCGGGGGCTGCATACCCCATTGGCCAAAACCTTGTTGAATCGGGAAGACTTTTGCACCTCAGTCGGGCAGAGATTATACTTAGGTTGGGCAACTAGAGTTCGGGAAGCTGACCCCTCCTGAGAGAAAGGGTCCCGCACGGCCCTGATTGGGTTTCGCGACGACACGAACCCCTTCATAACAATTCCTTCGAAGCAATTATAACCCTTTTTCAACAGCTAAAATACTGACCAGTTATGACTCATTCACACCTCACCAAGAATTCCACAGGCCTCGCGGAGGTTCCCGTAAACCTGTGTGCGGGCTAGACCATTCGTGAAGGGAGTGAATTAAAAAGTGGATTGCTAAATTCTGTAAACGACGGTCACGTTTATAGAAAAGACCTAACAAAATATCTCTTAAACAGATAGATAAATGAATAAAAGAAGATAAAAAACAAGAATGATGAAGAAACACTAAGAAATGAAGCTAAACACACACGTACGCTGTGATGATTAGCATCGCCATGGCAGTCACCTAAAGCGTGAAGTATTTAGCACATGGTTGGAGGCAAATTATGTGACAGCAAACAAGACTGGGCACATTTAACATTTTACAGTGTACAACAAGCTTTGCAATAGAATTGCGCTTGTCTCAAGATGATAAAAACATATATAAGCATTAAATTCCAACAGGAAACGACGAATGCAGGAAGTGTGAGTTGTACAACAAGGCAATCGTAGGGCAATGGACACCTTTATGAAAATTGAGTGAATAAACTTCAGTATTTAATATCCCAGCAACCAGTGGTGCCTCCAGAGGTTGACGCGGGGCAACACAGATGTCATCTTAATACCACCCTAGTTTCAGTATACTTCAAGTAAAAACAAATTAAAAAATATGTATTAAACAGCATGAAAAATGAAATAACAGTCCAGTTCACATCTTCATAGTTTAGTCGCCCAAATTAAAATAGTGCATTGCCCAATAATTTGTGATGTTATTTTTGTACTACTAAGATTTTTGTATTTCCTTGTTTTTCTGAAAGTTGCTGCACTTTGCACAGAGGTGTAATAACACTTTAAATCTTATGGGGTGATGTAATTAATTAAAGGCATGTTCTGGTGGCTTTTCAACTCTGTCTTGTAAGAAAAACAAAAATATTCCCTACCACGTCCTTCAAACCCTATCACAATACCATTTCCCTAACTCAAAACATCTCACTTCAAAAATTGGTTATATCTGTTCAAAAATACCTCTGCTTTTCAAAAAAGTCACAGAAAGTTATGTAATGTGGACACATTGCTTCAAATTCCTTTTGTTTTTCTTTATAATTGAAGGTCCTCTTTGTCCTTCAAACTTGATATTGTTGGAATGTTTGAATATCTTTTCCTGTAGATCTAGCATTACCCTTCACCATACGTAGAGTACAATAAAAAAAAATATTGCTTAATACTGCCTACAGCGGCATCAGAATTATAAATAAATTGAATGCAATGTCAAATTTATGTGCCACGATGACATCACAGATTTCCCATGATGCATCAAATCCCAAGAAAAATTTGCAGTACTTTAAAATTTTGTATCTTCTGAATGCTATAAGCTATTGAAATGCAGTTTTGACCTTCTGAAATAGAAAATTTTTCTGTTTATTTTGAAGTATAGTGAATTTTGTCTCCAGAAAATGCCTTTAAACCCTTCTCGTATGTGTAAGGTTGCGTCTGTGCGCCAATGATGAGACTGAGTATATGGGTGGGCAATTCTTTCTTTGTCATGGTATTTGGGCGTGGACGTGAGAGGGATAACTATTTGGATAGGAATCCCATCCCGTTTTATACATTTTGTTAATTTCAGGTGGCTTATATACAAAATTTGAAAATTGAAGTGTACTCGTTGTCATTTGGTCATGCGATGTGAACCTCTACGAATGCGCTCAAAGCGCACTGAAGTTTTGTTTGGAACCCTTGCATTAAATATCATTTTTACAACTAAACTTAGGCTTAACGAAGACAGTTTCAGTCTTCTGACAGTATACCTTTTTGCCAATCAAAATGGGGGCTTTCACCTGGAGATTCGAAAAAAGAAACTTTTAACTTTTGCTGCCGAGTTTTAAGTCCAGAATTCCAGGCTTTAATTTTCCTTTTCTTGTGTTACACATGAAGAATCCGTCCAATCAAACCATCTTCACTTTAACCAGATATATTGTTGTTTATGTGAATGCTGTCTGAACGAATTCACGCTCTGCTCCTAGTCCCCAATCCCATCTTCCTGAAAAGGATACGAGTCACAAATCTGAGAATAAATGTGCCTTTGATCTTATTTTTTTCAGAACTTACTGACAGTAAACTTCTTACAAAGGCTAATGTAAACAACCCACCTCAAGAAACTAGAATATGAATGAAAATTAAGAGCTTCCTCCAACGTAGAATAATGTGACGCTGAAAAATATGAAGTGTATATATTTTCCACAATTCTGAAAGATAACTTATGGACTAATTCTAATTAATTTTGATTTCTGTATTTGTCACAAGGTACAACAACAACAACAACGCCACCCACAACTCCTACAACAACGCCAACAACGCAAACCACAACACCACCGACCCCAGCACCAACCATCGCCGCGACAACCTTAGCATAGTAACCTCAACTGTACTCTCCTCATATAACCGATGCTACATTTTAGTCTTTTTCCAGCTTTCACTGTAGGGTCATCTTAATGCATGATTATTCTTAATTTCGTTATTATTTAAAGCCTTAGTTAAAATATTATTGTTAACCAGCGAATCAAAACATCTTATCCGAATTAGAGAGTGACAGTCTCGACCATATTCTTTTTCAAAATCTCATCTTTAGAGGACAGTAGCCTATGTAGTAGGTGTTCCTTGGGTTGCAAATTTTGAGTACAAAAAATTGCCCGGTTTATGGCGAACTTTTAAATCATCAGAATCAAGTGGGACAGTGGTACTGACTCGCGCCTTCCAACCATCCGGTCTTGTTTCCAACTCCCTGTACCGATACTGAATTGTGGTCTAGTTTTTGCCGTAGTTTATCCCCTATAGTAAGGGAGGATCATAGAAAACAAAAAAGTAAGTAATCACAAGTGAGAATAATTAATTCTTTACAAACATAAACTCAACTGTTTTACTTAATTGTATGTGTTACTATAATCTTATCCAGGGAACCGTTATTTCAAATAACAGATTCCTGTTCTATATGTCAGCCATAATAAACTTGTACAGTGTTGTAGTAGGAATAGAGACGTCAGTGTTCAAGCAATAAACTTTTGATCTTCGTTTTTTTGTTGTCAAGATGGTAGTATAAAATGAACTCCTTCTAATTCAAATGAACGGATAGATATCATGTTATACTGACGTCAAGTTTGGATGGAAAACAATGAGCAGCATTCTTTCCGCTCGAGTTTGGAAAGCCGTGATGGAGATATAGTACCACATTATATTTATCCTTGTTTTTATTCAGTACATACCAGTATTAATTTAATATTATTCTGGCAGAGGGCAAGAAAATATACCGGCATTAAATCGATTTATATTGGTATAAACTCGAATTTTATATACCAGTTTACAGGTATTGGAAATGTTCCGGTATTTATAACGAGAAAAAAATGGGTGTGTCTGTCCAACACGGCTTGCCGTGCTTGCCGTGTTTGACGAATCAGCTGTCTGCGTTTGTTGGATAAACTTGCAAAGAGACAAATGAGTTATTCTCCAAAGGAGGGCGTTCTTTTGCCTACATCGCCAACATTATGGGCGCAAGGATTAGGCAACTATCCGCAGTTGCAACTTATGTCCCCACGGAGATTCGATCCACCGTGGTTTTAAGTACAAACCAAGTAAAACATTTATAATTGTTTTTGCAAGCGTTTGCATCACTAAAGAGGAAATTATGACTCGGAACGGTAATATTAGATTCTTCCATACTCACATTTTCACAACCTTCAGGCTATACCTCTTCACCTCCTCTCCCCTCCCCTCCATGAAACGCCCGCTGACGATATCTCCTTTCTACAACTGTAAGAATGTCTAAAACTATGTATTACGCGATAAAGGTGTATTTAATATAGAAATCATAGTAAACAATCTTCAGTTAGACCTTCATAGCAAAATATCCACACAAAGTGTATATATGAAAGTAACACTGTGTTCCTAGATAAACACTTATCCATCAAAACGTAATTGAATTAATTTCAATTATACCAACAGATCAGAATCTTTTCAAGTAAAAGTTCATTCTAGTTCAAGGACAAATTCAAGCGAGGCACAACCGGCATCCCTTCGTGGTCCAGAGTCGTATTGAACGTTGAAAATTATTGTAGTGTTACCCACCTTCCAGTCTTCAAAAATGATTCTATTTTTTCATCTGGTAGATGGACAGAAAAGACAGAAAATAAAATAACGTAACAATTATTTATTAACAACAGGGCTGATAAATCAACATCGGATTATCAGAGAGCAAAATGAGTGGTTAATTTATAAAGGGACGCCCTTGTTTCGCCTAATAGAAATTTTCAATTGGCTTTACACATTTAATCACCACTCGTTGATTGAAAAATTGCCCAATGGTAAACTATCTACCCCCCTTTTGTACACCTGTACACGGTTTTACTTTGGATGTGTAAAAAACCTTTAAAGACCTTTTCTCCTTCCTTACTACGGGCTTGGTGTTGTTCTTAGAACCATTGGTGGGCATTTGTGAAGAGTAGGGAAAAATAATTGGTCCTTGAGACAAAAATGTAAAAAGTACCAGATATTAGTTAATGTCAGAAATTTAAAACAAAAATGGGCTTGTCCATTGGGCATTGGGGTATCTCGGACAGGTTCTTCTACTTCGTCCTATATTACCATCAAGTGAGAACTATAGGCCTACACGTTTACGTGGAAGCAAAACAGAGTCCGCAGTTCACTCCCTTCACCATTGATAAAGTTTATAACCAATTCAACCAAAGTTATTATACTATACCCTGGTTGGGAAACTCAGCGTGTGAAGGCAGCATGTTGGAAGACGCATATCTAGTGGTCACGTGACTGTGAGAGTGCACGTCCCGCTAGCACAGCAAAGGTTGGTACTGTAATATACAATATAGACTACAGTTCTCATCGTGGTCGAAGTCAGTCGAAAAGGCTTTTAAAACACGTTTGTGACCCACCCGATCGAGGGGAAGGGTGAATTTTGCACATGATGTTGGTACTACACTCTAAAATCAAAAGCGTGAACTTAGTCACTTTTTGATAGAGTGAAAAGTGTGAATTCACTCCATTAGAGTGATAACTCCCAGAAGATTGAAATTCACTCCAAAAAGGGCGAAATTCCCTTGAAAGAGCGAAGTTTCACTCTTGATGGAGTGCCTACAGTGATCGCGCCTTAAAAAAGAGCGATCATTGTAGGCACTCGTGAAAGAGTGAGTTTTCCCTCTTCCTGTAGTGAATTTCATTCTTTTTGGAGTGAGTTTCACCCCTCTTGGAGTGAATTATCACTCTGATAGAGTGAATTTACACTTTTCACTCTATCAAAGAGTAAATACGTTCACTCTTTTACTTTTAGAGTGTAATAATGTCACAATTAAAAGAAGTAAGGCTGTCCAGCTCATTGAAAAACGACAGACATTGTGTACGTCGTAATGCGCGAGGTTGCCTTTCAAACGGTGCAGCTAGTATACGGTTATACAATGTGGTCTCGTCATAACTAAGTAACGTAATATGCTAGCCGGCACATAACCATCTCTAAACAACGCTGAGCTAAATCCTAGTTAAGGCACACCATATACTTTAACAGGGTATAACTCACAGTACGCTTTTTCCAGCCCTCCCAGTACGCATGATGCTAGCGGTCCGTCGGTTTCAAGACCTTTTCTCCTTCCTTACTACGGGCTTGGTGTTGTTCTTAGAACCATTGGTGGGCATTTGTGAAGAGTAGGGAAAAATAATTGGTCCTTGAGACAAAAATGTAAAAAGTACCAGATATTAGTTAATGTCAGAAATTTAAAACAAAAATGGGCTTGTCCATTGGGCATTGGGGTATCTCGGACAGGTTCTTCTACTTCGTCCTATATTACCATCAAGTGAGAACTATAGGCCTACACGTTTACGTGGAAGCAAAACAGAGGCCGCAGTTCACTCCCTTCACCATTGATAAAGTCTATAACCAATTCAACCAAAGTTATTATACTATACCCTGGTTGGGAAACTCAGCGTGTGAAGGCAGCATGTTGGAAGACGCATATCTAGTGGTCACGTGACTGTGAGAGTGCACGTCCCGCTAGCACAGCAAAGGTTGGTACTGTAATATACAATATAGACTACAGTTCTCATCGTGGTCGAAGTCAGTCGAAAAGGCTTTTAAAACACGTTTGTGACCCACCCGATCGAGGGGAAGGGTGAATTTTGCACATGATGTTGGTACTACACTCTAAAATCAAAAGCGTGAACTTAGTCACTTTTTGATAGAGTGAAAAGTGTGAATTCACTCCATAAGAGTGATAACTCCCAGAAGATTGAAATTCACTCCAAAAAGGGCGAAATTCCCTTGAAAGAGCGAAGTTTCACTCTTGATGGAGTGCCTACAGTGATCGCGCTTTAAAAAAGAGCGATCATTGTAGGCACTCGTGAAAGAGTGAGTTTTCCCTCTTCCTGTAGTGAATTTCATTCTTTTTGGAGTGAGTTTCACCCCTCTTGGAGTGAATTATCACTCTGATAGAGTGAATTTACACTTTTCACTCTATCAAAGAGTAAATAAGTTCACTCTTTTACTTTTAGAGTGTAATAATGTCACAATTAAAAGAAGTAAGGCTGTCCAGCTCATTGAAAAACGACAGACATTGTGTACGTCGTAATGCGCGAGGTTGCCTTTCAAACGGTGCAGCTAGTATACGGTTATACAATGTGGTCTCGTCATAACTAAGTAACGTAATATGCTAGCCGGCACATAACCATCTCTAAACAACGCTGAGCTAAATCCTAGTTAAGGCACACCATATACTTTAACAGGGTATAACTCACAGTACGCTTTTTCCAGCCCTCCCAGTACGCATGATGCTAGCGGTCCGTCGGAGGTATATGGCGGAAAAACGCTGGCGGTTTAACGCTGACGGCCCGCTAGCGCACCGACGGACGCTTTTGTACAGTTGTGTCTTGACGGAAAACCGCCAGCGGACCAATAGTGGACCACTGGTGATTTTTTTTTTTTGTGCAAAGTACATGTTTCTGTTCTTAGGAAATCTATCAAACTACCCACTTAAGAAGACTTTTAATAAAAGAGAAGTTTTAGGCCTACTTCTGGTAGGAATTGTTTCAACATAAACAGGTCAGCTTGACTAGGCCTACATCCTCAGCTGTACTTCATGCCAGGCCCGTAGCCAGAACAAACAACTTGGGGGTGGGGGGCACATCAATATTGGAGTTTCGTCGGCATGGGGGAGGGGTCTAAGAAAGTTTTTTTGCCTATTTCAAGGACTCTAGATGCAAAATGGTGCGAAATTTTGCATTTTTCTTTGATATACTCCGAAAAAGCTGGTCTCATAACAAAACTTTGCCCCTTTTTACACTAAAAGTGAAAATGAAATAGAAAAATATGGATATTATAAAAACAAGCTGCCAACGAGGTTGTCAAGGCTAATTGGTGATGTCAAACTTAACTTAAACAAATTATGAAAATTAATCTTACCTGTAGCTTTATTAAGTATTTTCTTGCTTAAAAGAGTTGAATTCTGGTTCTTTTTTCTCGGTTAGAAAATTTCGTAACAACTTCAACTGGGTTGATCTGCTTTTGCTTACTCCGTTCCCCGGACACATAAATTACTCCTAAATCAGAAAGACGTTGTTTTTACTTGTATTTAACTGCTCTCTTGTTTTTTGCAGTATACGGTAATTCCATACACTTTTTCCTAAAGCTGTTCTTGAGGAATAAATTTTTATGATAACTTCATTAAGTCTCTCTTTTTGCACTGCCTACAACGCCGGCCCAGAAACCAGGTAAAATGTACATTACTCGCATGTAAGAACTTATATGACAGCTGAATGATACATTGACGTGCGAAATTAGGCTCGAAACAATACTTAGCGTAACCTCCTCGACCTTCAGGGAATGGATCTCCATGCGCCATCGATGACTAATAATTGACAGTAATAGTTGTGTACGTCGTTCATACGCTCCTTACCCGAGTTAAAGTGTATGTTCGAAAGTGGGAGATACTTTGACAGAATTCAGTCTAGGTATTTTGAAGTTATGGTGATTTAATGAGGATATATTTTTTCTCCTTCAATGCAAGACCTTTTATTGAAAAATTGGGGGGGGGGGAGGCCACGTGCCCCCCTGTGCCCCCCTGTGCCCCCCCCCCCCGTGGCTACGTGCCTGCTTCATGCACTGAGCTCATGCTTTCCAGGAAGTCCATTGTGATTGGTCAGTAAAATTGTGTGCACAACACAAAGGGGATTTCATATGCAAGCTCATTGTAGTGTGAAGCTTTTGATGAAGTGGGTTGGTCTGTGTAGGCTATTCTGTATTCACATAACAAAGGCAGTGTATGGAGTTACCATTTGCTGGCAGTCAGTGTAAAGGTATATCAACTTCTGCATACAGTTGTTGATACTTATACTTGACCATGCACTGGGCTCTTGGAAAAATCATTTTAGACCTCACTTGAAATGGGAAGGATAATGGATTCTCTCCCCCAACGCCCCTCAGTGATGCCAATTTCATTTTAAATTCTTAAAAAAACAGGAAAAATTTGATAAGTTTTACTTCAAACTGCTAGCATGTGTATCGCAGATTGCGTGTAAAAACATCTACCTTTTCGAGAATTCTCCAAATGAAGGGCCCGTCCCTTAAACTCGGCATAGATGTACGTAACGAGGCATTTGAGCGAATGGTTCAGGTACGGTGAGTAATGGACAAATCCGGACAGCAAATGATGGTCTGAATTTAGTCGGCCATAACTGGGGTCTATCACCTTTTAATCTATCAATTTCCTTGCTAACCTGCATCATGGATGGTTGTACACTTAAATGTATCTTGTTTCATTCAGTTTCACCAAATATGAGGGTTTGAAGTTTATGAAGACGATTTAAGGCTGATGGACCCCACTAAAGGCTGCCTCCAGTCACTAAACACAAGCGCTGATCGAATTCGCCTATAGTTTACCATGTATCATACAAAGGATGCAAGGAATGAAATCATAAGCATATTTTTAATTCCGTTGTATAGTTTTCTCTGAAAAGATTCAAGTCTATCTTATCAAATGGTAGTGGTACATTTTATTTGATTATTTTCTGATCACTTACCAAGTTGCTAATTTTTTTTTAATTGCAAACAAATGATTCTCTTAACAAACATTACGCAATTTTAGGCCATCTGAGAGGTTGCAAATTTTAATTTTTTTGTCTACTCTCAGAGCCAAGTAATTGTCATGCCCTCCGCTTAGATGGTCCCATTTTCTCAAGTCAAAGTGATTTTTTAATGACTTTCTGATCACTTTCCAGTTTGCAAACCTATTTTGGGCATTTTATTGCAAACAACAAAAAAGTAGCCACCGATATTGGCGCTCCACTTAGATAGTCGTTATAGCAGAGTTACGTTTTGTGGGCAAGAAAAAACCTCAATATGCTCCCGTTCACCTTTGTCGATCACAGATGCTTTATTTTGACTCCTCAAAGTATGTATGCAGATTTGCAAACAAATTTTACTTCGGAAGGTAGCGCACATGGCATTACATTGTTTGTAAGAAGCAAAAAATTTCAATTTTATCCCTATTAACCACCAAATTTCAGCTTTCAACACTATACCTATCAAAAGTCGAAAATCTTGCACCATATGGCATTTATGCTCCTTAAAAAGGCCAAATATTTTAAGGACCCCTCCCCAGGCCAGAGATCACTCAACATACTGCATGTCCCTTTCAGTAAAAATTCTGCGTACGCCACTACTTTTGACCTGACACGACCCATGATCTCACTAGTCCACCAAAAAATAATTTTCCTTTATGATATTTACAAGCACTTTTTAAGTTCTCACAGTCTTACCTCTGGTAGCTTTGGTAGAATTTTCGAGTATTTAAGTACCTAAGATGTAATCTGGTGCAATGTTATTTGGCATCATTTTAAAGTCAATACTTTGTTCCATGACGAAAGCATTTCTCTGCTAAGAATGGGGGAGAGGAATGGAACCAACGCGGAACTGCCATGATGATATTTTTTTTTTTATAAAACAAACAGAGTTTTTTCTCAGCACAAAGGTGTAGTCGTGGAGTCTGCTATATGGCCGCAACGTCTGGTGGTCGTAGAGTCTGTCCGAGGTGTAAGCATGAACTACAGCGAGTATCCGGAAAGTCAAGTTAGTTTCGGGTAAGTGGGTGTAAAATCAGTCATTATACAAAAATGTCAAAAAATTAAAGATAACTTAAAGTATATGCTTAATTCACAGGTAAAGTATACTGGTAGTTAGATAGTTAACAACTTAGTTTTTACTAACTAACTAGTATAGTTGGTAAGTAAGTTAGTTATTAGTCATTTAGTTATTCAGTTATACTTGGTTAGATGAGATTTCCATGATACAACAAAACGAATATGCTATAGTGACAGCTAAAAATGGTTCAAGTTCGGTCTCATATACAGTTCAAATAGACGTTATGCATTGCCGACACATTGACGTCATCCTCTGGAGCAAAACAATGGAACACATGACCGTACGCATAGAGATTTGACCTGTTCGTGTAGCAGACTTTGCGAGTATTCGACTGGTTGACCAATCAGTCTTGTTTTTCCCCCAAAGGAGAGTGGTCCAAGTCGAGCCGCCCACGGTTTTTTTTTTTTCAGTTGTAGCTCACTGACTTGTTTTCCCACGGTTTACGAGTGTAGTCCTTATAGTCACTTTGTTGTAGGGGGAATACATGGGACGGCTAGTGGTATTTGCCATGTGTCAATATTTATAAGAAAAACTAAAGAAAAAAAGAAAAAAACGAAAGATCATCCGTTGAGCTTTCAGATCTGATACATGCTCTCGAATCTAGAGCAAATCTGAATAATGGGAGATTGCGTAAAGTGGCATTGCACTTATTTTGTTGGAAGTTAAATTTGAAACTTAATCTAAGTCTTATCCAATCATTATTTGAAAATCAGAATATGATTTTGTTTTTTAGTCCACTTTTGACTACTGTACTTATGTAATTAACTTTGAGGAAAGTTTTGAACTTCCTTTATGTATGTATGTGCAATACGTACATGAGTATTTTCTCTTACAGAATTGAATTTGGGGAGATACCCCCTAACCTTCACTGGCTATGACAGTTACTAAGACATGGAGTTAAAACAAATGTCGATTGTACAAAATGCTTGTCGAATTTTATTTGAAATGTTTCAAAAACCATTATATAACAATCTGAATGCAATTGAGAATAAACAAAAATGTAGATAAGAGTGCTCGAATAGCCCAAAAATTTTGATAATGTGGAAAAGGACTTTGTAAAAGACTATTAAAATACATCTATTATTCATTCGAGTGACAATTCACACCACCAATATAAAATAATGTGTCTTAAAACAATATTATGACGACTTGCGTACCTTGAATTTTTTGGGGTTAAACGCGCAGTCCCTGCATGTCACTTCTGCGAAGCCGATACTGGTTTTCCGTACACCGTGTTTAGTATGAGTTTAACTAGATGTGTGTTGTTATCTTTGTTGCTTTCAGTCCCCCGATAACCATTGGTAGAGGACTATAATTTGATACATATATATGAAACTGTACGGAACGAGTTGCCCGAAGAATGTGACGAAAGTTTTTTGCGCTCTTCGCGAGAAATTTGCACGGGCCAGCTGGCAAACTTGTCACTACTTTTCTCTGAATTTAAAGGGCAAAAAGAGTCTCACCAAACTTGTTTTGAAACAACTGCTAATCTCATGAGTTCCTTCTCCTTACTCATCTCAGCATCGTTTACTTATGTTTCCCATCATTATCACGTTTAATATTTTTAGTCGTTATTTTTTATGAAAATTGAACAAAATTTAACACAATTTTAGCATTGAGAATAGATTAATCGCCCTCATAGTTTGAATGGACTGTTTGACCATTTTGGGAAAATTTTACTGCCAGAATAATTTATTTTTTTCCCTTTTGTCAAAGACGCAGAATCACTTCAACTCATAAATTGCAAATTCCCAGCACACAAGTCCCTTTTAAAAGAAGGGTTTAAGGATCATATAAAGTTTTAATATGTTAGAGAGGTACCTATTTTAAGCATTTTAGTGGAATCTTCATTGAAATCCGATGTGTGATTTTCAAGATATGAGCAAGCAAAGTTGTCAGATTTTCAACAAAAAGTGAACTTGAAGCAAGCATATTTGACATCACATCCCCACATTAATGGTCAGTCGTTTGTTTTTATTTAACTTTACAGCTTATTTCCTCCTCAACAGTTCCAAATTATCAAAATGTGATTGCACTTGGCATAACATTTTTTCAAACTTTGAAATCCCCATGGTATGGTCCTATTCCTTTTGAAAAACAAAGGGAAACAAAGCATTCCTTGTCAATGTGAGGAAGTGATATAATCTCTGCTGCCCCGCTATGACTTTGGATTTGGAACACAAATCTAGTAACTTCATTTGCTGATATCTCAGGAAATACGTGTCTAATTGAAATGAAAATTTCACCACCACACCGACTCTGGTTCTTCTTTCAAATGTGACAATTAAATTTTTGCTTAAACTTCCTCTTTAATGCATCGATGGCAAATGAAGGTGTTATATTACTTGGTGGTGATATATTACCTACGGAAGCGTAGAAGGGCCATTCAAAAGAAAAAAAGAACTGCCTCGGCAAAGTGACAATTTTCGTAAAATTGACATTTTGACGACCTAATGGACTCCTTAAAATGGCAAAATTCGGAAAATTGTCATTTTGCCGACCAAACAACATCTCGTCAAAAGGACAAAATTCCGAAAATTGTTATTTTGCCGAGTAAGAACATGTTGTCAAAATGGCGAAATTCCGAAAATTGTCCTTTTGCCGAAATAGACCATCTCATTAGAACGGCAAAATTCAGAAAATTGTCGTTTTGCAGGGTAACAACATATTTTCAAAATGGCAAAATTCGGAAATTTGTCATTTTGCCAAGTTAGAACATCTTGTCAAAATGGCGAAATTCCGAAAATATGACATTTTGCAAAGATTAAAACATCTTGTCAAAAAGGCAAAACTAGGAAAGTTGCCATTTCGCCTAGTTAGAACCTTAAGGGCGAAATTCTATGGAAACGTTAAGGTGCCATCAAATTACGAACTTAGTTATCGCATTATCTTAACATTTTGCAACAAAATGATGAAATGAGTCTTATTATCTAAACATTTTGCAGAAACATGATAAAATGCAAACGCACCATATTTCAATAGTTCAACTTTTTCACACACAAATGATGAATTTCTCACTTATTGCAAGTGATAAATTTAGCACATTGTCAATTTGCAGAAAAATGACGGATTACGGATCTGCTTCAGATTAATATTTCCACATTCTATAGAGGTAGAATAATGTGCGCCGTCATTAAAACTAAAGTCACATGTTTTCATACCGAAACATTTCTGTATATCTGTGCGTTTGGGGCAATCTGACCTCTTGAGGCGGGGGTAAAACTTTCAGACTTCAGAGAGCCCCTCAAATTCGAATTTGGGGTTGGGGCAATCTCTTTTTTTTATTTTATTGTCTCAACGATTTCACCTTTGACTTTTCAAAAGTGCTTCGTCATTGATTTCTACATATTTTATTTTATCCTATGCATGACCGTAAGGGATGGGGGCCGGGGCTCGAGGCCCCCCGCCCTTCCCCGAATTCGCCAAAACCTTACTTAATCTGACAGACATTGATTCCTCAGTAGGGCAGACATTATACCGTGGTTGGGGATTGTGAATAGGGTAAAAGTCACACTTTGAAAAAAGAGTCCCATACGGTCATCACCATATGACAAACAAAGAATTAATGGCCGAACCCGACTCTTTTTCCTCGGGAGTGGTGCTTTTCTCCAACTACAGATGCCCAACCAGAGCATAAGTCCTTAACTTGATGGTACCTTAACGCTTCCATAGAATTTCACCGTTTACAGAAAATGACCTAACTCGACAAGGTGTCAATTTTCTGAATTTTGCCATTTTGACGAAGGGTTCTTACCCGGCAAAAAGACATTTTTTCTGAATATTGCCGTTTTGACGAGATGATCTAACTCAGCAAGATGACAATTTTTCGAATTTTGTCGAGAAGATCTAATTCGCCAATACGACATTTTTCTGAATTTTACGATTTTGACGAGATGTTTAAACTCGTCAAAATGTCATTTTTCAAAATTTTGCTATTTTGACGAGATGTTCTAACTAAGAAAAGTGACAATTATCTGAATTTTGTCATTTTGTCGACATTTTTTAACTCGGCAAAATGACAACTTTCGGAATTTTAGCGTTTTGACAAGTTAGTTAAAACGCCAAATTTCGGTTTTTTGTCATTTTGAAGACTTTATTTTGGTCGTCAAAATGTCAATTCTATGAAAATTGTCATTTTGCTGAGAGAGTTTTTTCTGTTGCATGTCCCTTCTACGCTTCCGTAATTACCTGCAGGTGGATTTTCGTTGAAGGTAGTATATATTTGGAGGTGGTATATGACTTGAGGCAGGGAACTGTCACTAGACATCTCCCTGCTTGAAGGAAGTACTTTACATGAGGGAAGTATTTATTTGAAGGAAGCAAACTGTGCGCGAAAAACGTCAAACGTATTTTGCAGTGTGAAGTATTTTGACTTGGCAAAGATATTAATGCCTTCCGATACACCACAAAAACGACAACAACGGGATTTTGGATAAAAATACATTTCTGGGGTGTAGTCTTACCGACAAAAGTATTCCCTAAAGCGTTAAAAAACCTGGACAGACGGTAGTTTATCTGAATTCTGTCGGTTCAACATACGGTCTTTTGTGTGACCTGGGTCATGAAAACTTCAGCTGGAGTGAAAACAACGACAGTCTGGCAGTGGGTGCAGTACACGTACGCCAGAGCCTCAGAATACACAATTCTTCTCCTTTCTTCTTCTTCTTCTTCTTCAAAAAAGGTGACGCATCCAAAGGACATTCTCTCACCACGCATGCGTCGAGAGACTAAATATGCCCAGTAATATAAGTAACAGAAATTGCGAGTTTGAACAAGTGGTTGCAAAACGAGTGTTCTCGGGGGGGGGGGGGGGGATCCATTCGCTAGAGACGGGCTGCATTTGTCAGGCGTTGGGGCCAATGAATTGGGAAGGATGGTTACTAGGGCTGTGGAATCCAAGTTGTCAAACTAGTTTCAGGGGTGAGGGATTATGGTTCTAGGAGTATTTCTGATGCTGGTTGTGTGGAGGGTCCTATTCAAGCTCACAGAGGTTTTAACCATATCTCAACTGACAGGGCAGTTTCTGGGATCAAAGTTGTGTTTGCTAATGTACGGAGCATTCTTAACAAGTTCGATGAATTTCTTGCACAGATTTCCATTGACAATCCAGACATTGTTGGAGTTACCGAATGGGGTGGAGGGGTTTTATTGTTTGTCAAGGATAGTTTAAATTGTGTTCAAGTCACAACCAAGTTTTCCTGTGGGTTCTCTAACTGCTTGTGGTGTGAACTTAGCTGTAGCAATGATTATGGCACCCCCTTGCTTGTCGGTATTGTTTACCGTTCACCAAATTCTTGCGTTGAGAATAATCAGAGTTTGTTCCAAATTTTTAGGAAAATTTCTTCCAAAAGGGCTGTTGTCTTTGGGGATTTTAACTTTCCAGATATTGATTGGCATTCCTGTACTAGTGGGTTACATGGGAGGGATTTTCTTGAGGTTGTGACTGATGGTTTCTTTACCCAGCATGTTCTGTTTCCCACTCGTGAGGATAATTGCCTTGACTTGGTGTTAAGTACAGATGAGAACATTGTAAGAAATGTAGCTAATGGTGGTAAGATAGGGTCCAGTGACCATGACCTTATTTGTTTTGAGTTACATTGTTTCAGCAATAATGCTAGTAGTGACAAAAGAATTCTAGATTTCAGCAAGGCTTACTTTACTCGTGCTAAGGAGCTATTAACCATAGATTGGGCGGCCCGTTTGTCTCACTTGGGCCCTGCTGAGGCATGGAGTGTTTTCCGGGATGTTGTTTCTGACACAACAAAGTTGTGTATACCACTTAAGAAAGCTGTGGTTAAAAATTGGCCAATTTGGATTTCTAGAGAAGTTCTTAGAGCAACTAGGAAGAAACGTAAGTGTTGGCGTCGCTATAGGGCCAGTAAAAGTCAAGTTAGCAGCTTACAAGAAGCAGGAATTCTTAGTTAAAAATTTGGTAAATGGAACTAAAACTAGGTTTGAAAAGCAGTTGGCCAAGGAGGTTAAGATAAACCCCAAAATTTTTCATGCCTATGTGAAGTCTAAGCAGAAGCTTTAGGAGGGTGTGGGGCCTCTCAAAGGTGATGATAATACTTTGGTTAGTGACCATCAGGATATGGCTAATTTGTTAAATGACTATTTTGTATCTGTTTTTACTGAGGAATCATCTTTGTTGGGGACTTGTTAGGGTTCTGATGTCTCTTCTTCAATCAGTTATGTCATTTTCTCAGAGGAACAAGTTTGTAAAAAGTTAAAGAGTTTGAAAGCTAGTAAGGCCCCTGGGCCAGATGGGGTCCACCCAGCTATTCTACGTGATTGCTCTGAGATTTTGTCAGTTCCTCTTTCCATCATTTTTCAGAAGTGTCTGGATTCGAGTTTTGTTCCTACTGACAGGCGGGTAGCAAATGTTACTCCAATTTTTAAGAAGGGGGATCGAAGTAATCCTTGCAATTACAGGCCTGTCAGTTTAACCAGTGTTGTGTGCAAAGTTATGGAATCTTTGATTAAGGATAGTTTACTTAAGTATCTTTTAGATAATGAGTTACTTAATCTGTCACAGCATGGTTTCCTGCCAATGCAAGCAGATCTTGTGTTACTAACTTACTGAGCTTTCTTGAAGATGTCTCTTCATCTCTTGATTCTGGGTATGGCGTTGATGTCATTTACCTTGACTTTTCAAAGGCTTTTGATAAAGTTCCATTAGGTAGTCTAATGGTTACACTGCTTAGGTTAGGGGTTCAGGGCAATTGTGCTGATTGGATAAATTCGTGGCTTCATGGTAGATCTCAGAGAGTTGCTGTCAATGGTAACTTCTCCTCTTGGAAAGAAGTCACAAGTGGAGTACCGCAGGGTTCTGTCCTTGGCCCACTTCTTTTCTTAATTTTCATCAATGATATTGATAGTTCTCTTACATCTCATATAAGTAAGTTTGCAGATGATACTAAGCTTTATAGGAAGATTAGCATTTTGGATGATGCCTTACCGCTGCAGAAAGATCTGGATAGGTTATTTTCTTCATTTTGGTCCCAAAAATTTTATCTATGATTATAACATGAATGGTTGTGTTTTAAGTAATGTCACCTCTGAGAAAGATCTGGGTGTTGTAATTACTGGGGATTTAAAGTCATCAAGGCAGTGTGCAGCCACTGCTGTAAAGGCTAATAGAGTGCTTGGATTGATCAAGAGGAATTTCATCAATTTTAGTAAGGATATTGTGCTTAATTTGTATAAGCAGTTGGTAAGACCCCATCTTGACTATGCAGCTCAGGCTTGGAGTCCCTTCTATGAAAAGGACAAGTTTCTTTTAGAGCAGGTTCAGAGGAGAGCCACTCGCCTCATTCCTGAGGTGAGAAATTTGCCTTATCATGCTAGGCTTAAACATCTTGGGCTTACCACCTTGGAGCTGAGAAGGATTAGGGGAGACATGCTCCAGGTTTTCAAGTTCCTTTGTGAAAGGAACCCCCTTCTGACTTGTAGTTATTTAAGGGTTCAAGGTAATTCTCGGGTGCGTGGGCATTGTAAAAATCTTGAAAAGCCTTTTGCAAGGCTTGACATTAGGAAGTTTAGTTTCTCCCATAGAGTTGTCAACGAGTGGAATTGTCTACCAGATTGGGTAGTTAACTCCCCCTCAGTTCACTGCTTTAAGGTTAACATTGACAGGTTTTCCATGGCTGCGGTAGAATCTGATTGTTTGGGGATGTTGGCAAGCTTTGGTGGTTTGACTTTTGATTAGGGCTTGGACTTCAGGGCATCTTATGGGGCCTTGGCCCTCCTTTGCCCTTCAACCTGTTATGTTATGTTATGTTAACAGGGTCCTTATAGACAGAGGCAACCCTCATTACATTGAGGGGGAGACGATTCCAATCCTTTATGCTTCGAGGTAGGAAGCTAAATTTATAACAGTTAGTACTGGTACGTGGGAGACAGAAATGAAGGTCATGCATTAAACGGGTTCTACGAGTAGGCCGCTGGAGACAATTAACAGGTATTAGAGCCTGACCAAACACACCTTTGGAAAAAAGGATCAATCTACTTTTCCTCCGCCTATCGGTTAAGGGCAGAAAGTTTAGTTCCTTTAGGAGACTGGTCATTGATCCTGGCTCACTAGTCACTGGCAATGAATCTAGCTGACCGTTTTTGTATACTCTCAAGCTTGTCGCGCAGGTAAACCTGGTGGGATCCCAAACAGTACTGGCATACTCCAGCACAGGCCGAAGAATTCCTTTATAAGCCATTAACTTGACATCACCAGGGCAGGAAGATAGGGTTTCTATACAAAATACCAAGAATCTTATTTCCCTTGTTACAGATATTTTGGATATGCTTATCCCAGTTCAGATCTTTAGTGATGGTAATTCCTAGATACTTAATACTATCTACCCTTGGGAGCTCAATCCTATTTAAACATACCTAAAAAGTATGGAACTTTTTTTCCGAGCAAAAGTAATAACGCTACACTTAGTGGGTTGAAATCTCATGTCCCACGTAGAAGCCCACAGCCCCAACTGCATGATATCATCCTGAAGTTTATGACAATCCTCATCGGACTCAATAATACGGTAACAGACACAATCATCTGCAAAAAGACGAACCTTGGAAGAAGCACCATCGACAATATCATTGATATGAACTAAGAAGAGAATCGTTCCCAGGACAGACCCCTGGGGAAATCCAGACAGAACTTGCATCGGGGGAGACCGGGTTCCATTGACAACAACAGATTGTTTACGATCACCAAGAAAGTCATCAACCCAACGAAGAATCTGATTTGAAACACCAAGTGTGTACAGCTTGGTCTTAAGCAGTTCATGAGGAAGAGTATCGAAGGCCTTCTCATAGTCCAAGATAAACACATCGATTTGCGGGCCTTACTGGCAAAGTTTCTGGAGACCAAGGTTTAATAGAAATCTCAGAATGTCAGTGTCAGGCAAATGCGAAAATATTGAGTGCCTGTGCACAAAAAACTCGCTTACGAACGGCGAGAGACCCATTCTTATAGAGGTAGGCCTGTTGTGCGAGACTGTTCATTGCGTTTAAAGGAAACAGTGTTTCCGCCGCAACAGTTCTTGTAAGACCATCGATCATGCAAGCTGGATCAATAAAACCTGTCATTTTATCCACAAGTTAAAAAAGAATGCACATTGCTTACAGTTACAAGGTACAGTTACCCCAATAAACCTATACGTCTGCACAGTTGCTGTACTGCGCAACGACAACTGTTTCACTCCAACACGTCACGTGATTGACTCTTCTCACCGGATGTGACGTTTTTTGAACCGACAGAATAGACATAGTACTGTCGTGACCCCTTTTGCGTTCCATAGTCTAGTACCATTTTGATCAATACCGAGTCAAATCCTATACTGAGAGTTATCTATTCTCTAATCGCTAACATCCTGTTAAAACTGTAGACGGGTACTGGCGTGAGATAGTTTGTAATCGTCATAAAATGGAGTTTTTAATTGGCATTCAAGGCGCCGACTTCGTTCTTGTAGCAGCTGACATGACAGCTGCGAGGAGTGTTTTCCTATTGAAGCATGGTCGGTGGTACAAATCGTCGCTCTTTCGGCTTTCAAGTTCATATATCTAACGTTACTTTGGCCTAACGTTACTACTACTAGGCAGTGCATGACTAAGCATTACAAATGTGCGTAGGCTACTCCTAGCCTAACAGGTTATAACATCGGGATGGTTGTCCTAGCGTTAAAGCACTGTCTAAGTAACATTGAATCTATTAGTTTTTATGTAGGTTAGCCTTGGCCTATAGCCAGGGTGCATTCCATAAGAAGCCCACACTGAAAGGTACACCAAGGTTTTTGTGATTGTACGCCAGGTTTTTGTGCACATCTTCTTCTTTCAAGAGCAGCACAAACACCAGACTAGGCCTAACGCTAGTGTTGAGCAGATAACTGATAAGTATTATCGGTATTGGCCGATAATGGCGTTATCGGTAAGATATCGGTATCGGCACAAATGAAGGCCGTCTGCGATAATGGCAAAGATTACAAGCATTTCATCATTTCAACGGTAAAGAGCTAAAAGTACTTACAACGCCTCTAAAATAATAAAATAGGGCCTACAGATCATTGTTTTGAACGTGAAACATTCAACAAATTCATTGCAGTGAACGTACACAAACTAGATCTACTATGCCGCAAGTTCGTAGTCTATAAAATATTTAGCCCAATCCCAGTGTTTTTCAATTTCAGTTTGGAAGCAGTTCATAACAAACAACGTACTGAGTGCATGCTTATTGTGTTCGTTCAACAATTAAAGTACTCATCCATAGCAGAGTGCACGCACCATAATGTGCAATCTAGAGTCAATTCCCTGTACAAATCCATTGTCCGTTTATGCAAGTCAAATTCTTCCGAATCCCACGACAAATCTCAGTGGAGTTTTACTGTGTGAATTTTGCCACGTGCAGTAACGGTAACTCATTTCCAACGCTCTGTGTACAGCAGAGCAGCATGCTCAATGTCGCAATTGCGAACGTGCGATTGAAAGTTATCTCAAGAGACCAATGCCTGAGACAAAATGTACGATCTCATGAAGTATCCTTACTGCTTTTTACGTGCGTAGAAATGGGCACAGACAAACAAATGAAAAAACCCAAACCAGACCGGATGAAGACATAAACTGTGAACTATCGTAACCAGTGAACAGTCAGCGCTCTGTAAGTGGGTCTGATCATTAACGGCAGTATCCACATACACGTTCTCTATACTGTATTGTGTATGTGCGTGCTGAGAACACCTGTGGTATGCTGTACTGTAGGTACAGGCCGTACGTATGCCGCACGCAAGTTTTTTTTCGTAGTACAGCTAGGAGAATTCTACTGTACAGTACATACACATGTCTATACGTGTGGCATACTGTACTTGCGGCATGACATATGTTTCTGGGTTTTCCAATCCGCACACGTTTTCCATTTCTTTTTCACATTTCCCACGCCCCAAAAAAAGTTTACAGTCTGGCTGTAGGTAAAAAAATGTGCTTGTTAGGAACAGGGTTTCTTGGCTGGCCCATGTTTTACATCAAATACATGGTGATTGATTGCTTTAAACACTTCGTCAGAAACACGGAAAATTTTTCACAGGGACAAAGTAACGGAAACATGCAGACTTAGTTCAAAATAAGTTTAAGGTGGAGTAGTGTTAAAATTATAATTTTTCAGTGGTAACAAAACATGTTGCGATTAGGGAAGATGTTTTTTTTGTTATCCGTATCGGTATCAGGCCGACATTAACTTATCTGTCATCGGCAAGTTCCGATATCTCTGTTATCGGCTCAACACTACACCAGACCAGGCTATCCCTTGCTGTACAAAGAAAGCAATGCTACATAGCAATATTCTTAGCAATATGCAGGCCTGCACACATAGCCTGTAGACATACAGTGTGTAAACATGCTCATGATCATTGTATATTGTCAATGCATGTAGGCCTAAGTATATGGTACACACAGTAAAGAGCAATCCGTATGGGATGATACATACGATTTACGGTCAACTTGGCCCCTGAGACAACTCGAGCCCCCAGACAACTTGGCCCCTGGGATAGCTCAGCCCCTGAGACAACTCAGCCACCATTGAATAAGCACCACCCTTAATACTAGTATTAGTGCATCACAATTTTATATTCAAATAACTTGAAATCAAGCAGTTTTTCTATTGTAAACTATTTCAAAGTTGAAGAGAAAAAAAGTCACATGACTCTCAACAGCCAATCAAGTGAAAGAAGGGAAGATGGCACGTCATCTGACATTATCATAGTCAATGAACCTTGCACATTTTTGAGGAAAGGTACGAAATCAACTTACGGATTTCATGCCAGAGATATAAGGCTTTTTTTATAAAGGAAGCGAGGTTTTGAACTTAAAGAGATTGGCTCTCATGACCAAGCAAAAAAGCTATTACATCCACTGAAGGATCCAGACAGTTCGTAACCAACGTCAGGGCCCTTAGAACTTTTTACAATATTGGACTGCCATACTGTATATGGCTCTGTTCTAGACTGGATGAAAATAAAAATTTTCACTTATATTTTCAAAATTAGCTATTAGTAGGTTTACTTTAAGCAATGTCTTAAAGCTAAAGGAAAGGCCGTGCAAATTTCCTAAAAAATGCAATCTCCTAATAGTTAGTTTATAGTAGTGGCCGAGATGTCTCAGTGGCCGAGTTGTCTGGGGTCTGAGTTGTCTCCAGGGGTCGAGTTAACTCCAGGGCCAAGTTGGCCGGACACCATACATACTTATGTACAGTATGTAATGCATACACCATTCATTTAGCAACATAGTACTGTATAGCACAGTACACTGTGGTTTATCTAACAATGGGAATTAACTGGCACGCTGGAAGTACATCTTGTCTGCCGCTATGCTGAAAAGGAGTAAGTGCTCACACCCAAAACCTTGCTGGACTGAGAACACAAAATGCACCCTGGGCTAGTATGTAGCCTAGGCTAGTACCTTACCAGTTACTAGTTAGGCTATTTCGCAGACTGTTTTATGTTGTAGCCTAACTGCTTACATGTCGAAACATCCCCAGCCCAAAATGTTGTAAAATGAACTGAGTTTAGTTGTTTGAAACGATTCAAGTTTTTGGTAAATTGGGTAAAAACTTAAACATATTGGCTCAGCCTCTAGCCTAATTTAGAAGAAGGGGCTGGAACCTAGGTCATGCATCATTCATGGATACGAAGGCATAGCAATAGAGTTGTTGTTAGGCATATAATACACATTACGAATATGTACACGTATGCATAGGTAGAAGGTTAGTTTGGGCTATATGTAGGTACTGTATATGCACCCAGTGGGAATATACACCCCTGTTGTACATTTAAATATATGCATGCCTATGCGTTTGGCTACCTACTAATGCATGTGTAATTACTTCAGTACACTACAGTACTACAGTACGTATAATATTTGAAAATTCTCCACCGACAACTCTTGTAGCACAGTCTGCAAACACTCTGGTCTATATACAATGTTTAGGGGTTGTAGACTTATCTTACTGATGGGTACTAGCGGGGAGCACAACAATGGGTCTATTCAGAGTGTGTATCAAGTGCGTGGCTGGCTCTCCTCTTCACAGCCACAGCATATGCAAAAGGGGAGTGGCTTAAGACTACACTTCAGTGACTCTGTGGACAGTAACCGCTCATCTTTCAGCAATGGTTGTCATGTCCTTTTGTTACCATAACAAAAGGAGCTGCTCAGAAAACCTTCAATGGTTTATTGACTAACTGTGCCTTATTTGGGATGCAGTTTCAGTCAGTGTAGCTCTTTCTCTGAATTCAATGATGCATGGAAATCTACTTCTTTTCATACCAGTCTGCCACTCAAAGCAGTTACTAAGGAAAGCTTTTGTTAGTGAAAACTCACAGCTCTCCTGCTAGCTCATTAAGCTGGATGTGGACTGGGCTGTGTTCACTGAAGAGTGCACAAGCTGAACAATGGCTTGGAGTTTTGCCCGTCAGTAAACCCCGGGAAGAATTGGAGACAGTCCCTTACCAGTGTTTCAGGGGTTCAAATCCATGTTAAACCATTCCTTTTCCTTCTCCCATAGCACTGACCATTCACTTTTCCCTCTAGAGCCCCATGTGGCACCTGGGCAAGTTTCCAGTGCCAATGCACCACACACATATATTGCTATACAAAAGTCTGTGCACATAGTTTACAAACCTTTGCATTAAATCCATGACATCAGAGATAAAGCCTCATAAATATTAATTAGGAGGTAGAATTTTTCGTTTTGAAGTTTAAAATTGGCGACGTTTTTTGTTTTTCAAGTCTACAAGGCCATTTTCCTTCAGAAAAAATTGGAACTCACAGTAAGGTCTGAGTTCTTTCAAACATGATGTGCCCCTGCTTACTTTATTTGGCCTATTCTTTTAAGCAACTGATCGGCTGATTACCTGGTCGCAGTTTCTTTAAATGTTGAACTGTTTTTGTACAATCATAATTCAAGTTGTTCAGTGTTGCAATTTCCTCTGCATTTTCTTAAGCTGTTTGTACCATAAACAAACTCTAGGCTTAAAATGACACAACAATTGCTATTAATCTCACACCCAACATGATGAAAAGATATACTGTAATGAACTAATAGTCCAAAGCTTTTGACCCTACCATGCATTTGTACAGTATGTGCAGAACTGTAGCTTTGCCTTATACTTATCAATCAGCTGGCACATCTTCTTGCAGAAAACCCCATTGTGTTAATAGGACTTCCTGCTGTACTTGATCATCCAAGGAGCCATTTGACAATGCCTTCAAAAGATGATTAGGGAACAAAAGTATATTTGAATAAATATCCCTACTGTAGCTGACCCAAATATTTTATCTTGCTGCACCTCCACAAGTTTCAAAATTTTTCATTGTTAGTAGAAATGTATGAAAAAAATGTAACCGTAAGAACACGATTGTTTGGGCCAAATAATTCCCGGCATTTTGTTGTTTACCCAATATCATATAAATTGGAATATTCCATGTTGATTTTTATGATTACACATACGCAGTTCGTTAGCTGGTTGAGCTATGAACAGACTGGGCTGTAGTTCATGTACTCAAAGATTTGTGCAGCCTTTCCTTGGTGAATTTAGCATAGGGCTTGACCAGCTACACTTGTCAGCTATGTACAGTAAGTAAGGGAAGTGAGATCGTCATAACACAAACTCAAAGGGAAAATTTGTTTTTCTGCTTGGTATTTTCAAACATTAAATCCCATACTTGATGGTGTGAACTGTGATAAGCTGGCTAGGATCAATGCAATTGAACCAATCATAATGCAGCCCTGGAAAATTCAAATTTTGCAATAGATTGATGCATACTGTATGATATCACCAAGCATCAAAAGATCTTTTGTTTTGCAGTAAAAGTGGATACACACATACAGTAAGTCAACTGCATGCATGGGACCATGTGCATTTCTGTTTTGGTTCGTAATGACCTCACATGACAACATTGCATACTGTAAGTTCTACTGTAAGTTACTTTCCTGTGGGAATGCTGGGAATGGCTTGGTTTATAAATGCAGGAAAATTACCACTGAACTTCATTTTGTGAAACTGCCAGAAATACACCTTGAATGCAATTCTAAATCTAATTCCAGGTGATACTTAAGGTTATATAATAGGGGAAAATACCCAACGATCACGCCCATAGCAAAAGTAAAATTTATATGTTTGTGATTGTCAGTGCAAACTGTTTTGGTGGTAAGTTGAAGGATTGAGTATCTACGGGAATTATAATGAAATTTACAGCAAGTTTTAAGTATATTTTAGCCACTTTTCCAGTTTGCAAATAATTGGTGGAAACATGATTTAGACTTTATAGGATGCCATTTTTAGACTTGTACTTGCATTCACTATTGTATAAATAGGGATGGCGCTCTTTTGAAATGTTGATTTTGTTGATGTGCTGAACATGACATCATTTCCAGTTAAAGGGTTATCTGCCGGTTAATAAATTTTTTTAAACTAATTGTGAATTAGCTGAAAATGCACAGCTCTAACAAGCTGTGAAAAAGTGTATCCAAGAGGCTATCAGAGTGTCTTTATCTTGTGATGAAAAACCTACCCCTCAGAGTATATTAAAGTGTCTTTCAGGACCTGTATAATATTGCATTAGTGTTGTTTCTGCCCATCTTTTATTCAGAGTGTAACAATACAAACAGTCTAAGCAAGATGTGAGAGAAAACTCTCCCCTACAGAAGTGGGGGTCTTTACCAAAATGTTTGAATGAGACTGTGAAAATAGCATTTGCCAGGGCGACAATATTACAGAAAATAGTTGTAACATGAAATGACATGAGGAAAGTAGATTTTGTTTGGCTATTGGAATAATTTAGTAAGACAATGGATAAGCAGATGTCACTGATCTCCATCAAGCTACTTAATTATTTCTGCTTTATTAAGTTTCATTATGGTATTAAACAATGATTATTTTACATCATTTACATTAGTGTACTGTAGGTCAGTACCATTGTAAAAATTGTTCTTTGCAGTACAGGTATGTAGGCCTACAGTAAATTTGGTAGGTTCATCTTTGAGCATAAAATGCATCAATGGATATTAACTTGATGCATAATCTTTTAATGCAAACATTATTTGAACAACCGCACCACAACAATTGTCCTGTTGCACATGCTGTACTGTATTAAGGACTGTGCATGGTTTTTACATCAAATATCATCAGCAATGAGTAACATGAAAATTAAATAGTCAAGATTCATAACATTGTCCAAGTGAGATTCTGCAGCATTGCTGCTCTTGTTGAAAATGTTCTTAATACCTGCTCATGTACAGTATCATGAGAACTACATCCACTTTCATTGCAATTTTCACCAGAATGCTGAAATGGGTACAGATGTACAGTACTTTGCCTCTCTAGCATCAAAAATTGATTTGACCTTTGACTCTTCTTTTAATTTCTTTGCCTGCAGATCAAGACAAGATGTTTAAGTTGAGTGACAAGCTTTTGATGTTGTGCGTTGGTGAATCTGGAGATACTGTGCAATTTGCTGAATATATACAGAAAAATATTCAGCTCTACAAAATCAGAAATGGTAATAAGTCTGCCAACTTTTCTTCTAAAACTGTTATTGTAGACTTCTCAGATTATACATGTATGTTTGTGGTATAATGTTAACTGCTATTAGGAATATTTACTGCTACATTTCTGAAGAACTTCAGAGAAGTCATGGGCAGGTGGCCATTTGTTGTTCTGCAATTAACTCATGGTTGGCATGGCATAATTAGGGCAGAATTTAACCTCTCCTTTAAGTCCTTTTGCATACAGACTTGCCAATGCACAGCCCACATAGTTAGTATTAATGCAAAAACTGTCAACAAGTGTATTCATCTAAAATATCGACATTTCAAAAACTACAACATCTTAAATAGAATGGTGCCGCAAGTTTCGCCCTTTGACAAAAGACTTTTGCACATTGCAAATTTAATTTTTTCCAAACATGGGGGAATCTGTTCTTTAATCTTTTAAAGGTAATTTTCTTTATTCCTGGCCAGGGTCATACCCATAGACTTAAAAAATTGAAACTACTGCTATTGTGCTTGTTGCTTAGTGTAAGCAGGGGAGTAGGGAAGGGAAAACAAGCCAGTGAGCCACAACAGGAAAAAGGGCCGTTGCCAGGCCTGATTTCAACCAAGTGGTTAAAATTGAGCTGTGAATCCTCATCCAAGGAGCTTTTTTCCTTACAGCTCCAATTTTTTCAGCTAAGTTACTTCTTGGCCCTCATAAAACTAAAGTGCTAGATTGTAAAGCTTTTGTGTAGGTTTTGATGTTTTAGTGTTTTCGAGGGAAATCCTGCTATTGATGCATGCTTTTATGACTGCAGTTTGCATTAAATCAGAACACATGTACACTCTCTCACTCTTCATTGTGTAAAAAATTGTTTGATCAACCCTACATCCTTTAATTTTTTTTTAATTTTGAAGTCAAATGGAGAGAGCACATTTACCAATTGAGAATTTGTTGTACTCCTAACCATTGAAAAAGTTGGTGGTATTGTATTTTGTATTAGCTAGTGTCTGTCTTTAAAACTTCTTCAAAATGCTTTTTGTTTTGGCTCTTTTCACTGTATGGATTGCAAGAAGAGTGCCACCTGAGGATTGAAATTATGCCATGTATCTGAAGTGCTGTGCAGTCTGTGTCTTTAAGTCCATTTCATGTCTTGTCATAAATATGTATTTCTGACCTTTTCTTTCCAGGATATGAACTCTCACCTAAAGCAGCGGCAAACTTTACAAGAAAAAACCTGGCAGATTTCCTAAGAAGCAGGGTAGGAAGTCTTTGAATTGTTTTATCTTCTTCTGTATAGTATCTTGAATGTTCAGCAATTACAAAAAGTTCATTACAATTAGCTCAACCCACAAAGTGTAGGTAGAGCGTACGTGTAAAAGTATAAAGGAAAAAGTACACTGTAAGGGCACTCTTTCGTCACCACTATGTTCCAGAGGTTAGATTGCACAAGTTCATATGTTAAAGGGCAAAAGAAGTTGCCCCAAAATTACTTTAAAAAATCAGCTAGATTTGGCAGATTTCTAAGGGAGCAGATTTTTTTCTAGTCTCCAGCAGTCAGCATACCACTACAGTACCTTTTGTGCTCTTAGTGAATTCTTAGCAGCTTAATTGTGACCACAAGTATTCCAGTGGGAAAGTAAAAGTGAGGCAACCATGGGTAGAAACTAAAGTTAAAAAGTAGGGAACAATAGCCTTCCATTTCAGCACAGCTGTAGAACTCACTTCACACTCTGTGTGCAAAGTTACATACAAGTGGTTATTGTTCTTTTGCTGACTGCTAGTGACTACTAAAAGCTGTGCTCCCTTATTTTGCTTCCAAGTATTTGTCATGTCTTTTCAGGACTTCAACATTTTTCATTCAAGGTTAGGCAATGAGTTACCCTCCTAAATTTCATAATTTCAAGAGAAAAGATTTGTTGTATGACTCTCTAGAATGAACCAAACATGAAACATATCAGACTACTGCTCTAATCCAATTGGGGCAATTGCATTTCTCATTTAAGAAAAGGAATGGGTGAATGGATCCCATACAAATTTGGTATGAAGATAGTCTCTGTGTGTGCAGTATTTGGTGGGGCTAAAAAGTCATTTGAATATCAAGTATTCAACAGTGAAAAACAGGTATTTAGTATGTTATGAAGAGGGAAAAGTATGTATGAGTTTTGTATACGTTAATCAATGTATGCCCACAACAATAGCAAGTGTATGTACTTCATACTAAATTGGAAAAGTAGTGGCCCAAAATTATCAGGGGTCACACTTTGAAAGCCTGGCATTCATTTCACTTGGTCACACAGTAGCAAGGATAGTTTTTGGTGAACCTGATATAACAACAACATGGCGTGTAAATTGCCACTGGGGAATTGAGAGCGTTCTCCCCTGGATTCCTTTGGAAAAACTACAATGGTTATTTTGGCTAAATCTGTGCCTCAACTTAGGTGTGGTAATTTGCTTACTTTTTGGGTTGCATGGCTTTAAGTTTTTGCCAGTGAATTGAAGGACACACACTACACTGACCTATGCTCTTACACAATAGATTCCTCTGCCATGTTACGGTCTTAAAAAGGCTGCACTAAGGAAGTCAGAAGCCAAGATTATTAGTGGAGTTAAGTTTGGTAATTAATAGGGAGAGACTATTTTTCAACACCTTCAGAGCAGTTCACTGATTCAAATGCATGTGGGTACCCCATATTGATTGCAAATATCTGTTGTTCTTGACTGCAGTTCCTACAAACATTCCTTAAAGTTTACCCATCCTTTAGTGAGTGAATGTACTGATGAACTTTTTTTATTTACAAAAACTATTATTTTAATGTTACAGACACCATATATGGTTAATATGTTAATGGCTGGCCACGATGATCAGGATGGGCCATCTTTATTCTACATGGATTACCTAGCAGCCTTGCAAAAGGTTCCTTATGCAGCACATGGTTACGGTTCATTCTTCACAATGAGTGTTATTGACAGACTTTATAAGAGAGGTAAGTATTAACTGCTGGACTCTGCATTTTTTTTGTACTTCACCAAAAAATTATCTCACAGTCAACCATTCAAGCAAAGGTCATCGATGCCCTGTCAAAGTACAAGAAAAAGTCAACAGTCCAGGAGAGCATTTTGACTAGGAAAATGAAAGGTTCCTCTCAGAATAGTGCCAGGAATCATGTCTGCCAATGTAGCATGCAGCTCAAACAGTTTGTGTATTTTTCAAAGTTATTGTTACCTGCTTGTAAATACAGCAAATTGCTTACCCATTGAAAGTTTCTTTATATGCATACACATTTTACCAGTCAATTATTTGCTTGTTGTAGCAGTCTAAAACAGGATTGCCTCATTGGGTTTAAGCCAAAATACTTAAGATTTCAAATTTTACTGGAGCAGAGTGCCCACCTACTGTACAGTATGTCTTTTGTACTGTAGTTTTACAATACCATGTGTTTTAAACTGCACATACTTGTCATGCCATGCTTTATCCTTACCACAGTACAAATCAGATAGCAATATAAAATTGTATGAACAGCAAACTTAACCAACCAATCAATTTGTCATATGATTATTCATAGAATGCAACGTAGGAATGCTCTATTTATAATTTTGGTAAACAGAATGGCTTAAAAGTATTGTTAGCTTCCCGTCTTATTTTGTGCAGATCAAATGAGTACTTCTACTGTCCATAAGAAACCTATGAAAATTTTTAGAGGTGTAATGTGTGGAAGTATTTCAGTGAGCTTTAGTGGGGACACTTTAATACTCCAATTTTTTTGCAATAATCAGGAATTGAATGCCTGGGTCCCATATGTGATTCAAGTTTGTGATTCAACTTTCAGAGAGTTGCATGATTTTTCAATCAAAACTTGATACAATTATTGGAAAACAATGATCAGAGTGCATACATTTATCAGCAGGAAGAATGTCTTAGTCAATGTTGTGTTTCCAAAAGACCATACTTAGTCTATAATGAAATCTGAATACAGGTTTTCAGTAAATTCTTTTGGAAGGCTGCTGGAAACAATGTGATATTTAACACAAGAATCATTGCTCAAGATCTTGAAGATAGGCAGGTGCAAGTATTTCAAAGTCAGCGGTAGAACTTTGCACTGTATTTTATGCGATCAAAAAGCAGGAAGCTTACAAAGGCTAGGAGTGTTTCCCTAGGGGTCATGTAAACTTTTCTTTAATATTCAGCAATCTCCTGCTGTATGTAAGCCATGTTAGGTAAATTCCTACAGCTGGGATGCAGTTAATCTTTCCAAGAATCAATATTCAATAGTTTCTCTAGGAAGTGGCACAAATTCTGTTACATTGTTCAGAAAGTGTCAATATCAAAGCAGCTCTTTATTAGGCAGACTTAATTCTTTTGGAATGGAGAACTTTCCAAACATTCCTTTCTCAACTCCACATGTTTTCTTTCATTCAGGTCTTACAAGAGAAGAGGCTCAAGATATCCTGCAGAAATGCTTAGATGAGGTGAGCAATGATTTTTTTAGCTCACCTAAAAAGTTGGTAGAGCTTATGTCGAACTGTGAGGTGAAAAGTTGCTTCTGGGCCTTGCGGCTAAGATCATGTGTAGTTTTTGTTCTTTTCATCTAGTCTAGAATGAAGCCATACATGACAGATCTATAATGTATAAAATGGTCTGAGGGCGTGAGGTTGGTCACATATTGTCCTTCAGTGGACGCAATAGCTTTTTTGGGAAGCAGTTTAAAGTTTGGTTTCGCTGAGCGGCCCTTTGCCTTAGGGTCGGTAGGATTTTAGAAAAGGTCTGTCTCTTTGTTCACAAGCTTTCATCATCTGCAATACTTGGTCAAGTTCAGTAAAATTTGCAGTTAAGGGGCCACATGATTATGGCAATAAATGTTAAAGTTGGCTACATTATTAGACAAGCTGTGGTAACATTTGGTCATATTTGGCATTTCTGCTTATTTTGGTGTTCATTTTGTAGTCTCACTCCTTGGATAATTTGGTTATAATACATGGGTTTCAGCTTAATTATCTTTATCTGGAGAGGCATGCTTACCAACTAAAAAATGAACAGCCTCAAGGGAAAACCCTTCTTGAGACCAGTGTTCACAGCTGGCATTTCTGATCATTACCCAGTGTCCTTTGTTTACTTTATGTACTATAACAGTGTTAAGAGTTTCCTAAAAGCATGGAGTTTTGTGTCTGGGACCTTCATTCGGAAAGCAAACTGATCCTACAGCAGTGCTAATACAGTATCTGTTACACAGCTCTTTTTGTTGTGTGAGGACATTGCATACAGAGGGGTCATTGTTTATCCAGGAAGTTCCTGTATTTGTCCCATCATCTCTTGTTTCATGGTGTACTTGAAGCAGAAGTCTTGAAGAATGTTGTAGTAGGGTTTCACGGTACCACTGATAATTGGTACCGTCGGTACCGCCACAAATGGTACCGGTATTACCGTAGTACCGGTACCAGAAGAGTAAAAAAGTAGGATTTTTATCACATCCAAAATATCCGTAAAAATACGATGCATTGACATAAGTAAAGTCTTCTGATAATCCCTGCCTCCCGTTTCAGTATTTTTTATAACATTTAGTCACCCCACACTAAACAAATCGGTAAACAAAAAAAGAAATAACCTCTCTGCAAATTTAGCGTCCGATAATTTCGGGACACACAATAAGTCAGCGCCGCACGTCCGCACCGGAGCTAGACCCTTCAAGATGACAAGAGCACTCAGGATTGTAATGAAGATTGCAAAAATAATTTCTGCAAATAATAACAACCCCCCTCCTAAAGTATAACCAAAAGTTATTAAGTAGAACTTAACAAAAATATTTCCATAAAAGACTGATTCATCAAGCTTTCTTCCCGCCGAGTTATCGCTATCAAAACTAAATCAAAGTGCTTCAAGATTGAATTTACGAATGCATCGCGCAGCAATCCGTTGTACAATAACACTATACTGTTCTTCAGTACGTAGAGCAATACAACAAAGCAAGTGAGTTGATCAGTTGAACTGAACACGCGAGCCAATGATTTAAGCGGGATTTACTGTGTGTTCAGTCCCATTGCTTCACCGTGTTACAGTAATTTCTGAAAGAACATTCGTTGCGTTCGTACGAAAGTTTTTCTCCCACAGACATAGACAGTGGACGTTATGGAACGGTCCCACTGAATCACTGTGTTAAAATCAGAAATCGTTGATGCAACGTTCATGTCAGAGCTTGCAATGCTATGATTCTTTGTCTGCTTACATCGAATTTCGCACTCGTATAATGTTGTGTGCTATCGTAATCAAAGTGAATTTTATCAACCAACGCATGGTATCTATTCGCAATACACCATGTGAAAGCATTTGCTGATGAGCAGCGATCGTTCACGGGTTGCGCAGAATGTCAAAAGAAAGCAAGGGCCCTGTTAGTGTGGAAGGTACTAGTTCTGCGAAAGTAACGTTAAACAGCACTTTCCGAAATTCGTAGGGGGATTTGCGACTGAAATAGTGCAAAACGATTATCAAGTGAATGTTTCCTGTTTGTATTGCAATCCTTAGAGACACGGCGCATTTATCAAATGGGTTTTTGTTTCATTCAGGTATCATTCAAATTCAATGCTTTATTTTTGAGAAAAGATTTTCACCGCAAAGTTGACTAATCGTGTCCGTCTAAGTACACAATGTGAAGGTGCGGGCAAAGCTAGCGCTGGCAGGGATCGTTCTGAGATTGCGCAGAATGTCGATAGAAAGCAAGTTCCTTTTTAGTGTGGATGGTGCTAGTTCTGCGAAAGTAACGTTAAACGGCAATTTCCGAAATTCTTAGGGGGGATTTGTGACTGAAATGGTGTGAAATGATTATCAAGTGACTATTCCCTGTTTATATTATAATGTTTAGAGACACGAGGCATTTATTAAAGGGACGTTTGTTACATTTTAGTATCATTCTAATTTAAATGCTATAATTTTGAGAAAAGATTTTCACCCTACAGTTGAGTACAGAGTCTCCACGATACTTCGGTACCTTTAGGTTGGTGGTACCGTACCGGTACGTACTGATACTTACGGAGATACCGGTTTACCGTGAAACCTTATGTTGTAGGTTGTTACTTTTGATATATTGTCAACTCAGCTGGAGCTAATTGCTCCAAAAATTTGTGCAGTCTTTCTGACTTGAATTGGTGTAGTAGACTGACCTATTTCTTCATTCTCTCTCACAAATCATGTCCTGTTTCCTGACTGTCTCTAAATAGTCATGTGACAATGTTTTACTCCTCAATTGTGAAACCAAATTTGATAGGAATAACCACTTGGCTTAACTTGAATATATGCAACATGAAGTCCCAAAATATTATGAAAGATACTTTGAAGAGAAATAGGAAGAAAATTGAGACATTTATCTGTTTCTTCAAAATAGGATTTTAGTGACTGTTCTTTCCCTGTATCAAGCAGCTCTCTCTACATCTAAAGTAATACACTTTGCAACTGCTAGGTTCAAAGCATTACATCATGGTTAGCCCAATTTGAGTTAAAGGTACAGTAAGCATAAAGTTTAGACCATTCTTTGTCCAACATAAATGAAAAACTGAACTGGTCATTTATTGAGTGTCAGAAGGGTTAAGCAACAGCAGCAATTACTGCTCTAGCATACTGTGTACTTTATTCTCAACAAAGTATCTTAACCTGGTAACTTGGTACACTGAAAGGGAAATAATGCATTTATGTCACAGATATATTTTGTACCTTTAAAAGCCATTATTTGGACATACAATGATAGATTATTAACAATAAGGTTTTATGGCAGCATCTTTTTAAGAAATAATTTTCCCAGAGATGAAAAATTCAATAAATTGTTGCAAATGAACAATTTGTTCACTAAAAATTTCAGTTATTCAAATGATGCAACTTCTGAAACCCATAGGCTAATAATGTGTATAGTGTTTTAAGGAGAGGAAGATATCGGTAATTAGTAACGGTGAGACTAAATGGCTTATGATGATGAAAACTATTTTCATAGTGGACCATATTGGCAAATTTAAAATGCAATAGGTTCCACTTAAAAGAAATTATATACAAATTCAACTTATGAATGCCATGTAGTTAATGAAAATTGCACACCCAGGTGTTCATTCACGTTTTGTTTACTGTACAGTTTGAGATCATTTTGACTGAACACATAGCTACTATTGCAAGCTTCAGTTGTATTACAGTGCAGTGTACCCTATGTTCCTGTGCCATGCAAGTTCTACAGTACTTGCACCCCTTCAGCAGTTTTTGTCCTATGTAGGAACAGCATGAGTATCTGTGTGCCCAAGCAACTGAGCAGGTCAAAAATACATTTTATGCAGTCATATTCAACTCTAAAGAAAAGTTGGTGCTAAAATTAGTTTGTGAATCTTGATGTGCTGGCAATATAAACTGAAGAATTTATTTTTGAGCTCATGTGTGTATGAACTTCTTATGCAACCAGCTTTGGTTCTCGTAATTTAAGCAGTTGAAAAAAAAAATTAGAGACTTTGAAAATGGGATGCTTCTTGCTAGTTGGAGATCACTTCTGAATAAAGTAGATGCCCTATTTCTTTAACCACAACTCTACAAATACAAAATATGATAAGATCTTTAGCTTCATGTATGGTACCTGGTTTACTAGGCTGTGAAATGCTCAAAGAAAAGAGAAAGAAAAAAAAGACCCAGCATCATACACCCTTAAAAGAATCACATTACACATTCAGTTTTCTAGTGTGGCATCTGTGTAGTAATTGCACTTGATGTCACAAAGTCCATGCAGGATTCAAACAGGTCCTGGAAAGTCAGGGAAAAGTTAAATTTGAATTTACAGGCCTGGATAGTCAGAAAAAATGAGGTTAACCTTTTCGCTATGGAAGGGGATCGACCCCCTAGTACTGAGCTATGTATTATATTACTTATACAGTACGAATGTATGGGTTCTGGGAAATACAAAAGTGTTTGCACGAATGCTGCCATATTTGGGCTTGCTCTGCCCCAGGAAGATGCTTATGTATCTCCTCTTCAAACCTGTTCCATGTCCAAGACATGATTACACACCATAGGTTTATAATGAGCTATAGCAGGAGGAAGCTGAGTGCTATTGTTTTGCCCAGGGTTGTTCACGTTAAATCATGTTGATTAAAATCATGATTTTAATTGAAAAAGTCATGAATTAAATGAAAACTCTGATTTAAATCAATTTATTTGGTTTAAATCACTGATTGAAATCATGTTTTTTCAAAAAAAAATAGGAAAATAGACGACCCTGGTTTTGCCGCAAAACCATGCTTATGTAGTAATGGTAAATTATAGTTTTGCAAAGAAACCATGAATACCATGATTGAATCATGATGTGTTGCAAAGTCCCTGTTTTACAGACATAAAAGCAATTCACCTTGTTTTTCATTTTTTTCTTCCATTCATTATTAGGTACAAAGACGTTTCATCATCAACCTGCCAATGTTTCAAGTTCGCATTATTGACAAAGATGGTGTACATGATCTACCGAATCTGCGACCAAAGCCAGCAGTTTAGTCCTTTTGATGGTACTTCACTGTGTTGCTGCCAACACTCATCCAGTTCCACTCCATGTTGGAAGTGTTCTATGAACTTATGGTCTCACACTTTCAAGAGTTGTACATAATCCTCCACTATACCTTGGTTGGCATAATACAACTTCAGAGACTCTTAAAAGTCCCCCACTGTTCATATGAGGCAGTACTGAGATGATATGAAAGAACAATAGCAGTGCCCCCTAACTTTTTTCAAACAATGGTTAAATCTCAAAGATATCTTGGCATTTTCTCTGCTGTATCTTTCATATTTTGCGACTTTAATGTCTCACAAAGCCATGATTCAGTCAGAAATGTATTGTCACATGATTCTTCAGTGCCATTCATGAAATAAGCTTTTCTAAGTTGGGAAGGGTCTGCATGTTTCCTTTAAGTACTTTTCAGACTTTGTAGTCAGGCTCACACATGTAAATTGAACAGTGAGAGCATGGGGGAAAGCACTAGAACACTCCCTTTGTGTATTTGGTCTATATTAGAATATGCCCTTAGAGTAAAGTTATCAAGATGAAGTATTGATATCGTGCATAGTCTAACCCTAACCTTGTTGAAAGTAAAAATAGCTTTAAGTTAGAGGGGTGGGTAGAGTTTTACCATTACCATTAAAAGAACCCTCAAAATCCACTCAGATATTTTTAATCAGTGACTGACTGTACATTAGAACAGGATAATGCACAATCAGAGGGCAATGCAAGTGATGCACAAAGGTGTAATCCGTGGGCAAGGCAAGTAAGTGATGCACAAGAGTGCAATCAGAGGACAACCAGCAAGAGCATTAACCCCAGCGAGTGCATTAGTCTGTTCCATTACAGGTTCAAGTTTCTTTTTTTAACTTTGTTTGGTCAAAACAAGTGCAGTTTGATTTGTAAGTACAGTAGCCACATCAAAATTGCACAGCCCTGGATAAAATGGAGCCCAAGATGAGTTTGTGCCAGGATAATGCATGGTCACCTGACTGTTATGGACCAATAGAAATTGAGAATCATCACCAGATATTAATGAATTATGTTTCAAGCACATCATGTAATCCCTTCATGATGCTGCTTGATTCATATTGGTCATTATGTATGAGACAGACCTGATCTAGTATAATGATAGTTCAAAGAAATCTTTCGTATTGTTGATGTTAATTATTAACATTTAGTCTGCTTGTCTACTAGCTGCTACTACCAGAATTGCCACAGAAAACCTGATTTCACAGTGGTAACAGTCTCAGGCAGTAATATTTCCAAAATTTGACCTTAGAAATTGTTTTTCTCAAGATCTCCAAAAGTTCTTGCTACTGTTCCATTTTACAAATGACTTCAGACATTAATGATTTTGATGTTCACAGTCTTGGGAGTCGGTTTTGATAGGATGTTACCATGCAACTGTTAGTTTTAAAATATGGTAGATACCAAATAATTGTAGGGTTCCTTGCAACCCTAAAATAAATGCAGCACTAGCAGTGTTTATATAAGCTGTCTGACAAAAGTGTATAAAGTACACAAAAATACAAAGCTATGATGGAGGGAAATCCACTCCAACCAAGAGGTATAGTAGTGTCAAGAGGACATGTAATGTCAATTCTACCACAGAAAATAGCCACACATATTTGTGGTTTACAGTGATAAAATACACCGTTCATTTTTTCTATTTTCAAAAATAAAAATGTTCTTGTTGTTATTTCTTTTGGTGTACAGTTAGTTCCTTTTTGTGTTGTGATCTCTTTTGTTACAGTGTAATGTTGAAAGTGGAATGTTTGGTGATAAGGGCAGACCTTTCAGCTATACTTTCCCTGCTCAGTTGTCATCTGTTTCAGCAATAAACCCAATGCAGGCTCAGTTATAAACTTCCAACTTCCTAACATCAGCCCACAGACCTATATATGCATATACATATGTCCTATAGTAAATATAGACAAAGCATATACTGCACCAACATTTTGTGCATAGATAAGAATGTTGCCATGGCACCTACTTGTTAAGGTTGATTTCTCGAGAAACACATGCCCTATTTTAATGGATGTTTCACCAAATTGTGTAGATCTAGTTGCTTTTGCCTTGTTTCCTTTTTGTATTTTATTTACCATATTTAAATAAATCCTGTTTAATAGGCCACACCTAATGACACACAAGATACATTACCAACTGAATTGGTGCCAACAAGCAAAGCCCCCAAATTTTGAAAAGTGTGGTTGAGGTTGATAATTGGAAGTTATTAATTCACCTCCCACTTTATAGCTTATTGTTTTGTTATTTAGACTTTTAATTCCTTTTTCATTGATAACCCTGCTGCTTGTTCAGCATTCAGCTTAAAAAACTCAAGTTATTGGTATTAAAGGGATGAGATAGGTTAGGGTAGATGGAGTTTTTACTGCCCAGCTTTTAACCAATTGATTCAAGTTGAGCCAGCCATGACCTTTTTCAGTTGTGGCTCACTGGCATTTTTTCTCTACTACATTCCTTTTGCTGTGCACCAAGCACAATGGCAGTAGATTCCGTTTTTAAAGTCTTCTGTATTACCAGCACAAAAGTCAGACACCTGACCTCCCAACTGCAAGTCTGATCCTCTTAACGTGATGAACTTGAACAATACTTGAAAGTAAATTTGAACTGACTGACACTTTTATAGCACATTCGTGTTGGATGTTTCGTTAAACCTCATCTTAACTAACCACTACGGAGATGGCGAGGGGGGGGGGGGGGTGAGAGGGCCTGGGGAGTGGAGAAGAATAAAAATGGAGAGTTTGCCCAAGTGTCCCAAATTTACCAGCTCCTGGGTTACCAGCATGACTTAGGAGACTGATGTAAGTGAGATTTGACAACAACTATGTCATTCTGATAACATCTATGAAAGCCAGAAGTTACTAACTTGAGGAGCATATTGAATAGCATCATAATGTATCGTGTTCAATCTGGGTTACCAGACATTGAGTTTTAACTGGAAATTTTCTTCTTCTACTGGTATCCAGACAAATTTCTGAAGTAACTCACAATATCTAGATTTTATGTACAATTTCTCAAATACTTTTACAGGTTTTTCCTGTTACACTTGAAATATTGCACCATTTTGTATCAAGATGACACCAGTGAAAACCAAAAACAAAATATTTAAGTGGAGAGGGGCATGCTCCCACCAATTATAGATTCCTCCAGTCTATTTGAACTCAAAAGAAACCATGCATGAAACTACTGTAGCATAGGTGTTCCTATTATACTCACAAACAGTCCTTTTGCCAATGAAAATAATAAAACGATACATTTATTTGCTACTACAGGTTTGTATTTTACCCACATTTGGTATTTAAATATTTTTATTTTCAACAAAGTGTCACAATTTTTAAGTAATATGTGTCATTTACCCATCCTCAGGGTGGTTTGCAAAACTGAATGACCATTTGAAATCTTACTGTCAATTGCAGACAAAGCTGAGAGTAAAGTAATATCCACCTGCATTGAAGTATTCAAAATTTTCAAGTACAAATTGCAGGATTTGTAAAACTGAATGGTATTTCGACAAAGTTAGAAGGCTTTGTACAAAAACAAAAGGCATGTCTACCACCCCTCCCCCCCCCCCCCAGCAAAAGTAACTTTAGACAAACTAAATACAACTGTACAAAATAAAAGGCATCAATTGTGGCTCTTCCTGTCTGTCTGTTGCATGGAGACCACAGAATTCCTATATATATGGACACAGCATGTTACGTGTACATCCTATCCATTGATTGTCCCCACTGACCGGGACAAAAAAGACGCACCAGAATGGCCGCTGTGAAACTATAATTTGAATGATTTGATGATGACTCTGTGATATTTTAAATAAAAGTGAAATATGCATGAGAAGCAATATTACATTTCTGCAATACCTGCAGTGATTTTTACCTTTGCATTATTCGAAACTATTCCAACTTTCTTGCAAACTCTAATGTTTTGAACAACTTGTGCAAGTCCAAACTTTCACACACAAACACAGCCTTAGCATACAACCATCTTGCTACACCTACACTCACACGTATGGTAACAACAATCTAACACGCAGTATGCTCTGTTGATGTATAAGAAGAGATCTGTGATTGAGACTGACCCTTCTTCATTTCTGATGCACCATCTAACTCCCAGGCATGGTTGGTGTAATAAGGAGCTTCAAACATTTTTGTGTTGCTCTGATAGCACAACCTTTAATAACCTTCAATACAGGTTTTCCTGTGAGAATTGATCACAATCTGTGACAATTGTAGCAATAATTTATCACAATGAAGGTCAATATGAAACCTGGGATCAAAGAAATTACTACTAGCTCCTGGTGAGGCTGCTTGGTATGAAGTACAGCAATCAGTCCTTTGGTATTACTACAAAGGACTTGAAATCAGCAGTGACCTTGCCCCAGGAGAGTGGTTTCGTCTGGGGCAAGCCAAATTCATTTCCCCAATGACAACCAAGTTCATCCTTCTACAAGTTAAAACTTAATGCTTGGAAGCAAATTCCCCTATGCATAGATAAATGCACATGCATGCAACTCCCCACTTACAGTACTTATACAACAAAAGTTTTAGTTTTCATGACTTGCAAAGTGGCATAAATTAAATTGAGGCAGACTAATAATTGGAGTGAAAGGCAATTTTTTTTTAACCACTCAAGGATTCTGTCAGAAACTCGAAAAAGGGAGATTCATTACTGTCCAACTCCCAGGACCAAATTGACGGTGTCACTGGTCAAAATTACAGGCAGGTTCAGCGAGCCAAAAAGCTTGCTTCAAATCCACTTATAAGTGTCTTCTGACCGGTTTTGAAGGCTATTGATTTAGTTCAAGCAATGCTGCAACAAGGGTGCCCACTTCTTAAATAAGAAACCAAGATACCAACATTTCTTTTATTTTTATGAAAATGAAAAGGGGAGGGGATAAGTGTCTTCTGACCAGTTTTGAAGGCTATTGATTTAGTTCAAGCAATGCTGCAACAAGGGTGCCCACTTCTTAAATAAGAAACCAAGATACCAACATTTCTTTTATTTTTATGAAAATGAAAAGGGGAGGGGGATTTTACCCTCCTTCTGAAAATGCCCCCTCTGACAGAAACACTGCCACTTTCCCTTGGGTAAACTGATTTTTTACCTTAATTTCAAGCCTTGCTGCAGCACAAGACTTAAATGACTGTATCACACTACCACCACCTTCTGGAATTTTAGCCTTCTTAGTCCATGAAAATAGAAGCAAATAGCGGCAGAATCTATTAGAGAACTTCCTGTTCAGGTATCTTGAGATCAATGAAGGTGTTTGCCTCCTTCAAAGATTATTTGCTCAATAGAGCAACAAGGTTGGTTCTAAGGGGGTTAACTGCTGCAATAACAGTGAAAAGCTTCACCCGAGAAAACACCTTTTTCGCAGGTAACATTGGCTAAACATCCTATTCAATTCTAGCAGCATGCATGATAAACTGTACAACTTTCATATTTCTGCAAACATAATTCCAGAAAAGACATGTATGCCATGCATTCTTTGTTATACTGTGTTGCAAAACTTAAGCAGGCTCCCTGTGTACTATCAAAAAAAAAAACATTGACTCATCTTTAGGGTGATGAAGTGTAATCCCCTGTACAAAGAAATGGTTTATTGTCTTGCATTTGGGTTGTGACAAGGCATGTCGCGAAAGCTACAGTCACACTAGACCAAATTTGGACAGGATTCTGATGTGATTTTTGAGAGCTTTATGAATCTTCTCCATCATCTGTTCTGAGAGAACCCAAAATTTTCCAAGTGTGTAAATATGCAAAAATATGATACTGGAGAGATTATTTGTGATTGAGTGATGGGTTGTATTCTTAAGGGATTAATTGTTTATACCTGTTTTCATAATTTTTCTCTGTAATGGTATCATATGAGATAACAGAGATAAACAATCTCAATTTATTGCTTCAGGATGAGTACACAACACTTGTATGTACATACTGTATAATCAAAATAGTCTCACTGCAGTACAGGCTGTGCAATTTAAGTTTGGGTACTCAGCATATTTTGAACTTGCTGTCAATCAAAGAGCTACATACGTCAATTGAGAATATTTGTGGACTACAACAAAGCTTGTAGTTTGGAATGAGAGGGTTAAGCCTATAAATCTTACAGTACAGTAGCTACAACATTCCACCTCACATAAACTGTATTGGCTACAGTGTACAGTACCTTAAAAACACTATATAACAGAGTGAACAGCACTGTACACCTTATTATTATTTCATCACAGCTTCCTTTACAATGACTGCTTCAACAATTCTCAATTTTGGCTGTCTTTGATATTCAATCAGTTCCAAAGTAAAACTGGATTTTCTCCTCAGAGGCAAATCAGCTCAGTTTAATACTGTCTAGTGAAGCTAACATTTCCAACCTCTTTATAAGGAAGGACATATTTAAGTCTTTCCAGATTCTAACATCTTCCAAGTCCCTTGGCACAGTAATAGTATACTATCTCCTTCTTTTGGTTACTGGAGCTTCATTGGGGGTCCCAACAGACTGCCTTGTCCTCTTTCTTTTGCCGCCCTCTTTTTCAGCTGATGGCTGATGTTGTCCAGAAGAACTCGTTTTGGTCTTGGATTCTCTTTTATCTGTGTTCCAATGAGGAAGAAATATGTTATATCACTGTATGAAAGAAAGGCCTTAATACAATTTAGCAATACCATGTGACATCTTTCTAGATGCAGTAAAACCAAAATTCATTTGAGTTTTTTAAAACACTGAAGGCACCAGAAGTCAAAAGATGACACTTTGTCCTCTGCAATTGCTGCATGGTAGTCTTAACTCCACAAAGTTTCAAATTAATGCCATGCAGTTTTGACCAAAGGGAACCTATCTTCTGAAAAATGACAGGTATTCCCCATTCCCTACTCTTAACCAAATAACCAATCTGCAAATAACAGGAATAAGGGAAGGAGTATCAGCCCACCTTATTGATTCATTAGGAATGGCCCCCCTAATGGCCAGCACACTATTTAGTGTGTCATGCATGTGTGGTTTTCAATAAAGTTTTCAGAAGGAAAGATGACTTAATGTCTGTTAGAAGTTGAGCAGCACAGTAAAGACAACCAGTTGTGGTTGGAGTTTTTCTATATTCAGACTGATGAACATTTCCTTTGAAGAAGATTCCCACAAATATTAACACAGAGAACTACAGATTTCACTAAAGTAAGTTTCATGAAAGATACAAAATATTACTGATTTTAACTGTTTGCTGTATCTCCCTTTTTTGCTTTAATGTCACCATTATCAAAATAAGAGTAGTTTTTTTTTTCCCTTTGCCACAACCTGGAACAAATTCAAGGGAAATGGTCTAAATATAGTAGAAACTCCTTGGTAACTCATGCCACTTACAAATACAAAAAATGGGAAACCCAAGGAGTTGTGAATCTTATATTCCTCACATTTTTCATGGAACAGATGGTTGATGAAAGTTGAAGAAAGTTCCAAAAATACTGCTGAGTGATTCATGAAAAAAGACCATTATCCCAGGGTGGTGGGCTCTTTTTGGGCATGGGTTTTTGCAGGCTTTTGGGATGGTATAAAATTATCTTTGTTCTCATTGTCTTTTGTGCAATTATTGTGTCTTCGTCTTACACATACTCAATTTTACAAGCCCCTAGGGTTTTTTTAGCTTACTTCCTTCACGTCATGTATTTGAATTTTCGAATTTGAAATTATTCTGTACAATACTGAATTAACATATTGTGGAGACAAATAAATGAAACGAATGAAAAGAATATCCATTTTAACTTCAATCTAGAAATTTGGCACCTGGAACAAGTTTCTCTAATTAATAAATCTCTCCATCAATCTGTACAAACCAAAGCATTCACAAATATTTTCTTACAGGCTGTTAATCATTAACTATAAAATACACATCAGGCCAACAATTACACCTGTATGCATCCTTTCATGTCCACATTCAGGGTCCTGTTAAGGCCTACATTAACTTACATGTATGGTAAGATATATTGTTTATGAGTTGTTGACAATGTCCTTTTTCATATAACCGACAAAATTGACACATCAAGGACAACTACATTTTGACTTTTTGGCTCACAACCATCTTGGAAACCAAAAGTTATATTTTTCACATACTGTAGGTAGAAATCTCAGCAATGAAGGGAACTTGTTTCAGGGAAATTTAAAAGAAATTTGGCTACTATTGCTCATGCATAAAAATTACAAATTGTGCAATTTTGACTTGCTTTCAGGGAAATAAAGGATTTTCCAACTCTAGTTGGCTTATACCTATGACATCATTAATTATGACCAGTAACCTCATATCAATTATACACACACTTATTTGTTCAGGCACTGCACTGTACCTACCAACAATGTCTTCAACTTTTTAAGAATGATCGTAAAAGGCATTACCCATTTCCTTCCTAAAAGTAGTTGGTGGTGGGGGGGTGGGATGGGGGGTTTCGTGGGAGGCTTCATTCTACACAACTTCCTGTTTAATCGCTCAAGCATACAAGCATGATCCAAAGAGACCACATAGTAAACAGAGAGAGAGTTTGTAATGTACACAAAAATACTGTACGAGTTTGTCCCTGTCTTGTAAATGTTCTCAGGTATTTGAACAAACTAAAATATGCACATGTATGGTTAACTTCTAATCTTATATGCAGTTTGCTTTTAGAAACTTGAGCCGTGAAACCCCACATTGCTAGCTACAGTACACCTGCTGTTCATACAGCTGATTTGTAAGCTAAGGGGAAACATGTTTATCTTTTTGATGCACATGAGAAATCTACGCATGTACCTTGCGACCAGCTGCCTGGAACAAAACTGTATTTTAAGTGCACATTTTTTTTTCAGTCCCTCTTGCCTGGATATCAAATCCATATCAAGCACCACACCGACAAATCACAGATGTCATGTTGTTTAAATCACTCACCATCGTCATGTACACTAGACTTGTCTGGATTCTTTGCCTTTTCTTTCTTCAGTTCACCATATTCTTGTTCTGGAAGTTGGAAATTTTCCTCTGTGTTGGAGAATGGCATTACCTCAGACTCATGCTGTTAATGGGAGAGAACAAAATATCTTATAGTACCTATACACAGAGATATAAACTCAGCACAATGTTGAACACGGACAGAGGCGTAGCCAAGGGGAGGGTTTTGGGGGTTAGAACCCCCCCCATGACCCAACCTTCCAATGCAAAAAACACCTAAAAGAGCTGTTTTTTGTCTCTATCCTTAGACTTTCCCTCATATCGTGACCCCCCCCCCCCCCCATGATACCAAAACCATCCCCATGGCACAATCCTGGCTACGCGCCTGAACGCAGAACATTTTGTACACTGCAATTTTATCAAGATCCCCCAAAAATTTGAACTGAAATTCTCCTTCAAATATTTAGAAAAAGAGATATTTGACCATCCCCCAAATCAGAGATGGCAACATTTATATCCAGGAATCGTTTTCGCACTGGAATCAGGAGATCTTTTAGAATTACATGCAACTCAATGGGGGAAAAACTTTCTTGAATCAGGGAGATTGTCATATTTGCAAGTTGGAATGGATAAAAATCCTTGAATTTTCAGGGAGCCTCCCTGAGAATCAGGGACAGTTGGCACCTCTGCCCAAATGTTGAGACCATAGAGCCAACACTGTAAAGAATTCCTAGTGCCAACACCGACTGTGTGAGGGACTGAAGTAGGCCTTCTGTAGCTGCTGTACATCCTACAGACATCAACCAGGAGTGTCACATATCTGAGATCAATTCGCTGGTTCTCAAATTATTTTAAACTACCTCCCCCTTCAACCATATCAAACTGTCCCAAAGCCACCAATTCTCATCATAACATTCTTCCCAGTATTACACTCCAAAGGCAGAATTTTTGTTTGGAAGTGCCTTAAAGTTGGCCTGGGGGAGAAGTGTGAAAGAAGAGGTGCTTCCCTTTCATTTGTTTTTAGTACCATCAGATGCTATAATTTATCCTGTTGCATCATTTAGGATAAAATCTTCATTTCCTTCATGCCCACTAAAGACTATAAAAAAGGAACCTACTGTCGTTGTGCGTGGTATGCTCCGCACAAGCAATGGAATAGGGAAAACAAGCCAGTGAGCCACAACTGGAGAAAAGGCTGTGGCCGAGGCATGACTTAAACCAATAGGTTGGAAACTGGGCCATAAAACTACATCTAACTAATTAACTTCCTGCCTACTCTGCCGTGTGTATGGGCAATACATGCAGGCATGATTTTTTTTCAACTGTGCAGTGGGGCTCTGCCACCTTCCCCCTCTGGCCATGATAACATGGTGGGGTTCTTAAGCAAGCAATCATATTTTCTGAACATTTCTATGGATATTAAAAATGTAGCTTTTACACTAAAGCTTTCTGCTACCATTAATTCAACTATGGAACAAGTTGAATCAGTGGGTAGAGATAATGAATTTTCATGCCCACTTTAGGATAATTTGGGGTTGTTTCTATCACATGCCCTCCTTTATACAGTACCCTAGTGTACCCCAAATCACATAAGTCACAGTAATGTGACATAATCAGGAAACTCAAATCAGTCCTAATGACTCCTATTCTCCATGCAATCCATAGACCGAGACATCCTAATGCCCCTCCCCCTCTAACAGTAGGTAGGAGCCACACAGAGAAGCATTGCATTAGCTGACACATTACTGTATTGTCAGCCACTGCAAAGCACAGTTTTCAAATATACAACATACAGTATAGGCCTACATGATGAACATTGTACAGAAACAGTCAGTCTCTACTCTACAGTAATAAAAGGATAAAATAACTGCTAGCAGCCCCGTTCCCCCTAGTTTCCCAAGAAGGACTCCAGAACTATACAGTTGTGCACACATGACCTTGCAAAACGAGTGTATGATCATGCATTTTAGTGTTGGTACAGTACATACCATAGTTCATAGACTTCCTTACCATTGGCAAGGTATTTTGATAGGGGAGAAAGCATGAGTTTAGAGCTCTTTTCTCATTTTCCCTTCTCTCTTTACTTTGGGAATATAGAGCACCCCCACCCTCCCCCTGGCTGATGCCACCTCAGGTTTTACTAAACAATGAAACATGACATAGGAAAAAAAGAAAACCCCAAACGTAGTGATTATTACCATCCAATTTCTGTTTTATTAGCTTTTTCTAGGATTTTTGAAAGAATAGTTTACAACCATATTCACGTTTACACCCTTTAATGTTTAAGGGGCAATATGGTTTTCGATCAGGTTTGAAAGCCTTTAACAAAATAGACTATCAAGTTTTATTTTCAAAAGTCTCCCATTACGGTTTAAGAGGCATCGCCCTTGACTGGATGAAAAGTTATCTTTCACATAGAGAACAATTTACATCTTTCAGCAATACAAACTCAGATTCTCTGAATGTAGTGTGTAGTGACCCTCAAGGGTCCATTTTGGGACCACTCTTTTTTCTTATTTATGTCAATGATATTTATCAAGTTTCAGAGAAGTGTTCTACTATATTGTTTGCTGATGATACTAATATTTTCTGGTTGTAATATGCCAATTTACTGAAGCACTAAAATAATTTGTCAAGAACTTAAAGAATTTTGGTTTTCAGCTAATAAACTTTCTCTCAATATCAGCAAGACCAACTTTATTGTTTTTGATAAAACTAAAGGAATTGTAAACAGCTTACCCTTTGAAATTTCAATGGATGGAAATTATCTCAAAAGGTTTCATACGGTAATACAACTTTTCTTGGGGTAATCATTGACTCTGGGTTAACATGGAATAATCACCTTATAGCTATATCAACTGAAATCACCTGAGGTGTTGTAATTTTTTCTACTGTAAGTTAATGCATTTTCTACATACTGTAAACAAGTTCTGCGATCTTTTTACTTTACTCTAATTCATCCGCATCTAACCTGTTGCGTGACTGTATGGTCAGCTACCCCATCTTCTAATACAAAGAAACTTTTTACCCTTCAAAAGAAAGCAGTCTGACACAGCTGTTTAGCATCTTTTCATAACCATTTCACCAAGCCTTTTGCTTCTCTCAATATTCTAAAATTCCCTGATCTGGTTCATGAATGTTCTCATTGCCAAGTTTGCTATCTGTTCTGTCAATAGTTACAACACTCCCTTTTTAAATAATTATTTTACACCCAATAAGGACATTCATAGTTATAGTACTAGGTAAGCCCGTGACATGCATAAATCTCAACCCCATACAAATATTATCAAACGGGGCACTTACGGTTTTGAGCTAATACAATTTGGAGTGCTCTGTCAAATGCTATAAAACATCATCCTTCACTGTATTCATTCAAACACAATCTTAGTAGTAAGCATTGTTTTTGAGCTATTGTTAAAGGTAATTAAGTATGTTTTAAATGTTGCAAAAGTATTTTCACTATTTCCTTGTATTCTATTACTGACACTTATTTTTTCTTAATTATAGTGTCTGCTCTCTTGAGGGAGTGGATCTTCTTGTTAGGCCTTAAAGGCTTTTTAGGCTCCTTCCTTTTTCTTTCGTTCTTTGTAAATAATCTTATTTGTTCTGTTTTGGAATTTCTTATGTGAAAAGAGAGAAAACAAATATACAAAACCCAACAAAACATAGGAAAAGTGAAAAAAAAAGCATATTTGGCATAAAAAGCAGAACTGTTCTTCCTAAATTAGAACAGTTGGCAGCTCTGCATTAGAGACACTTACCAATGCCTGCATGTCATACATTGTTCCAAGATGTTCCCAGATCTGCTTGGAAGACACCTTAATGGAGCTACACTGCACTAAATTTTCATAGATACACATCATGTGAAAATTCTTGTTTATACCTGACAATATTAAAAAAAAACAATGAGAAAGATAAATGGAACTACACTTGACAAATCATACCACTCTCATCTGACCTCACAAAGGGGAGTTAAGATGTAGTCAACCATCTTCATTTCCTTTTTTTTGTTGAAAGGACCAATATCATGTCCAGAATTATACAATTCCTGGCTAGTAAGAGAGTTTTTTCTGTAATTTTTTTTATGTGTGGTTATCACAGAAGTCAAAGACTAAGCTTACTGTAACTGTATTAAGTAAAAGATAAAAAATTTCAAATAGTTTCAAAATAGGGCCTGAATCTTTAAGCAGATGAGTTCTTAATGACTTGTGTAATAATTTAGTACCATATATTAAAGACATGTAGAGTAGTATTCACTGTACATCTTTGCCTGCCTTTCTTTGGAGATATCATAAAACCAAGAGGCAATATAAACATTTCCTAATTTTTCACAGATCCTTGACAGTGTTAAATAGAGTACCCTTCACTGTACCTGTACATGAAGGCAAAACTTTTACTTCACCACATAAGTTCTAACTATAACTATAACTATAACTATAACTATAACTATAACTATAACTATAACTTTAACTATATCTATAACTATAACTATAACTATAACTATAACTATAACTATAACTTTAACTATATCTATAACTATAACTATAACTATAACTATAACTATAACTATAACTATAACTATAACTATAACTATAACTATAACTATAACTTTAACTATATCTATAACTATAACTATAACTATAACTATAACAATAACTATAACTATAACTATGACTATGACTATAACTATAACTATAACAATAACTATAACTATAACTATAACTATAACCAGAACTATAACTATAACTATAACTATATTAGCTTTCTTTAAAGGTTGTAGGTCATTCCCTAGGCTATTTTAAGAGATACATTGTGTACCCCTTTTACTTGTACGGTATCTTTCTTTCACTGTTATAACTTTCCCCACACAAAAGTATGCCAATTGTGTCACTCATCTATCGAAGCTCTGTGCAGTGTGTGTTTGTGGACACCATGTACTGTACAGCACATTACTACTGTACTGCACCATAACCTTGCATACAAGCTGCAGTCACATTTAAGCAATTCAGATAGGAATCTGATCCCATTTTTAGGCATTTTTAACAAAATATTTTTTCATCTCTGTTCTGATTGCCACAGCCTTTTTCCAGAACTTTGTAGCTTTATACTGGGTTGTTTTCCTAGCCCATTGTTTCATATGCTTATTAGCATCAAGCACAGTAGCAACTAACGTTCACTCGTTAAGTCTTTGGAGTGACCTGGCCAGGCTCGAACTCCAGACCTCCTGACAGCTAGTCGGATGCTCTCACCACTTTACCATGCAGATGGTCCTTGAACAACAAAGTACAAGGTAAAATTATGTCCTGAATTCAGTTCTGATTTTAAAAAGAACTAAAAAACTTTGATTGCTAGTCTGTACAAATCACATACTGTACCATCTGGCTGGTGGTCTCTTTGACAGCATATTGCACTGCATATTTTGCAATGCATACATTCTGCAAGATTACCTTAAAAGGCAAGAGCAGTCATCCCAAAGTGAAGTACTGTAGTGTAGTACAGTAGACTGTTAAGTTTCATGATTGGCTGTTGGGAGTCATGTGACAGCATTTTTTGTCTTCAATTGTGAAATCTACTAGAAATAACTACTTGGTTTACATGGAATGTGCAACAGTTAAGTCACAAAATGAAATGAAAGATACTTTGAAGAGAGGAAAGACAAAATTTGTGTTATTTAGCCTTTTCTTCAAAATAAGTTTGGGGCGACTGTTCTTTTCCTTTAAATTTTTGTCCTTCATTGTGCTGTAGAAACAAATTTTGCCATGAAAATCACCATGCAACGCTTTTATGTAGGTAGACCTGTGCAAGGCATACTATAATGTTACATGTGTTCTACATGGGGTATTTTTTTCAATGAAAAAAATCTTACCAACAGGCTTATGTCTCCTCATTGCATAAAATAATGCAACTTCCATCTCTGGACCCCACTGAACGGGCTGCTCTTCATCACCACCTCCAGCCATCCTGTAAACTGTACATGATAAATAAGACACTTGGTGATAACAAGTACTGTATATAGGAAGTAAAGCAGAGGTACCAGGGAATAATTTATCCAGTATTGCATCGCAATTTGCTACACAAACAGGCCAAGTTGCTATACAAATGAAAAATTGTGTAGTGATTTTTTGTGTGCAGAACCTTTACATTTTCACAAACAATGTGTGAAAGACCTCCAAAATCTTCAAAACTGCTCTGCAAAATTTGAATGCTAAATTATTTCCTGGGTACTGTACATTTCATGAAAGTTACCACAACTTTCAGCATGAGGGGGATGTCTAGGGGGAGGGCTCCCCTTGGAGAAAACTTCACACTCTGATAAATTGAATAAAATTTGGCATTTTTCTGCTTGTTTCTCATGTCAATATACAGTATTTTTCAAGGAACTCTCAGGACTTTTAGAGGACCTCCGAACTTATGGCATTTATGAGAATTCTCGACGGTGTGGTTTTCCTGCATATTTACTGGAAAGAAATAAAGCCAAAACTATATGAAGTGCAACTGAATCAATTCCAAATATGACAGGCCTAATCTCTCACCCCCAGACAGTTCTAATTCCCCTCACCTATTTACTGAAGCCCCTCCCATGACTGTCTAAAACTCACTCTCACCCACACACACACAATTTCAGCTTATTGCTTCATACTGTAGTGAGTATTAAGACCCCAATGTGTAGCACATACAGTGCAGTACTTACAGTATTAAAATATGAGCTACAATATAAAGTGCAGTGGCATAGCCAGGTTGTTTTGGAGGTTGAAACCCCCATGACCCAACCTTGCAATGCAAAAAACACCTAAAATAGTGGTTTTTTTCTCTCTCCCCTTAGATTTTCCCCCATGTCGCTGCCCTAACCTCTGCCCCCCCCCATGAAACAGCCCTGGCTATGCTCCTGTAGCCAATTGCAATAGAAAGGATCTTGCAAAACCTGTATGTAACCTTTTCGGTATTACCTGTCAATGAGAGAGCTGTGCTAATTGAGAAATTATTTTGAATATGAAAAAATTTTAGTTTGGGTGAAAGTTGCTACCTTTTCGTTATTACAGTATGTTTTTGATGTAGCAGCTGATTTCTCCACTATCATTTATAGGGCTGCATGTTTTTGACACAGTTGAAAGTTTTTACTGCTAGTTAAATCTTAATCCTCTAACCCCAAACTACATTTTTTATATTAGTCCACAGAAATTCCCAATTGGCACAGCCATTTGATTCAGTGGCATCCTCAGATGTTTTGTCCTAGGTATCACATGGCGGGGTGCAGTACAATGATTTTGCAGGGGGCACTGCTAGATACCACTCATGGTGTCAGAGGGGCCACCAAGCATAAAGCCCAAGGTCGTTTTGGTTGGGGTCAGTTAGTAGGACAGGATTTAGCAACACATCGACAGAAATGTGTTAAATGGTGTCACCAAGACAAGAGGTACAATGTTGAGGTAAAATTACCTAAAAATAGTAAAACTTGGGTCAATTTCCACTAAACTGTTTTGCAAATAGCGGCTAACATATGTAAGACTATTGGTGAAACTACTATCAAAAGCGAAACTGCCTGACATTTTGAAAAAGGAGGAAGGGGAGCTGAACTACAGAGAAAGCAAACGATGGACAGTTACTGTACTGTAAATGTAATTCTTTCTTGATCAAAGATGTAATCCTGTCTGAAAGGTTACCTGACAGGCCTCGATTTTCAGAAAAATTGATGGCTGTCCTTCGGGCAACTGTTTCACTAGTTTTGGTCGTCCATTTAGCAAGTTTGGTTGTCCAAAAATTTTTCACACAATAACAAAACAGTCATTGTGTTCATGTATAAGATGTGATGTTTGAAGGACAGAAACACTTGAAGTGTGAAACATGGTACGATGGAAAAAGTTGAAAGATTTAATCAGTCAGCTGTATACTTCTTCAGTCTGAGAGAAAAATGGTTGTCCATTGGACAACCAACCTTTAATTTTTGGTTGTCCATATGAACTTTTAGTTGTCCCGGACAATCGGACAACCATGAAAATCGAGCCCTGCCTGAGCTGAGCACCACCTTCAGTTCACACAGACTGGATTGCACAGAAAACGTTGAAAAACTCATCCCTTAGACAAATGACAAGTGGCAATCCCGAATTCCCAGGTGTTTTGGTTGATTTTATATCAAAGTACAGTAAATGGAATTGCCACCTTTTCTCATCCAAAAAGGAATCAATCTCAAGAAATCTGGTATAGTCACACTCTGATTACAGAAGACAAATCATTTTTTTTAACTACCAAATCTTATTTGGGGTGGGGGCACAAGGTTTTATCTGCCCTTGCACCCCCTTTTCTTGGCAAAGCCACTGCTTTGACTGATATCAAGTTCAAGAATGTAGAGTACTTCAGCCTATATTACACAACATTTACTGTACCAAGAGTGTTTTGATTACACATCAGGGTCAGTTGTATACCCATCCTGGAGCAATAAACTGAGATTGTGTCTGAATGAGAATCAGTTTTACAGTGGATACTTTTGGAAGGAGGTTTAAGGAAGGTGGCTAGGAGAATTGGAACTGTTTAGGGTAAGAGGATTGGGTCTTTATAGCAAAAGGAACTGGGACGAAAACTCTCAGATCATTTTCATTTATTTGCCTCTTCATAATTTAAATCAAACTGTGACAGTATGTGACTTTAGGCAAGTACAGTATAAAGTTCTGGCCAGGTACTTTTAAATGGATCCGGCCGGAACCGGAACTTAGCAAAATCTAGGTTCTGGCTGGATAGTTCCAGCTGGATCCTAGTTCCAGTGTAGCCCTAACGACACATAAAATATTTTTGAAAATTTTTTGAGATGGTCAAGAAATGCTCTCTAATGATTTGACACGGAATGACTCTATTTCATGTTATAACCCTGTGGTGTAATGATGATGAATTCAAGAAAATTAAAGAAGACAGTGTTTTTGACTTTTTTCCTGAGTTGGTTTACACTAATCACAGTCTATACCCATTAAGTTCCAGCCACAAGAAATTTGGCCAATGCTGATTCAAAGGGGGAAGTATTCTAGAGAGATGCAGGGGCCCTGGTGGGGTTCCAGAGGGTGAAGCAGATTGATGCAGCATGCTAAAACAAAAGTTTGTGATATTCCTAGACATGTTTCGTTTTTAGCCTACAGTATATGGGCCTTGTTTTAGCAGAATGATAATGAGGATGCACATTATTGGTGTCACTTTTGTAGCTATTTTCATTCAGAGAGAATGGTCAAGTGATTAATTAAAAACTACAGTACAGTGTGTACAATGAACACACCTCCACCAGTGATCTTTTACTCTTGAAGTGAAAGACATTGTATTAAAGGGCAAGAGCAATTAGTTAGTTAGATTGAGTTTTATGGCCCAGTTTCCAATCTATTGGTTCAAGTCAAGCTGGCCACATCCTTTTTCCCAGTTGTGGCTCACTGGCTTGTTTTCCCTACTCCATTGCTACAGTATGCAGAGCATCAATAACAATGGCAATACTGTCAGTTCCATTTTTAGAGTCTTTGGTGTGACTAATTGACCTGGGAATTGAACCCGCAACCCAGGGGAGACCGATGTTCTACCGATAGACCAAATACATGGTCTAAAGGGCAAGAGCATTCACCCCAACTTGTAGTAGTGTATTGGACTGTCCTGTTTCATGGTTGGATGTTGAGAGTCAACAATTTTTCTGGTTTACCTTGAATATATGCAATACTGTATAACAAGCTGCTTATACAAATTAAGCACAATTTCTCTAATAAAACTCTTAAAATTCCTTCTGATCAACCCAAGAACCCTACTTGCACTTGCAGCAGTACAGTAGCTGCACACTGCCTAGGTGGCACATGCCCCTAATGACCCCCCCATAGCTACAGAATGGCCTTGTAAGTTAGACTGGGCAGATATTTAGTTAAGATAGAAAATTGCAAGTGAACCTTGGTATTGCCATACTAGGCGTATGCCTAGGCCCAGGAACAGCCTGCAGTGGCCCATGGATGATGGCCAACAGGCTGGGCAAAATGGACTTGCAAACTTTTCAGTTCTGAGCTGTTCAACATGGCAAGCACCAAACACCATTCACCCGTCTTTTGAAATGTCTTTTGTGCAAGCTATGGGTATTTCTATGAAGTGTTCACAACCCAAATTTGGAATAGGAGTGTGTCTTACTACTGAAAATAGGCCTAGGCCTTATACTCGTTTACAGCTTTTTGAAATTTGGAAGATGAAATAACCGATACGTTTATTGTCACAAATATCAACCTATAAATTGAATTGAGTGCAGTTGCATGGTAACAGCGTGACAACCAGAGAGAAAATTTCATCTTTAAGTGTTTGTAACAGAAAGACTTAAATTCTGATAATCAATTAAAGCTTACTTTTTGTAACTTATGAAACTATCCTGCTTTACACCAATTTTCTTTTCAATCTGTAATTTGCATTTATGAAAAAATTTTATGAAATCAAAGGACTCTGGCAACAGCATGATGGTAAATGGACATAACTTTTTGCCCATTTTACAAATAATTCAAACTGCCGTGAAATTGAAAGGAGTAAGTATTTTATTTTAATATGGTTGCAAAGAGGGATCAGCATGCTGTAGCAAGATACCAATTACAAAACATTTTTTGATGCCACCAGTAATTATGACATCATTAATGAAATTTTACATGGTAACAGCATGATGGTAACAGTGTGACAAAAGGTATAATAAAAGTTTAAAGAAAGATCGATTTTATTACAGACTTTTGCCAAGTTGGCCCCAACTGTGTGATTTTTCCATTGTACTTTAAGGGACAAGCAAACCAGTGTGCAAACATTCAGAGCATTGGAAAAAATGGGGTGTCTGGTCAAGGAGGTGAATAACCTGGGAAAAAGTGTGATTTAAAAAAGAACTTAAGGTGCATTCAAGGGGAATTAGAAATGTTAAACTGGGTGATTCTACACTATTCTTACCACAAAGTTTCATTGTGGTACATATCATTTTATAATTTGAAACCTTGTGGCATTAAAAGGAAATCTGCAGATGGTACAGTAACAACATGACAGCATAGCTTTATTGTACAAATACATATGCACAAGGTTTCATTGTGCCAGTAGAAATGAAACTGATCTATAGGCTACCACCAAATCATTGAAATCAACAATTGTAGGTCAGCCTAACTTTTAAGTATGGAACTGTATATTTCTGGACAAAAATAAAACAAAATAATGGCTTGCCAATTTTCAAGTGAGGGGTGAAGGTAAATCAATATAGAAGACAAAGTAATAGTGCTAAAAATTTCTTTTCCATCATGGGTTGTGAACAAAGTTTAATGATTAAAGAGCACACTTCCAAAAAAAATCGTTCTATGGTGAACTAACTGCAAAAGAGTAACAGTAGGACAACTGGACCAAAGAGATTTGTAGCAAAGACTATATTTTGAGAATATAGAGACGTGGAGAATGATACCGTAATTCCGTAAACACTACAAGGAACCATGAACCACAAGTCAGGTACATACTACAAAAGTGGCAATTGTGTATAACACTGTCATGAAGAAAGTGTTGTTCTGTATTTACAGGAATATGAAGGATTCTTCCCCCTTTGTCAAGCTGCTTGATACAAATCTCTTTGGTCCAGTTGGCTCCATAGTGATATTAGTAATTCTGAAATTCAGGTTCCAGGGTATAAAACTTATAGGCAGGATAGGGTTGATACTGTTGGTGGTAGAGGTGGAGGGGTCTTGCTGTATGTTAAGGACAGCATAAATTGTGTTGAAGTCACTGACAAGTTTTTTACTGGTTTTGCTAACTGCTTGTTTTGTGAACTTAGTCCGATCAATGGGAGTACTCCTTTGGTTGTTGGCATCATTTACCGTTCACCTAAGTCTGGCGCTGATAATAATCAGAATTTGCTTCAAAGTTTGAAGAAACTTTCTTCTAAGAGGGCCGCTGTGTTTGGGGATTTCAACTTTCCTGATATTGATTGGCATTTATGCACTAGCGGGCCACATGGGAGGGAGTTTCTTGGCGTGGTGTCTGATTGTTTCCTCACTCAGCATGTTCTGTTTCCCACTCGTGAGGATAATTGTTTAGATTTGGTGTTAAGTACTGATGAAAATCCAGTCAGAAATGTGAGGAGTGGTGGTAAGGTTGGATGTAGTGATCAAGACCTTATTAGTTTTGACATTTGTTGTTTCAGTAAACCTCCAAGTAGTGACAAAACTGTTCTTGACTTTAGTAAAGCTAATTTTAGTCATGCAAAAGAGGTGCTTTGCATAGATTGGGTTGCACATTTGTCTCATTTAGGTCCTGCTGAAGCTTGGAAATTTTTCAGCAGTACTGTTTCTGATGTTACAAAGTTATGTTTACCACTCAAGAAGGCTCGGGTGAAAAGAAGGCCTATTTGGATTTCTAGGGAGGTACTCAGGGCAACTAGGAAGAAACGTAAGTGTTGGCGACGTTATAAGGCCAGCAAGGATTCTGATGCCTTAAGTGCCTACAAGGGTCAAGAGATCTTAGTTAAAAAATTTGGTTAAGGACACTAAAGCTAGGTTTGAAAAAAGTTGGCCAGTGAGGTTAAGATTAACCCAAAATCTTTCCATGCCTATGTTAGGTCTAAGCAGCATGTTAAGGAGGGGGTTGGGCCAGTTCATGATGTGAATGGTTCATTAGTTAGTGATCATCAGGATATGGCTAATTTGTTAAATGATTATTTTGTATCTGTTTTTACCAAGGAGTCATCTGTCATGGCGATTTGTAGGGGTTCTGATATATCTTCTTCAATAAGTGACATTGTGTTCTCTGAGGAACTGGTTCTGAAAAAATTAAAAGAGTTTAAAGACGAGTAAGGCTCCTGGGCCAGATGGGATCCATCCCGCCATCCTTCATGAATGCTCTGAGGTTTTATCAGTTCCACTCTCAATTATTTTCCAGAAATGTCTTGACTCAAATTTTGTTCCTACTGACTGGCGGGTTGCTAATGTCACTCCAATTTTTAAAAAGGGGGATCCGAGTTCACCTTGTAATTACAGGCCAGTCAGTTTAACTACTGTAGTGTTGTGTGCAAGATTATGGAATCCTTAATCAAGGACTGTTTGCTAAAGCATCTTTTAGATAATGGGTTACTCAATCTAACTCAGCATGGTTTCCTACACAGTAGATCTTGTGTTACAAATTTCCTAAGCTTTCTTGATGATGTTTCTTTGTCTCTCGATTCAGGTTCCAGTGTGGATGTCATTTACCTTGACTTCCAAAAAGCTTTTGACAAAGTACCTCTAGGTAGACTCATGGTAAAATTGCATAGGTTAGGCATCATAGGCAAGTGCGCTCAGTGGATCAATTCGTGGCTCAATAGTAGGTCTCAGAGAGTTGTTGTCAATGGAAATTTTTCTTCCTGGAAAGAAGTCTCAAGTGGTGTACCACAATGTTCTGTTATTGGTCCACTTCTTTTCTTAATTTTCATAAATGATATTGATAGCTCTATCACTTCCAGTGTAAGTAAGTTTGCTGATGATACAAAGCTCTATAGGAAGGTTGGAGGAAAGGACGATTCCTTATTGATTCAGAATGATCTGGATAGGTTATTTACATGGTCTCAGACTTGGCAAATGTCTTTTAATGCTGATACGTGCAAAGTCCTCCACTTTGGTTCTAAGAATCCCCACCATGATTATACTATGAATGGTACTAATTTGAATAAAGTGACTTCTGAGAAAGACCTTGGTGTAGTTATTACAGGAGATTTAAAGTCATCTAGGCAGTGTGCAGCTACTGCTGCGAGGGCAAATAGGGTGCTTGGGTTGATTAGGAGGAATTTTAAGAGTTTTAGTAAAGAAATTGTGCTAAATTTGTATAAGCAGATGGTTAGACCCCATCTCGACTATGCTGCACAGGCCTGGAGTGCCTTCTTTGAAAAGGACAAATTGCTTTTAGAGCAAGTTCAGAAGAGAGCTACCAGACTCATACCAGAGGTTAAAAATCTACCTTATTCCCAAAGGCTTAAGCTGCTTGGGCTTACTACTTTGGAGCTGAGAAGGATTAGGGGAGGGGAGACATGCTCCAGGTATACAAATTTCTATCTGAATGGAATCCTTTGTTAGCTTGCAGTTATTTAAAAGGTCCAAAGTAATGCTTGGGTTAAAGGCCATTGTAAAAAGCTTGAAAAGTCTTTTGCAAGACTTGACATTAGGAAGTTCAGTTTCTCTCATAGGGTTGTTAGTGAGTGGAATAGCCTGCCTGAGTGGGTTGTTAACTCCACATCAGTGCACTGTTTTAAGGTTAATATTGACAAGTTTTTCCATGACTGTGGTAGAATCTAATCTTTCTGGGCTCTTTAGGTGTTGGTGGTTTGCTTTGTTTTGGGGTTTTTTTTGGATTACATGGCATCTTATGGGACCTTTACAGCCCTCCTTTGCCCTTTAACATGTTATGTTATGTTATACAGACTGTAATTCTTAATATGGTATTCTTATTCTGAATCCTTTTGAATTCAGAATTGAAGCTGAAATTGCACTTTAGCAGAAAACAAATTTTTTAGATGCTGAACTTTTGGGATTGTTTTGTTGATACAGTATTTTCTATAAATTACTGTAATATTATTTGAGATTCACTACATCATACAAACCTGTGCAAATGTACAGTATGTGGAAAACCATCAAATTTCAAGTGAATTTTCTAGGCACTATTATTAATTGGTACCAATAGGAAGCTAAGACTCTTTTCTAATTGATTTTACCAAGCTTCTCTCTTTTATTCTTAAAGGAAATCAAGTTCACAGCAAATATGCAGCAAATTTTTAAGCCTTGAAAAAGGCTACCTTATTTCATTGTCTGATTTCTCACTTACTGTATTCCAATCAATCAAAAAATGGTAAAAGTTTTCCCAGAAAAATAAGACTTTCCCAATTCAAATAACTGTATCATCAATACCTTCAATTTTTGTGTTAGAGGCAGGGCTACAACAAAACTAGGTTTTCAACATGTTATCTTGCCCGTTTACCGCCGGCTGTTAATGTCTATGATATGATTATGCCTTAATACTGTAGTTCTCTCACCCCAAACAGCACCAATTCTCCTAACCTTCTTACTGATCCCCCCGACCCCCTCCCCCCCACAATTGTCTGAAATTCATCCTCTTCCAGATACAATCTCAGTTTATTGCTTAGAAAAACTCAATAATCAAAACAGTGTATAGCCTAAGCTTTGGCACTCTGCATTGTTTGAATTAGCTGTCAATCAAAGAGCTGAGCCAATTGAGAATTTCGGTGCCCCCGTGCCAAAATTGTAGCTTGGGGTGAGAGGTTTGGCCCTGATAGCAGATTGACTAACGTTTCAACCCAGAAAACATTAGCTAGGCTATAGCCTATAGTATTAGTAATTAGTACATACGGGGTCTGTTAGTTTCCGCCCTTGCTATTTTCCGCCCATTACTTCCCGCCCAAAAAAATCTTAGGGCGGAAAGTAACGTTTGAACTTAGAAGTGTTAAAAATAACTGTTTACTTCAAATTTCAAATCCAAGTACAAGAATAACAACGAAATTTGTGGATAGGCCTAAAAATTTTTCAGTACCTCATCAAAAAGAATGAATTGTATGACCTTTTTTCTGAACAGCAAGTCTAGTCAAAGACTCGTATTTTTTTATGTATAAGTAGTCGGCTTGTCTGTAGGCACAGTGTAGGCTTATGCTGATTGTGTGAACAATTGTTCACAACACTGAATACCGTATGTACGTAAGTACATATTAGTATGGGCCTGAAGTCTACAGTGAGAAGGTTCCTTGGAGAGATGTCAACATGGCAGTAACTAGCCCTTGAACAGGACTGTGTGTTACATTACATGGCCTGAGCTCATTACACTCCACGTCACAGCCCTTGCCCCGCTCACACAGGGAATCCCATCACTAGGCGACCTTGGCCAGGGTCGTCATCTCTCACGTTCACAAATCTCTATTTTTTCTCACCAAACTTTACACAGATGACCTCTGGCACCGCATCCACCTTTCTGCATAAGCTGTTCACCCAGATTCAATGTTGTAATGGTGTATTTTGCCTCGAAAAATTGAACGTACAGTAACACTAACTCAAAGCGCCATGTTTCCAAGCTTTCGAACGACCAAGTTTTCGGTCTTCAATCCTACTAAACCACGCGCTGGCACGACTGGGTATGCCTTGTGTACCCGGGCATGCGCTGACACGCTGGATGTTAATTTAGTTAACGCTGATATTAATTTCATTAAATGCTATCGGCTTGTACAGCAGCGCGTGGAACTTGAGACAGGGCGTACCAGCGGGTGTCAGCGGGTGCCAGGGCGCGGAATAGTATGACTTGTCGTCTTCGTGATATCCACTTTGGGGTCAAAGGTCATACCAGGGGTTTCCACTTATTCAAAATGTTTTCACACTTAGAGAAATTTTGACAACGTTTCAACAATTTCAAAAACACTTAGAAGCTTCAAATACTAACAAACAAGAATTTTTCATATGAAATTTGCATTCATTAGGTGGAATGATCGTTAAAGTTATCGATATGGTGAAATGGTTACAACGTTCTAGGAATGATTTTTGACTTTTTGCAAGTTCATGTAGTAACACTAAGGTTTCACGGTATACCGGTATTTCCGTAAGTACCGGTACGTACCGGTACCGGTACGGTACGGTACCACCAACCTAAAGGCACCGAAGTATCGTGGAGACTCAGTACTCGACTGTAAGGTGAAAATCTTTTCTCAAAATTATAGCATTTAAATTAGAATGATACTAAAATGTAACAAACGTCCATTTGATAAATGTCCCGTGTCTCTATACATTATAATATAAACAGGGAATAGTCACTTGATAATCATTTCGCACCATTTCAGTCACAAATCCCCCTACAGTAAGAATTTCGGAAATTGCCGTTTAACGTTACTTTCGCAGAACTAGCACCATCCACACTAAAAAGGAACTTGCTTTCTATCGACATTCTGCGCAATCTCAGAACGATCCCTGCCAGCGCTAGCTTCGCCCGCGCCTAGCCTTCACATTGTGTATTTAGACGGACACGATTAGTCAACTTTGCGGTGAAAATGTTTTCTCAAAAATAAAGCATTGAATTTGAATGATACTTGAATGAAACAAAAACCCATTTGATAAATGCGCCGTGTCTCTAAGGATTGCAATACAAACAGGGAACATTCACTTGATAATCGTTTTGCGCTATTTCAGTCACAAATCCCCCTAAGAATTTCGGAAAGTGCTGTTTAACGTTACTTTCGCAGAACTAGTACCTTCAACACTAAAAAGGAACTTGCTTTCTTTTGACATTCTGCACAACCCCCAAACGATCGCTGCTCATCAGCAAATGCTTTCACATGGTGTATTGCGAATAGATACCATGCGTTGATTGATAAAATTCACTTTGATTACCATAGCACATAACATTATACGAGTGCGAAATTCGTTGAAAACAGACAAAGAATCATAGCATTGCAAGCTCTGACATGAACGTTGTATCGACGATTTCTGATTTTAACACAGTGATTCAGTGGGACCGTTCCATAACGCTCACTGTCTATGTCTGTGGGAGAAAAACTTTCGCATTTAATAACGAACGTTCTTTCAGAAATTACAGTAACACGGTGAAGCAATGGGACTGAACACACAGTAAATCCCGCTTAAATCATTGGCTCGCGTGTTCAGTTCAACTGATCAACTCACTTGCTTTGTTGTGTTGCTCTACGTACTGAAGAACAGTATAGTGTTATTGTACAACAGATTGCTGCGCGATGCATTTATAAATTCAATCTTGAAGCACTTTGATTTAGTTTTGATAGCGATAACTCGGCGGGAAGAAAGCTTGATGAATCAGTCTTTTATGGAAATATTTTTGTAAAGTTCTACTTAATAACTTTTGGTTATACTTTAGGAGGGGGGTTGTTATTATTTGCAGAAATAATTTTTGCAATCTTCATTACAATCCTGAGTGCTCTTGTCATCTTGTGGGGTCTTGCTCCGGTGCGGACGTGCGGACGTGCGGCGCTGATTTATTGTGTGTCCCGAAATTATCGGACGCTAAATTTGCAGAGAGGTTATTTCATTTTTTGTTTACCGATTTGTTTAGTGTGGGGTGACTAAATGTTATAAAAAATACTGAAACGGGAGGCAAGGATTATCAGAAGACTTCACTTATGTCAATGCATGGTATTTTTACGGATATTTTGCATGTGATAAAAATCCTACTTTTTTACTCTTCTGGTACCGGTACTACGGTAATACCGGTACCATTTGTGGCGGTACCGACGGTACCAATTATCAGTGGTACCGTGAAACCCTAAGTAACACTTATTGTACAAGGGCTCATTCAAACGACAGAGTTACTAACCAGAATCGAAGTGTCATTTTGCTGCATTTTGACCTCAGACTGTCCATGAAAGCCGATTTATTGCTAACTTTTTGACTGAAAGTCACTTGCACATCATTTTGTGGTAATATAAGTTCGATGTGTGTAATATTTACCAGTTTAGAACATACTTTGTTCTGAAAGCCTAATGATGGGATTCCCGGTACAACTATAGAATACCCCGCCTCATCAAGTAATACCACTAAACATCCGGATGCTGAGTCGCAGTCATCAACTACATGACGTCATACCTATATGTAACTCCCGTGCGGCGACTTCGACTCAGCATCCAGCTCCAGATGGATGCTAAGTGAAGCTTTAAATATCAGTCTATAAATAACTCCCTCTCACTTCGACTTCGACTCAGCATCCAGCTCCAGATGGATGCTAAGTGAATGTGGAAAGAATAATATAACGAGCTATAAATAACTCCTGTTGGGCTTATGAACATTTCCGATGATTGGAAGTACAGTATGTTAGTGTGCAAGTGTCGTTCTCAAGAAAATAGACTGTGTGAGAGAACGCCCCCACTCCCCCTCACTGTGACTTCGACTCAGCATCCAGCTCCAGATGGATGCTAAGTGAAGTTTATGTAACAGTCTATAACAACTCCCTCTCACTTCGACTTTCGACTCAGCATCCAGCTCCAGATGGATGCTAAGTGATGTGAAAGGCTTTATGTTAAAGACTAAAAATAACTCCCCCTCACTGTGACTTTCGACCAGCATCCAGCTCCAGATGGATGCTATGAAGCTTTATGTAACAGTCTATAAATAACTCCCTCTCACTTCGACTTCGACTCAGCATCCAGCTCCAGATGGATGCTAAGTGGATGTGAAAGGCTTTATGTAAAAGACTAAAAATAACTCCCCCTCACTTCGACTTCGACTCAGCATCCAGCTCCAGATGGATGCTAAGTGAAGCTTTATGTAACAGTCTATAAATAACTCCCTCTCACTTCGACTCAGCATCCAGCTCCAGATGGATGCTAAGTGGATGTGAAAGGCTTTATGTTAAAGACTAAAAATAACTCCCCTCACTGTGACTTCGACTCAGCATCCAGCTCCAGATGGATGCTATGAAGCTTTATGTAACAGTCTATAAATAACTCCCTCTCACTTCGATTTCGACTCAGCATCCAGCTCCAGATGGATGCTAAGTGGATGTGAAAGGCTTTATGTAAAAGACTAAAAATAACTCCCCTCACTGTGACTTCGACTCAGCATCCAGCTCCAGATGGATGCTAAGTGAAGCTTTATGTAACAGTCTATAAATAACTCCCTCTCACTGACTTCGACTCAGCATCCAGCTCCAGATGGATGCTAAGTGAAGCTTTATGTAACAGTCTATAAATAACTCCCTCTCACTCCGACTTTCGACTCAGCATCCAGCTCCAGATGGATGCTAAGTGGATGTGAAAGGCTTTATGTAAAAGACTAAAAATAACTCCCCCTCACTGTGACTTCGACTCAGCATCCAGCTCCAGATGGATGCTAAGTGAAGCTTTATGTAACAGTCTATAAATAACTCCCTCTCACTCCGACTTCGACTCAGCATCCAGCTCCAGATTGATGCTAAGTGAAGCTTTATGTAACAGTCTATAAATAACTCCCTCTCACTTCGACTTCGACTCAGCATCCAGCTCCAGATGGATGCTAAGTGAAGCTTTTTGTAACAGTCTATAAATAACTCCCTCTCACTCCGACTTCGACTCAGCATCCAACTCCAGATAGATGCTAAGATGCTAAAACTGTATTGAGGAGCGCCCTCAGTTATTTCCGCATACTTTTCAACTGGCCATGGGCTAGGCATACGTGATAAAGTACATCTGAGATGATAAAGTCAACAAATGGGTTTAAGTCAGAACTAATAACTAGGCCATAGTGCATAGTCAACTCACTTCGACTCCGCATCCATGATTTTCAAGGTACGACCTCTTTTGTGGCGGGGTATTCTATAGTTAATCCGGATTCCCTGTGTTAGCGGGGCAAGGGCTGTGATGTGGAGTGTAATGAGCTTACAGTAGGCCATGTAATGTAACACACAGCCCTGTTCAAGGGCTAGGCAGTAACGGCATCACATTGAATAGTAAAAGACATCGATGAAGTTTGAAACTTTAATGAAAAGTTGATGGAATCTTCATTTGACAAAAGTACCACTGAAATCATATTCTATTCCATTTCTTTTAGCCTCCCAAAAAGATGTTTTCTGCTAAAAATAAAAGGGGCGGAAACACCGGTTTTGAGGGGCGGAAAATAGCGAGGGCGGAAACTAACTTTAACCGTATATACCTAGGCCTATACAGTATAGTAATTAGTATAGTGTATACATTAGGCCTAACGTAAGGGAAACATGCTGACGCCAGTGACTTTGAACAAAATTTAAGTTAAAAGGGACTAAAAGAAAAGACAAAGCCTAGAGATCTAGACCTCCCAGTAACATTTCACGGCAGAGTTACCACAAAATTAATTTAGGTTACCTAACACTTCCTACGAGCCTTGCTTTGGAAAGTAGAGTTTGCTTGCAGTTTCGTGCGTTCCCGAAACTGGCTTGCAGAAAAGGGAATCATATAGCAGTGTTTCCACAAATAAATTGAATCACGTGGAATAGATCTATATTTAACACATGATTTCCTTATATAGAGGGGTTTGAATGTTTCCTGAAACTTGCAATTACACATCTTTTGTACGCACAAATTTATTCAAAAACAAAATAATTTAATATTAACAACGTTGTGGGAAGGAAAAGATGACAAGGGGAATGAATGGTCATTGCAAATTAGATTCTTTCAGCTGCGGAACTACCACTGAGTGGAAGATTTGAATTCATGCATTCATCTGTAAAATGTGCCCAACACAGGCAAACAAACATGGGTCGGCGTTATTGGCACGTATCCGTGCCAATAAGAATTTATTTCATACAAGTGGCACGGATTGGCCCGGCTTCAGATTGAGGCAAGTGCCACCATATTTTTTCGATTCCCTGACATTCAGGTATATGGGTATCTTCGGGTAGGTTGGGGAAATATAGCGGGGCATCTGCCACGAGTCAGGGTGCTGAAAAATAAAAAAAATTAAAGGGTAGGGGAAAGTAAAATGGCTATTATTTTTCAACTCTAGAGTTGCAAACTTCCCCTCGAAGTACTTGCAAAGAAATTATCTTTTAGTTGATATACAGATTTTGAGAATCACGTGATATTTGAGGTCATTAAAGTCAAAAAGCTACGAAATTTGAAAAATAATAGCAAGACCAGACCAGGGGTCGCCAACCTTTCAGGCGCGGGCCAACTTGCCATTTGGCGAATTAGCGGAGGACCAAAGGAGTTGGAATTTGATGCTGTCATGTGCGGGATAACGGGGGGGGGGGGGGGGGGGGGGACAGGATGGAACCTTCCCCCTCCCCACTTTTTTCCAGAACTTAGTTTTTTTACGTCTTAGTCTGGTTGCTTTAATTTGCTACAGAAATACAAACTGGAACTGACATAGCTACGCGAGTGATACTTAATTAAGTTGTATATGTTAAAGCAGGTCATATTCTGCATTGAAAACTAAATAAAAACAATATTCTCTCGATAAATGTCTCAACGCTGTTTTTTGACACGCTTCGCGCGCACCCGTTTTAAATATTCAGGATTCGGGGTTACTTCTTGTAGAACACCTCTTCCATTTTCACTAAAACTATCACCAGTGTCTGGGCCGTACACAGCTGAAGCTCTAGCTTAACTAATGAAAGGGGGAGGCGCGGGAGGCGGTTGTCTTCTGGTCCCCTTCTCTGACCAAGAGCCCCCAAGCTTTCTGAAAGGACGATGATCTTATTTGATCCCGGCCTAATCTGGGGCTCCACTCTTTTTCGGCTGAAGTGGAAAGGGGCGGCACCCTTTCTCTAATTTCCATTAATTTCTCTATTGAGATGTCTCAAAAGTCCATTTTCGGCGTGTTCTGCGCATGCCATCACAGAAAGGACTCCATAAAAATCTCATATAAGGGACTCTACAGTAAACCAACGGTACGTTTTTGCTTTAAACAATATCCTCAGGGATCACCCTTATTCAGCTTTAGTGAAAAGGGACCACTCCCTGTCTAATTTTATTTCAATTTCATCACTGAGATGAAGTAACAATTCATTTTTCAGGCGCGCTCCTCGTGCCCCATTACAGGTAACGCCTCTGTGAAAGTCACCAAAAAAAGACTATATAGGAAACCAGAGTATGTTAAATTTGTGCTTCAGTAAGAATGTCTTTAGGGGGCCACCGTTATTCAGCTAAAGTTAAAAGTGGCCCATCCTTTCTCTTATTTTAATTCAATTTCATCACTGAGATGTCTTGAACGTTAATTTTTTCGGTGTACATCGCGCGCCCCGTCATAGACAAGGACTGAATTCACATCACATGAAAAGCCCCCTAGCTTTCTGAAAAGAAAATCTGGGGCATCAAGGAGGGAGCCCCCGAAGAACCTCAATTTTAAGGTTTTGTTGTGTGGGTTTTGATGGGTTTTGCGAAGGTTTGTTGGGATTTTTCGTTGTGTTTTGTTAGATGGGTTTCGTTGGGTTTGTTGGTTGGGCTTTGTTGGGGTTTGTTTGGCGGGTTTGGATGGGTTTGTTTGGGTTTCGTGAGGCAGGATTCGTTGGATTTTGTTGAGTTTGGTTGGGTGGGGGATGGGTTTTGTTGAGTTTGGTTGGATGGGTTTGGCTTGGCTTTTTATTGGTGTTTTTTTTTTTTTTTTTTTTTTTTTTTGTCATGGGCGTTTTTGGGTAGGTTTGGTTGTGTTTGGTTGTGTTTGGTTGGGTGGGGTGTTTGGGTTTTGATGGGTTTTGTTAAGCGGGTTTATTTGAATTGGTTTGTTGGGTGGGTTTGGTGGAGTTTTGTTGGGTCTGTTTGGTTCGGTGTAGTTGCAACCCACCCAACAAAACCCAACCAAACCAGCTCAGCCAAACCAACAAAACCCAACCCACCCTATCCTCCAAAACCATCAAAACACATCTAAAAAACCAAACCAGTACACCCGACCAAACAGACCCAACAAAACTCGACAACCAAACCTACCCAACAAAACCTAACCAAGCCTACCCGTCGAACCCAAACAAGACCAAAACACCACCAATCAAAACCCAACCAAACCCACCAAACCAAACCCAAGAAAAGCCCACGAAACTCGCCCACAAACCCAAACAAACTCATATAAACCTGCTAACCAAAACCAACAAGACTCAACCCACTCCATCCAACAAAACCCAACAAACCCCATTTAACAAAACCCATATTCTTCGGCTGTATTCAGTCGCATGGTGAGAGTTTTATGACAAGGATTATCACATCTGGTGAATTATATCGATGACATACTGAGTTACACCAATACTTGGGAACAACATACAAATTATGAAGTCAGCACTTCAAAGGTTGAGAAAAGGTGGGTTAACGGCACGTCCTTCAAAATGTTTTTGAAGTTTTGGGGTCACGTGGTTATAGTAAGGGAGTAATCAAACCCTTACCCGACAAAATTACCAAAACTACTATAGGTGGCCAGACATAAAACCAAAAAGGAAGTCCGTTCGTTTATTGGTCTGACAAGTTATTATAAACGGTTTATCCCTAATTTTGCAGCAATTGCCGCACCCCAAATCGGGAGGTCCCCGAGAAATAGAGCGGGGAGACGCAAAACAAAGGACTTTTGAAACTTTGAAAGCGAGGCTAGCAACATCACCAATTTTACACCTACCAGACGCAGACAAAGTTTTTATTTTGCATACTGACGCCTCAGATACTGGATTTGGTGAAGTGTTAATGCAACCTTATGGCGACTTGAATTTTTAAGTTATGTTATAGTACTAGTCGAAAACCGCTTCCTAGAGAGCAGACATATTCTGTAATTTAACGTGAATGTTTGACCTTAGTCTAGGCCATTGCGAAGTTTCATAAATACCTATACGGGAAAGAATTTATTGCCGAAACAGACCATCATCCGCTGGCTGTCTTGGCTACGGCAAAGTTAAATAATAGTCGTGTTATGCCGTAGGCTTTGAGTCTTCAGCCCTACAGGTACATTGTGAAAGCTGTAAAGGGTAAAAAAATCCTACGGCAGACTTTCTCAGCAGACTTAAAATGTGTTAAAATGAAAAATTCAAGTTGTTGAAGTATGGAAATGTTAAGTGTTACGAAGTTAAAAGAATGCATATCGAAAAGTTTTGTACAAAACGATCATGTGCTCATTCCATATCAAAATTTTTAAATGTTCTAAAAAGTTAAGACAAGTTAAATCGATTATGCTTTCGAATGATATGTCAAGGTGAGAGGAACTCATGAAATGCGGATTTTCATTCGAAATACATGATTTTTAACGATTTCAAAATTTTGTGAAATCATAATTTGGGGAATTTCCCCCAAATAATGGACCATTTTATGCCTTTACTTCACACGTTTTACGACATGCAGCTCCCAGAAACGCGTCTAGCCGTGTCAATATATTTGCGGCTAGAAGTATTAATCCTCTAAATTATGTAAAATTGGGATAAAAACCGTTTTTGCTCATAGACATCAAATCCCATAAATTAATGATTTACGACAAAAGTAAGGGGTGTGCCCAGGCCAGTCAAAAAAAAAAAAAGAAAAACATTCACTAGATGTGCAATAGTGTGAACATCACAAATCCAGTTTAGCCAGACCTTAAAACACAACCCCGAATACTACATAAAGCGAAAACCTAAAAATGCAAAATGCGCCCGCATACTGTAACGCTATTGGGAGGTTTATGATCGAAACTTACCGATATGGAATGTTTTGTTAAGTGTGAAAATGTAAAGATATAAAATATTTAAGCAGACTGAGTGCAGGTGTGTCTATGAAAATTCAATACAGTATACTGTCATGGCAAACCAGGAAATGTACTTGAATGGGGTGTGTCACGTAGGGAGAGAACTAAATTTTATGGTTGCTGCCCTATATTGACCGAGTGTTGTCCAAAGTCTTCAGTGAGTGCTTATGACCCGCATAACTCCCCCAATGATAGGTAAAGCTTTCCGGTAACCCCCCATGTCTTGTTCAGGGCCGTTCCCGCCAGTCAGTTGCATAACATCTAGCAACCGGAATGGACTGGATTCGGGGAGCCGACCTAGGTTTGTCAATGGAGACAAAATATTTAATGTTGGCATCATTGAGGGTGTCAAGCCCAACGGTGGGGCAAAAATCCTATGACAATTTAAGCATCGTCGCCGAGGTCGATTGCTGAAATGTATTGACGCTGAGGCCAGTAACATAGTGACATTTATATACTTACTGAGGTCAGGCGGCTCCTGGTTTCATTGCCTACACCGAAAAGTCCATTTCATACTGCAAATTTTACTCCGAAAAGTCCGTAAGTTCTGTTTTGTGTGTGTGTGTGTGTCTGTGTGTTAATTTTGTGAGCATTGCTTTGAATGCCATGAAAGAATGATGTATGTCATGATGAAACGTTTCCTCTTACTTTTTGTTACATCTTTCATTTCTGCCTGATTAACTCTTATCGCTTAAGGAAGGAAAAGAAACCCACTACATGCGGACTTGATTGAGTCAAGTTTCATATCTGATTTATTGAATGACATTAAAAGACGTGTTTCAATACACAACAAGTTACGTAACATTTGGGGTTAGCTAACAGTTCAGTCAGCATGTGTTAATTGCTTTTCACGCAGTGTGGACACAATGAAAGCATAGCTCATTGGAGGTCACAGATCCTGTAACAACCTCATATATTAGTTACACCCCATACCGCCTTTGATATACTGGGGTGTTTATATTCCTTGAAGCGACGTCACAGCATGGTTGGAAGAAAAACCTGTTTCCATCGTGATCTGTATCTGTTGGTGTTAAATCTCTAGTTAAGATTGAAATATTGTATATATGTGCCGAATGAGCAATTGTTATCCTTCCTGGTCGCTAGACCACAAAATCACAAATTGTACCGGGAATGTTCTGGGTTTGATAAGGAAAGGGGGACTATTTAACTTGTACGCTAAAAGCCTTACGGGTTGCGCAGCGATCTAGACTAAAGATTTGAAGGTGGGATTTAGGGTGTGATATCGCGATGCAAGGAATGTAAACTATATTGGTCTTAGCATCAGGAAAAGTGAAAACAATTGAGAAGTTCAATAAGAAGAGTACCCCGGCGAAATTGGTCTTCCAAGTGTTAACGACAAAATGAGACTAAATATTACTCAAACCCGAAGCAAAATTAAAGAGGGAAAAGGAGTTTTTATCATGAGTGCTGGGATACCCAATGTTTGGAGTTATTGTGTTATTTCCGATGCGTTGTAATTTATTTGTACTTCACCAGGGTTTTGAAGACGGCTAGTCTTGGTTTTTTCACCTCATCAATTACCAACGCCTAACGCCCGATTTGACCATTTCCTAAGTTACCGCTACTCACGTATCTCAGTTACAACTTAGTATATAGACGACCATTGTTGGAGGTCATCCTCACCTATTTTATTTCGTTCCTTCTACGCACCGCACGCAGGAGGACTTATAGCTGTACTGACGCCTGAGTGCACTCACCAACAGCTACAGTTTGTTATGTTTAATTGTTTGTATCAGGTATATACTTTCATGTCCAGAGAAGATGTATGAAAGTTTGCATAAATGTTTTGGTAAAAAGAGCACTTGATTACAACGTGTGTAAAATTCCGTTAGTGTGTAGTTGTTTGCAATTGTGGTGTTGTCGTGTCCAGGAGCCAACTCATGGGAACACTCAAAACTCGGGCTCTTTACAGTTCCTAGTAAGCCTACCCGTGATAAACTGTCTATAGTCAGTGCAATGGTGTTGTCGCGTAGTCAGGCATTTTCCAACTGGTAGGCGCTCGTCTAATCTGATCTAGATTTTGGTAGTAACTCAGTCGTAAAAAAATGTCAAACAACTTACCATAATATTGTTATATTTGACGGTTGTCAATACGTTCTTGTTTAGAACATTTATGATGTACGCCGCGATTTCATCAGCACCATCAAAGGATTAATAGAAGGACAAACGAACATGCATCAGTGGCGGTGCCACAGGGGGTGGGGCATTCCGGCCACACATTCTGTACTTTGTCCCACTTGCCAACCCCAAGTAAGTAGGAGTTTGGTTTGTCGGTCTTTGTTTTAAAGATTTTAGTAATATTGCAAACATTTTAAATGAAGACAGGATAACAAAGACCCGTATCTAAAACAAGATATAAACATAACGTATAGAAAAGTGAGTTGGAATCTTTGTTCAAGTACATTTTTGAACCTTAATATTTGATAAACGGGTTGAGATTTACGATTTTACGGTGTATTGTAGTTGAAGTTGGGAATACATTTTACTAACGAACGGATTGATGAATTTCCATGCTGGTATGAACATTCAGATACATTAAACTTAATAAAACCGCAAGAAACATTTCAACGTCGCCGACAAGAGAAATCGGTTAAATAATGCTTTGGTCACGGTTGACATATCGATAAGGTCTTCGTTTTTCGGTCTTCGTTTAAGAAAATTTGGTAGTATTTCGAATCTCTTAAAGGAAGATCAGAAAACGAAGACTCTCCAGGAACGGGATACTTTTATTCACTCTGCGCTCAGGCGTTTGACGCAACAGTGTGTGACTGTTTCTTGAGGTTGTTCATCATTACAACGGTTTTTGGTCTTCGCTTTAGAGGCCTTCGTTTTAGAGACACCCCTAAAAACACTACAGTCAATTTGACCACAGATTTGATCAACTGTGCACCGACTGAAACCATGGTCAAATTGCTGACCAAGACTTTGCTCACTTTTGACCAATTTATGGTCAAATATGACCATTAATTAGTACAATTTGACTATGGTTTTCGTCAACAATTTGACCATAGCGTGCATGCGTCGGTGCGTAGCTGAAAAACTGCACCCACGCCGTTTTTTTAGAGTGTACTCCACTCGTGTAACACAAGGGTTTATTATAGTAGCTGAAAACCCCTTGACGATACACGGAACTCACTGTGAGCATTTCTTGTAGCTTTACTCTATGAAAACACCATGGTCAACTATGCACCGACCCAGACAATGGTCAAATGGCGGAACCAAACGATGGTAAAAAAGTTACCATGTTATTGTCAAATTTGACCATACATTGGTCCCTTTTGACTAAAAATATGGTTCATGATTTGACCATGGTTAAGGTCGGTACAAAGTGGACCAAATCAACGATCAAATTGACCATAGCCTTTTTGAGTGCACCGAGCCCCAGTTTGCATATGTTTCATTGGGATTTTTGTGCTAGTAAGGTTGGCATGTACGTGGTTTACGTGGGATTGTAAAATATGCACTAAGAGAGTGTCGATATTTTACCGGAAATTTATTTGGGCCATGATGAAGCCCAATAAAAGAAAGGGATGCCCGACATGGGACCAAGCTCCAGCTAAGGACACAATAACCCGAAGCCTGACTGAAAGCGACGATTCCACTTTAAAAAATGCCGATCGTGATAGTTTGGTCGCGCCTCTCCCCAAAATTTAAGGTTCTGAACATTAAAGAAAGGTTAAATACGTGTATATATTTTTTGTGAAGGAAAGTTTAAGATGAAAAGCAACTTTATTGTCTGATAGTGCAGCTTACCACATGGTCCACACCTCGTGGATGTACAGACTAGAACAGCAAATGTAGGCCTACCAACAAAATATCCCTGAAGACCAAGTGGGGTATCAGGGAAAAGAAACCATCCCTTCCCCCTTTCTTAACTGCAGTACATATAGAAACCACAAACATCCGTTACAAAAGAAGACATTTTCCCTTTTTTAAGATCCTACTATCCATGACTTTCCACAATTAAGGGCTATATATATTTTTTTTATAATAGTAGCTAGTAGCAGAGGACGTGTCACCTGATGTTTTCAGTGGAGCCGATAAACAGCTGGGTTGGGAACATTTCCCGGCTTCACATATGTAACCCAATTAATGTTATCAACACTGATTCCAAAGCAAAAACAAGCCTCTCTGTCGACTACTGTACACATGGCACATAATGTTACTCTATTGCAAGGAAGTAGATACAGTACAGTGAGAAAGGGAGAGCCGCCTTCAAGAATAGTGAGGAGGGTCATACCCGTAGCTCACCAAGTTTAGGCTAATGCCAGTGTGTGACAGAGCTGAACTCGTCCAAGAAGGCATGATTCCTGGGGTATGAGTACTTTCCAACGATTGAATGTGTCCTGGATAATTCAGGTAAAGCTGATTGGAGTTGGACGACTTAGGGTTTAGGCATGGATATAAGTATCTTAATTGCGAGTCATATTTCATCATTCGTTTTCAACTTGTTGCTATCGAAAAAATATACAATCTTCGCAAGTTTTGTTGAACATGTGGCATTAAATGGGCAAGGAACAGCAGACTGGGATGTTAAGCCCCTTGTTTGAAAATTTTGTAAATATTTGACGGACTGTGGATGCACTACACTCTAAAACTGTTGGGTAAAAAGCGTTGGGCAAAATCCAAAGTGATCAAACCGGCAATTTATTACCAAACAAATGGGCAAACAATCTACCCATTTTTATTGGGTAAATTAGGTTGACTAAAATTCAAGTGTTGGTAAAAGGTGCTGGGCAAGTTTTAAAGTACCGAACATATGGGTAAAATGTACCTGACCAATCAGATGATTATCGAAAGCAGTTAAGTTTTACAGATAATTATTTTGATAAAAACGGTTGAGATCTAATGGTTGAATACGATTGGATTCGGTAAATAAAAAGCTAGCGGTAGAATAGCAGTAAAAATCTGGATGGAATTATTAAAAGAGCATTGGTCAAAAAGAAAAAAAAAAACCGTTTTCACTACTACGTAATTGATGGGAGAAGAAATACAAAGTTCAGGACTGAGTTTGTTATTTCAAACTATACATGCTTCACTGTTTATTAACCAAGTGCATCATTTCTGGTGAATGGTCTGAAGGCCGTGGGGTTGGTCGTTAAGTGTTGTCCTTCAGGGTACGTAATAGCTTCTTCTGGAAGCAGTTTCAAGTTTGGTTTCGCCGAACTGCCCTTTGCCAGAGGGTGGGGAGGACATTAGAAAAGCACCGTCGCTGGTACCCAAACCATTCTTGGAGGACAAATGTTGTAAGTGTTAGGGTACTTTGTTGGGCAAACGTGCTGGTACAAATTTTAACGATTTAATGGGCGGAATTGGTTGGGTGAAATGGTTTGGGTACTTTATTTTGCCCAATTATTGAGTAAAACACTTAACCAACTGAGTCGGGCAGTTTTTTACCCAATTCCGGTCAGGAGGCAAACGGAACCAACGGTTGGGTAATTTTTTGCCTAGGTTGTGTAATCATGCAAAATGACGCAATATTTAAAATAATACCGTATTTCAGGAAACATTGAATTCGTGACATATCTATTGCTTGTTCGAACGAAGCAGACCGCGTTTGTGGAATTCTTGAGACTTCCTATAGTATTTTCCAAACTGAGGTAACACAAAATATTTCAGTGGAATTTTGTTTTGCTTTTTATGTTTGGTGTAATATTTAATGCAAATTCTACACACCATTTGAGGCATAAATTACACACTGAATGAGCCAGTAAAGCCTTCTTAAATGTTTTCAACATTCGAGGGTACTTAGATGCAGTTTGATGCACTAATTGAGCAAATTGTAAGAGAAACTTGGCTGAGGTTCGACATGCATGCTTGCAAAGGGAACAGGGTCGTCCCTGGAGCGAGGGGCGTGCTCCCACTCATGTCATTTCTGATTGGGATAAGAAACTAAGGAATAGGTCATCAGGTTTAAACTATTTGAAGACAAAGAAAACAAGTTTACAAATCATTCAAAATAGCACAGTTTGTGTAACAAGTTCTTTTCCTATGGGCCAAATGTATAAAGGTGCAGTGTTCAATAACACTTTCAGTTCTGAAACCTTTTTCTTCTGGACCTTCCACTTCTAAACATTTCAGTATGTGTTCGGAGAGGGAATATAGGCTATTTGGGTTGTGAAACCACTAGCTTGCTTAGGGTTCCGTACTGGAAGCTACCTACAAAATATAAAAACGCGACTTTCAGTGGTATGACTTTGCTTGTGATTTTTCACATCTTACGACATGGATTGGGAATTTGCAGAACCTGCATGCACGACAAAGACCTTTACAGGCTGTCAAGTGGAGAAGAAATAGTACATCAACACCAAAGATTCAAAACAATAGATTTTTTCTTCTCAGCTTGACAAATCTATGTATACCAAATAAGAAATTGTCGGTCATTATATCTTGAGAGACTGACTAAATGTCATGAACACACATAAGTACCCACCGACAGAGAATCAGAGTCACAAATTGCCTGGAATGCATATTGGAACAATCAGTGGCATCTTTTCCAATAGTTCCATGCTTCCATTATTATTTCATTTGCTCCAAATGAAAGCTTTCATTTTGTCTAAAAATGGCAACAAAGTTTTTGAGAGATTTTTGAATGACACCGACATTGGACGCCGAGAAGTCTTAATCCGCACTCCTTATAGTTAAAACGATCTTCAGTCGACATGCTATCTCAGATATATGCTAATAAGGAACGCGGATTCTTCGATAGTACCACAATCATGCCAAAGTCCCTACAAAAAAAAAAAAAAAAAAAAAAAAAAACTCCGAGTCTAATCTCTTGTCTGCAATACAAGCTCCATATTTACAAATGTGTAAAAGGACCCAAATTTTCGGTACGTACCTAATACAGTATAGTGTTCACGCTTAAGAAAAAAAATCAGATTTATTTAAAAAAAAGTTGTTCTTGCTTGTAGAAAAAGCAAAAATAAAAAAATAAAATTAGCATAAAAAGTACCATGTAAATGGGGTAGGGTGAGTTGCATTGTCCAAAATTGTTCAGCCCACTTTCATATTGCTTCCTACCTCACTGAACACAACACTTCCCTAAGACACCCACAAACTAACACAGTGCAGATCAACTCAACAGCTCAAATGATACAAAACCGAGATACCTCTGTGCTATTGCCCCCCGGACAGCCAGGTCTGGTTACGCCACTGGTGGTATTCCTCTTCTCCGAAGGTTTGTGCTCCCAAACTCCAGATCCATGGGTGGATACAGGGGAGGGGTCCAAGGGGTTCGGACCCCCCCCTTCCGGAAATAAGACGTGCAAACTAGGGGTCCGGACCCCCACCCCCTTTTCAGGAGTAAAAAATATTTTCCAGAGAAAAGATGTTCGTAGTTGCTCTTACGTATTCACCAGAAGTAGCCTGCTGAAATGGCGTAATAACCAGAAACTTATATGAATTTAAACTTCGGCAAGTTTTTACTAATACTTCATCTGGCGCCTCCCCCAAAACACCTTTTTACTATGTCAATTATGCTGTCAGCGATTTACTGCTGCTTATCAACCCATTGGCCTGACATAAGATTTGTCTGAGTGATGCGACGGTACTATACGTTGCGGTACACGGACATGCACCCTCCGCCAGTCATCTTACCCAGTCAGTTACGCTCAATGATGTGCATGCCAACGTAACACTCGTTAGTGCTATAGCATTCACATCTTTGGTTACGCTACATGTGGAGTGCTGTGGAACAAAAAGAAACCACAATTCGGTAGTAGCGTAGCCACGGGGGTGGGAGGGGGGGGGGGCGGAGACCTAGGCACCCCAGATTTTCTTCAGCCCGCCTCCCCGATTATTTTCGTCCTGATAAAGTGATTGAGAAAAAAATAAAATGTTTGAACGGAAAAATAAACTTTGAAGTATTTCCTTCGAAAACGGTAAATAAAAAAAAAGTGCAACAATAAAGAAAATATGCATGACTGTGTGTCAAACACATTTTGTGCGCACGTATATGAAATCAAGTAATAACTTCAACTTAATGCCTATTTTCACTAAATTAGATTCCGTATATAATCTGCACTGTCTATTGCATTTAACTTCGAAGATGAAACGAACGTCTCGACGACAAACTCGAATGTGACTTTGTCAGGTTAAGACCCTTTCTGCCTTTCGGATGGCTGGTTGATTTGCTGAAAACAAGGCAATCATACACTGGACACCATTCTTACACGGTCATTCGTATACTTTATCATACACAAAATATGCCGCAAGGGTAAGGTACTGCCTTCGAATAATTCTTCCCTTCCATCCTTAAAAGTGTAGGCCCATGTCGTGCCTCTCTCCTGCCCATGCATGACAAATGCCACTATAGAATGATTTTTTCGACAAGTCCTCTTTTTACTAGTTGACACATTTGCATCCGGGCGGATTTGTAAAATGTCCACAAGGTCCGGATTTCATGTGTTTCCCACATGATCCATACTTCTGCTTTGTGGTTTAAATAGTTTGAGAGATTTACTAGTAGTATATTAATTTTGACTATGTAATGTACCGATGACTGAACAAATACTGCACCATTTTGCATCTGGACACCACTGAAAACCGCAAAACATTGTTTCTTTGGCAGTATGTATGTCCCTTGTAAAATCTCTACAAACACTAAAAGAGAGTATTTTGAAATTTTCAATGCTCCTCAAAGAGGAAAATCCTAAAGATAGGCCTATAATCAGTTCAAAAATTTTGCCAAACATAGCATCATTTTGCATCAAAGAAAGTTTCTCAGAGGGGGACACAACTACTTTTGGTTTTGCTATCAAAGCTGAGATCCATTCAGATATTGCCGCATTTGCTATCTACGTCCTCCTGAAGCTTACAATTTTTCCCAAGGGAAAGGGAGATACAGGTTCCCTTTAGTCTCATTTCCGGCTATCTACGAGGTATATTTAGACAAAAAAAATTCTTGGTAAGCTACACCGACACCAACCAGTGATGGCGCTTTAAGTAGTAGTCAAGTTTCCAATAATTACTTGGACCCCCCCCCCCCTTTGAAAAATCCTGGATCGGCCTATGAGATCACTAATGCTTCACGTAAATTTGTTCCACCACAGGTGTCCGGGTGCTGACAATGCTTGTGTGGGCCTTAAATAAATTGCTTATATACTAACCCTCGGAATGCCGGTTTCCGGGTATCAGAACGGTTGTGACTTTTCAAAATTGAATGTGAACCCCTTGCGCCTCAACTAATGGTGGCGCTCCGCTTAGAGAGTCCTCAGACTCGTCCTCTTAGACCTAATCCACCAGACAGTCGTGGTTCATGATGTATTCATACTCTCCGAAACACAGCTAGGCTGGCGTCGGTGGTGGTCCCTTCATTCCATAGACACACTCCAGCCATCGCCCACCTAAACAAGAGACCCTAGCGGGGACGACCCTAGGGCCAGTAAAAGTCCAGAAAACTTAGCAGCTTACAAGAAGCAGGAATTCTTAGTTAAAAATTTTGTCAATGGAACTAAAACTAGGTTTGAAAAGCAGTTGGCCAAGGAGGTTAAGATAAACCCCAAAACTTTTCATGCCTATGTGAGGTCTAAGCAGAAGCTTAAGGAGGGTGTGGGGCCTCTCAAAGGTGATGATAATACTTTGGTTAGTGACCATCAGGATATGGCTAATTTGTTAAATGACTATTTTGTATCTGTTTTTAATGAGGAATCATCTTTGTTGGGGACTTGTAAGGGTTCTGATGTCTCTACTTCAATCAGTTATGTCATTTTCTCAGAGGAACAAGTTTGTAAAAAGTTAAAGAGTTTGAAAGCTAGTAAGGCCCCTGGGCCAGATGGGGTCCACCCAGCCATTTTACGTGAATGCTCTGAGATTTTGTCAGTTCCTCTTGCCATCATTTCTCAGAAGTGTCTGGATTCGAGTTTTGTTCCTACTGACTGGCGGGTAGCAAATGTTACTCCAATTTTTAAAAAGGGGGATCGAAGTAATCCTTGCAATTACAGGCCTGTCAGTTTAACCAGTGTTGTGTGCAAAGTTATGGAATCTTTGATTAAGGATAGTTTACTTAAGTATCTTTTAGATAATGAGTTACTTAATCTGTCACAGCATGGTTTCCTGCCAAGCAGATCTTGTGTTACTAACTTACTGAGCTTTCTTGAAGATGTCTCTTCATCTCTTGATTCTGGGTATGGCGTTGATGTCATCTACCTTGACTTTTCAAAGGCTTTTGATAAAGTTCCATTAGGTAGGCTAATGGTTAAACTGCATAGGTTATTAGGGGTTCAGGGCAATTGTGCTGATTGGATAAATTCGTGGCTTCATGGTAGATCTCAGAGAGTTGCTGTCAATGGTAACTTCTCCTCTTGGAAAGAAGTCACAAGTGGAGTACCGCAGGGTTCTGTCCTTGGCCCACTTCTTTTCTTAATTTTCATCAATGATATTGGTAGTTCTCTTTCATCTCGTATAAGTAAGTTTGCAGATGATACTAAGCTTTATAGGAAGATTAGCATTTTGGATGATGCCTTACTGCTGCAGAAAGATCTGGATAGGTTATTTTCTTGGTCACAGACCTGGCAAATGTCTTTTAATGCAGATAAGTGTAAGGTCCTTCATTTTGGTCCCAAAAGTTTTAGCTATGATTATAACATGAATGGTTGTGTTTTAAGTAATGTCACCTCTGAGAAAGATCTGGGTGTTGTAATTACTGGGGATTTAAAGTCATCAAGGCAGTGTGTAGCCACTGCTGTAAAGGCTAATGGAGGGCTTGGATTGATCAAGAGGAATTTCAACAATTTTAGTAAGGATATTGTGCTTAACTTGTATAAGCAGTTGGTAAGACCCCATCTTGACTATGCAGCTCAGGCTCAGAGTTCCTTCTATGAAAAGGACAAGTTTCTTTTAGAGCAGGTTCAGAGGAGAGCCACTCGCCTCATTCCTGAGGTGAGAAATTTGCCTTATCATGCTAGGCTTAAACATCTTGGGCTTACCACCTTGGAGCTGAGAAGGATTAGGGGGAGACATGCTCCAGGTTTTCAAGTTCCTATGTGAAAGGAATCCCCTTCTGACTTGTAGTTATTTAAGGGTTCAAGGTAATTCTCAGGTGCGTGCACGGACATTGTAAAAAGCTTGAAAAGCCTTTTGCAAGGCTTGACATTAGGAAGTTTAGTTTCTCCCATAGAGTTGTCAACGAGTGGAATTGTCTACCTGATTGGGTAGTTAACTCCCCCTCAGTTCACTGCTTTAAGGTTAACATTGACAGGTTTTTCCATGGCTGTGGTAGAATCTGATTGTTTGGGGCTGTTGTCAAGCTTTGGTGGTTTAACTTTTGATCAGGGCTTGGACTTCAGGGCATCTTATGGGGCCTTGGCCCTCCTTTGCCCTTCAACCTGTTTTGTTATGTTATATATTATGACATGTTGCAGGGCACTGAATGGCATAGATGAAATGCATGTAAAAACAAATAGCGGCTGTTCTAACATTTCCTTGCATCACAATTATCAAAATAAAAGAATGCATTATTTGGCAGCTTTTTTTTTGGAGCAAAAGTCAAATTTTCAAGTTAGTCTTTTTTTTTTGGGGGGGGGCGGTGGGTCTTTTTGCCTTTGATGACGTCATCAACATACTAATTTGCATATGGATTATTTGAATAAATAGAGCAATATCTGAATATACTTTTAAGGCCTTTGTTATGTGACTTTCCCATCGAAAGATAGTAATTAGCTTGTTCAGCATAGCTGTTCACAGTGATGCTGAGGGGGTTTAAAATTGGTGAATTACAAAATTGGGTATTTGGTTGTCCGTTTCAGGAGGTTGTCCGTTTCAGGAAGTTATGTCCGACTCAGGAAGTTGTCCGCTTGCTCGGTTCAGCTGCATGTTGAGCAGTGGTGCAGAGCAATAACCTCCACCCCCTCCAGCCTTTGGGAAAATGGCTAAAGACTGGGGATACGCTCACGTCCGTCGGATGGGGACGTTAAATGGCGGTCCCGGGAGCAGGATTGGGAGCTATTAGTACACGCCTGCCTCGTTACCTCTGAGCACTAGTCGAAAAGAGAAGGCGAAGTTCGCCGGTGTTCATCCACAATCACTCTGGCACTGGATCTTCGAGAGTTAAATGATTAGGGCCTGGACTTCAGGGCATCTTATGGGGCTTTGGCCCTCCTTTGCCCTTCAAGTTCAACCTGTTATGTTATGTTATGTTAATTCATGTCACTTTCCCCAGATACCACTAAATTTTGGTTCGAATAAGACTTCATTGGACGTGACTTATAACGTCATTTTATCGTTTACTGCCGGATTCCCCGCTAAAATCTTCCCAAAATATTTTGATGTATCACATACGTGTGCTCCTCAAAATTATGAACAGAAACTAATGCGATCTTTCATGCACACGGGCCCTTTAAACTGCTTCCCGAAGAAGCTTTCACTGAAGGACAAACTTGACCAACCCCACGGCCCTCAGACCATTTACATCAGTGGTCTGTCATGTATGACAAACAAATCTTCCTTTACTGGGCCACCATTTTTTTTTTTTTTTTTTGCAAGACTCCCTGTTTTACATATTGATGTATAAGCTATACTTTAAAGAAATAACAAAGAATACTAGTGACATTGACTTGAATTTTCCTCAATGTATATTTCAACTCATGATCTCCATTTAAGTCCATATAAGAAAAATAACACAATCGGCGGAAAGAACATAAAAAATGTATGATACTTTATTTGTTGATCAATATTTTTTGGAGTAAGAACATTTGGAAAGTGGCTGCTCTGAATATTCACATCTATGAGGCGCCGTATGTGACAAAATTATGTGCCAAATATATTGATTATACATCTAAATATATATAGGTTATACCCAGATATATATAACTTACTCTCAAACTTCATTTAAATAGGTTTTGCATAATATATAATATATATAAAATATATATATATAATAGTCATACACCATATATATCCTAACAAGCTATATATATGTGTCACGGTAAACATTGTATCAATAGACAATGTCCTGTAAAGTTTTCCGTAATTTTGTCACTCTTTTTGTCACTCCTTTTGTCACATCGAGGAGAGTAGATATATATATAGATTACTAACATGCGAACAGCACGCGAGTAGGAGGTGCTTAGTTACATACTGTATACGAGGGAGGACCACCCAAAAGTGTTCCTTTCTACGTGGACACATTGAGACCTTGAGACCTTGATAAGATTTATCACCACTAATTTGATCAGTTCCGTTGTCAGGTACATAAAAATACGGAGGTTGTATTATCTTATACTACGAAACCAGTTGCCTTGATGTTAAGCTAGGAAGGAAAAGCGTTTTATATCTGAAACGGATAGTCTCTTTTGAAGAGGCAAATATCACCTTTTAGCTTTTTGGTACAGTTGAGGGACAGCAGATACTTTCAGTACTTCATTAGGTTGGTAAAACTTTGACTAGACATGTTTCTGCTCTTGTTTTTAATTTTGAGCCTCATATAGGTAGTTGGACTTTTTAAGTTGTCCCGGTCTTAATCAAGCAGAACCGATGTATTAGAGAGCATCGATTAGAGCATAGAGGTATTTATCATTGTAAACTTCATTAAATGTTACCAAGTCACCGTTGCTTGAATGAAAATAGGCGGTGGCATTATCTGCATAGGCGGGGGAAGCCACCGGGGGCAGTGGAGGCTGGCCCCCAAATATTTTTTATGAGATTTTGGGGGGAATGCCCCCCCCCCCCCAAAAAAAAAAAAAAAAAAAAAAAAACTGAATGTCTCAAAAATAAATTTTTCAAAAACGCTGTAGATCTATCTGGGAATTAACACGTTTAAAGTTAAGAATCATTTTGTGTTAGCAAGATTTCGACCACATTCTCTCATGATTAAGTGAGTCTAATATGTCCAATTTTGCACTTGCCGCATATACAGACCATCCAAAGGAAAGTACGTATATTTTGGGTCGTGTTTCATAAAACACATGTACATCCATCTCGTGTAGGTACCTGTACACCTACAGCTGACAAACTCTAACGTTAAGTTTCCAGATGTCGAAACGTAGCAATAGCTCAATTTTGGATTATATCGTTAAAAAGAAAGGTGTAGATTTACATTTTTGCAAAGTTTAAGTAGGTGTGCAATAACGTTTCCTTTTCTTAAGTTAAAAAATCTTAACGTTAGTCTGGAACCTACGTTAATAGGTCGAACTCCAGAGACGTACTGACCGGGGGGCTGTGGGGGTGTCACCCCTACCGTTATAATTTTGCTCTTCGGGAAATCAAGGTGGTCTGTCTGCAAATTGGCAAACCCGGGACACCCGGGAAATGAATATGCTGACTCAAAGAAAGAGATGCATACAGTACAACAAAGTAATTAAAATTTAAGTTGCTTTTATTACATTTCGGCTATTCTTTGGCTCAATTATTACTCTTCAGAATGCAAAAGTTGCAAAGCTTCCGAGAGCTTGCCCCCCCCCCTGACCCCCACATTCACGATAACATGTAGGAGGGTTTACTTTCGACCTTCAAACTGTTAAAACAAAACCTTTTTCAAGCTATCTATTACAAATTATCTTTCTTCTTCTCAAATCAGGGCTTTTCAAACATACTGAACGAGGGGCATGTCACCAGTCCCCTTATTGGACCCAATGACAAACATTTGCCCCAGTGATAATGCCCCTTTTAGGATTATTAGTTGCTTCCATTAAGTTCCCTAAAAAGCCTTATATGCCAGAGCTTCCGGGCCCTGTTGCGGGATTTTAAAAATAACTCCCTGTTGACAAAATGCCCCGAAACACTTTGGATCTCTTAAAATGCCCTGTCTCAAATTATCAATCACATGTTCACATTTGAATAGCTCCAAAATTTTGGCCTTGCCCCCTAAAATTATTGTTAAGTATGTTTCTCCTTCATCCAATTCCATAGTACTTCCCGATTCCATTCTCGTCCCTTAGCTCACCCCACTCCTGAATAAAATTTATAGTTTAGAATTCTTAATTTTAATATGGTTTTCCACCATTTTGGAGCCTTTCGCTGAGCTTCCGGGTGCTTCGCCCCCTTAACCTCTACTGGGGCTTAGGCCCTGGACTCCACCAGGGGTCCTTGGAAGGGACCCTGGAGTTTTGCGCTCGCCCAAAACCGGTCGGCTGCCGAAAACTTATGGCCCCCAATAGAAAACATCTTATGATCTGATACTACCTATATGCAGTCCCTTGTTGCAATTTTGAATTTTTATGCGTTCTTAACGGATATCTTGTACCGGTAATTAGACAAAGCATCTTTGTGCTGTGGAGTGGGATTAAAAACCGCAGATACTTCGAAGTACTGCTCTGTTAGGTTTTTAAAACCTTTTGTTTCTGCTTTTTAAGCAGCTCCCCTAATTTTTAAAGGGGTGAATGCCGTACTTTCTCCCTCCTCTATCCTCCCCGTCAGGAAATTTGGCAATGTCCTCCCTGTTGCCAGTTTTTCGGCTTTCTCTGGTTTCTTCTGTTGTTCTGGGACTCGCCTTCTTCGCATCTCAAAACCTTCATGAGCATTGTCTCCGCTCGGGAGAACACTCCAGTCCAAAGGGCTTGGAAACCCTTCCAAGCCCAAGGAAAATTTTGAAAAATCAGACTCTCAGACCGCCGAAAATGGCATTTCTCATGGCTTAAGCCCAGGTCACTCTACAGCAATATCGGATCAGATTTTGCTCCGATTTTTGTGAGTTTTACTTACATCTCCCCCATATTTGCAACCCTGGGTAATATGATCTGTATCGCAGAACTACGAAAATTTAAGTTATAACAATTACGCCGTGACGTCACATCCGCAGACAACATTTATCTGATACGACGCGTAGTCCGACAAAAGCTGTTTGTAAATGTGACGTCACTTGAAATAAAAATCTTTGCCAGGAGTCTGTAAGTTTATGTATATAGGGCGCCATCATCAGTTGGTGTGGAGCGTTAGCGTTAGCGTCGGGGAACACTGGCCACCCCAAATCGGGGAAGGTCGGCGATTTCGTCGGGGAGGCCAAAAAAATTAAAAATAAAATAATAAAAAAACCCACAATGACTGGATTTACTGGATGCGCGACCTAGAACATATTTTTTGTTTTGTAACGCTATTTTAATACATATCGGAATCGATTTAAAATCACTTCTTAACTCGGTTAAACCTCATTCTAAGTACCTTGTCCTATCTCTTTTGCGGGAGGGGGGCTAAACATGAAAAACGTAAAAGACTGAAGTAACTGGATGGATGACCATGATTTTTTCTTTTTGAACTATTTTTTCTTTTGTAACGTTATTTTAATGCATATCTGAATCGGTTTTAATCACTTCTTACTAGCTCTTCTATCCCTCATCCCATCTTCAATCCGTGCGCTCAAGGTCATGCCTCCGTCGGGACGGGCTACCCACCCCTGTTGTTGAGAAATACAATTTCGTCGGGGAACCTTCATCTACAGACCTACGATAAAAGATGTGGGTCTGAAGTCACTCGGACGACCATCTTGATCTTGTTTTCTAGAAGACCATATTCTTCAAGGAAACTCACAATTCCGAATTCTCCTCACAAAAACGGACGAGAGGTACTTCATGTGCGTGCACTACCCAATGGTCTGCCATCTGGCCTGCCCGGACAGGAGAATTCTCACGAAGGTAATGAATATCGGCCATGCCGTTTTCAGCTACACATAATGATTAACAGTGGTGTGAGAAAATCTCCTCGTAAGTCTGACTGAGAATTTATTTGAAGGCACCTTGTAACGTGACATATTTTCAAATAAGTTGGGAGTAAAAGCATTCATAGTCTGGAGTTCAGGCAGTCACGTTAAAAAATTCATCTATTTAGTTGACCTTGCAATTGAATTCAACGAAGATTGTTAATACAGTCAAAAACATTATGGTATGTTCTCAATGCCGTTGCATAGTCCCCCCCCCCCCCCCCCCGGAAAAGAGACCAGAGCATTACATCTAACTGTAGCAGTAACTTTTATCTGGTACTTTTCTGATCATTATCGAGTTGGGGTTCTTTCTCTATTAAAGTGAAACTTTCATTTTGAAGGAAAGCTCAAAATAACGACTTCATTTCTAGTTACAAGTCTGGGAAATGCCATTCCGGCTATCTTAGGGGTTAGGTTTTTTTAACAGTTTTCTCCGCGCTTCTTGATGGTGGCTCTCCGCATAGATAGTGTTTTAGTCGAACAGATAACTGAACAGAGCAACGCGTTTTTGTAAATTATTCTTTGTTTTGGGGCAGTATTATGAAGTGAAAATAATTTTATTGCGAAAGAAGTCTGAAAAAAGGGACTTCTTTAGTTCTAGTTACAAGCCCAGGAAATGCCATTTTCTGCTGCCCGGGTGTTCTCAATTTTTAAAAATATTCTGTGCGCTCGACTTAGATAATCTTTCGGGTAGGATGACATTTTTCCGGACAAAAAAGAATTCTGCCCCCTCCCAAACTGACACGCTCCCGTACGCCTATGACAATAAGTAAAATATAAAACTTCAAATATATGCGAGGCCAATTTTTTTCCTCTGGCGAATGCTCCAATATGGTCCGAGGGCATAAATCTGCATGATGATATTCAGTAGCCTCAACAAAACTACAGGTCACCCCTACTTGATTTTCCTCATGAGAACGTCAGATTCCTCCATAAACCCCCAAACTGTCATAAAATTACAATTTTTCTCCAATATTAGCCTTAGATTGTTAAAAGTGACAAAATTTTCCAATTTCGATTGATACTCCGTACAATAAATAACCAAAGCCAACTGTGTTAATCACCCGGCATACTACCTAATTTTGCTCCTGAAAGACATATCACTTAATAAAAGAAACCAAACTTTTCATAATAACCTTACCAAAAAACAAATTTTCTTTTATTAAAGTCCAAAGTTTCTCCATTATAATAAGCTCTTAATTTTCAAAGATTCGTTTAAAAGAGGGAAAACTATCCGGGCAAACTTTTAGTCTCGTCTCGAAGCCTTAGTTCGTAGGTCTTGTGCGATTCAATGCGTAAGCCCAAAAGAATTTCAGCTGTGGCCCATATAACGTTTTTGATTTTCCCTTATAAAGGACGGGTTCTTCAATAAACACCCCAAAATTTTTATAGTACCAACAAAAGCCAAATTTCTTTCAAAAATTTTAATTTTTACTTCAAATAAACTCCAGATTTTTAAGTATTTGTTTAAAAGAAAGCCCAAAATTTCGGCGCGCTCCGCGCGTCTCAAATTCTGCCAAGTCACGTTCCACCGGGACATAACATCGCCTTTGTCAGGCCTTGAAATTCTGGCCCCCCTGTCGGGCAAATCCTGGCGCCACCCCTGACCGGTAGGCCTACTGTATGGAATGGAGCTCGGGAAAACTTTTCTCAAATCGTTGTTATCGTTTTCACTTTCCTTGAAAATTTTACTTTTAATATAGCTTTTTCTGTTGTTTCTGGAAAAAATTTGAATGTATTCAAATAATTCGCTATTCGGGTATTGTGTTGCACAAGATTTAAAACAGGTTGAAGATGATGATTGCTTCTTTTAAAAGAAATGCATCCCAAGTCTGTCGCGACAATTTATCTCTTCAATTTTTTTCGTACATATGGTACCATGACTGGAATCCTTTTCTGTTTTTCGGACAAATGTTTGGAACAATTCGGATATTCGACCATTTCGGACATCGTGTTGTGAAAGACTGTGAAGTAAAGCTCACGAGTAATGGCTCTTTGCGCTGCCCGAATGTGTAGCAACGAACTTTCGTAATCTTGTTGATTTTTATGAAAATTTTACCACGACTGTGATGCTTTTTTGTTTTTCGGGCACATTCTCTTAAAATTTGGGCACAATTGGGTTAGGATAGGTTGGGTTAGATGGAATTTTACTGCCCAGTTTCTAAGGATTTGGTTCAAGTCGCCCCGGCCACGGCTTCTTTTCCAGTTGTGGCTCACGCTTGGGTTTTTTTTTTTATTTAAAAAAAAAAAACCCATGCCAATTTTTGTTTATCAATTGGCTGTCGGAATTTTTCCCAAATTTCTGCCCGCATTTTTTTCCACGTTCCTGCTCGAATTTTTGTTCTTGCGAATATTTGGGGGAGGGCAGTCTGCCTCCATAGATCCCGCTTGTTACCCCTATGGTAGTACATTAGATTAATAATAATTGACCTTTATCTCTCTAAAATGCCGAAAAGTTTATGCACCACAAATCACAGGCGTACGGAAGACATTTCACAAGTGGGCAGAGTGTGCTTGCTCTGAAAATTTTGCAAATTGAACTGATTTTCCCTTTTTACCACGATAGCACCCAGGCCGTATGAATGAGTCCTCCCCCAACAGAAACTATGGAGAAAGACATTTAAACCACAAGTTAAAACGACGAAAGAACAAGGTGAAGCAGAAGCTGGTTTGGGTCCAATTGTGTGCGATGAGCATTTCTCTAACCGTATGACTTCTATTTCATATTCAACAATATGAGTTGTTCAACTAATAAGGATTTTACCATGTTGGCAAGCGCTGCTTTCCGCCGCACTGTCCTCTTGCCCTGTAACCCTGAAAATACAACTGTCAGTGTCCTGAAATTAAGCATTTTCCCTGCTCTGTGAAGGCTGCAGCCCCTACACGCCATGCCTCGTATGCCAATGCACCAACTTCACATGTATATATTTCACCATTAAAAAACAAAAATGATTCACAATATGAGAAGGGCACGGCCTCTCACACCTCTCTAGCGCAACTGCGGTCTGTCATGATGCTCCCTCGCCAAAACTTTCACTTCGCCCCATTGAAAAGTTCCTGGTTATGTGCATGGCGCCCTGGTCCATGGTTACAAAGTATCATGCCCCAACCAGTCTCCCAAATGCACACCCTTTGCCATGCCCATCATTTTGGACTTTTGGTAAGGTCAGAACCAGCGGCGTATCTAGACCTTTTTTCTGGGGAGGGGGACAAAAGGCACCCTTTTCGATTTTCAAGTGTTAACAACACTATACAAGGGACATAGTTTGCAAACTGTGACTAACAGGTGTCACAAGTGGCAATTTTCCAAATTTTTCATTTTTCGTGGCCAGGGTAACGCCACTGGTCAGTACTCTAAACTCTGACGACTCTTTGCTCTTTTTTGGCCTACCAGGAGTTTTGGAAACTCCCATGGCCACTCGAGACGGTAGGGGTGGCCATCCTGAACGTCTTCAATTTCTGGTATCTGTGCATGTGCATTTGGCAATGATGCAAGAAGATGATTCTTCTTCTTTCAGTTGCAGGACAAACGGTTGGAAGGGTATCCCGTGCTGTTACTATGGAGTTGCTGTTACCGTAGTTTTTTTTTTTTTTTATAAATTATTAGGAGACCTCCCCTCAGTCGTCGAGTTTCAAGACTATCCCATATAGATTTTTGATCATGTCAGATATGCTGGACTGACGACTCTAGTTGTTAAAGATAAATCTGGCTGCTTTTCATGAGTATCCCCCTATCAGATTGGGTGTAAGGGTACCAAACAACATTACAGTAATCTAGAATAGACCGGACACTGAAGAGCAAATTAGGCCGTTTCTTTGGTTGACTTGTCGCAATAAGTAAGATTTCTTCTCAGTATGCCCAAAGTCAGATTTGCTTTAGCTGCTATTGTATTAATGTGGCCTTTTCAGCACATGTTTGAAGAGAGTTCTACACCTAAATGAATCTTATATGGCCAAGAAGCGCCATCAGGGGCAAGGTTTGTACTGGGACATAATTTAAATTTTGTCACCTCTCCTTAAGGCCATCCAGTATGAAGTGAAAAGTTAAACACCACTTATACACCATTGGAAGATCTAACTACATAACACTGGCTTTTTTGTAGAAGAAAAAAAAAACACAACTTTTAAAGAACACCTTGAAGACAGACGCCCTGTGAGTTACATCCTATCAAGCCCAAGCTTTCTTATGGAGATAACAGTGTACTTTCAGTGGGTAAATTAAAAGGCCCAGTTAGCTCACCCCAAACAGTACCAATTCTCCTAGCCTTCTTACTTAAGCCCCTCCCGCAATTGTTTGAAATTCATCCTCATTCAGACACAATCTCAGTTTAATGCTTCAGGGTGAGTATAAAAAAGGTCAATGTGTAAAATCAAAACACTTTCAGTACAGTCCATGCTGTGTATTGTTTGAATTAACTGTCAATATAAGAGTTCAGCCAATTGCGAATTTCAGTAACCCCCTATAAAATTGTAGTTTGGGGTGAGTGGATTGGCCCTTTAATACCAGCGACTTGTACATACTTCTGCTGTTGGATTTAACTATTCCCGTGGATACTGACAAATTCACATAGATCTCAAAAAAGAAAAGGAGATGGCCGAGATGGTTGCCATGGTAATTGCTCAAGTCTTCTCAGGAAAGACTTTGAAATCAAGCTGCAAGCATGTTTTGACAGAGCACTGGAAAAAATGGACGAATTCTTGAAGCAAATTGAAATTCAATCGGGACAGATACATGAATTGAAAGCTGAAACTGGCAGAGTTTAAACGGAAATGAGAACCGTTCAAGAGAGATCCACCTCACGGGAGGATAAGTGCTGTTCTGCTTCAATCCAAGTAAATCACCTTGCACAGTACTCACGCAGAAATTGCCTTTTGGAGTCGACGAACTTTTTAATGTTAATACCGATGCCGCCATTACCAGTCTCTCCTCCACGTACCTGGTATTAATCTAGACCCGTAGGAGATCGATCGGCCCCATCGAGTTGGCAAGAAGGATCACCAGTCTGAAGCAGGCACAGGATTCAGCCTCACATTCAGCCTCACATTCAGCCCCACATTCTGAAGCTAGCACAGGATTCGGCCCCACATTCGCCCAGCACAGGATTCGCCGCCATACATTCGTCCAGCCCCACATTCAGCCCCACATTCTGAAGCTAGCACAGGATTCGGCCCCACATTCGCCCAGCACAGGGTTTGACTTCACACTATTCGCCGAATCCTAATCCTTTGCTAGGTGAATCCTGTGCTGGGCGAATCCTGTGCTGAGCGAATCCTGTGCTGGGCGAATCCTGTGCTGGGCGAATCTTGTGCTAGGCGAATACTGTGCACAGGATTCGTTTTTGATATGCTCAACATACTGTACATACGTACAACGAATCCTGTGCTAGCTTCAGAATGTGAGGCTGAATCCTGTGCTGGGTTTTACAAGCCGAATCCTGTGCTAGGCAAATGAATTGTAACGCCGAATCCTGTCCTATGTGTAAATGTAATGCCGAATGCTGTGCTAGGCGAATGTGGGGCCGAATCCTGTGCTAGCTTCAGAATGTGAGGCTGAATCCTGTGCTAACGTTAATTGAATGTGAGGTGAATCCTGTGCTAACGGTAATTGAATGAAAGGTGAATCCTGTGCTGGGGGAATGTATGGCGAATCCTGTGCTGGGCGAATGTGAACGTTTGTACAGGGCTGGAGTTTAATATCTAAGTGTAGCCCCTCCATCAGTTGACGCGGAGCGTACAAAGAAAATTTTGGATTTTTGGAACCTCCCAGATGGCTGGAAATGGCATTTGCCAGGTTTAATTGTCCTTAATTCTGGTAAGAAAAATTTGTGATTTTTCTAAGATTCGAACACACTTTTGAGAAACTGATTAGCTCAGATCCTAGGATTTCGAATCCGGAATTCTGCTGTATGTTGCAAGCAGCTGTCCCAATGCACGCCTAATTAAGGTATATCCATAGGCGTAGGGGAGCATTTCAGTTTGGAAGCAGAAGAATTTTGCCCGAAATACGTAATTCTGCCCACAAGACAGTCAAAGCGGAGCGCCACCACTGGTTGGCGCGGAGCTTTGAGAAAATTTGACAATTCATACCTCTCAGACAGTCGAAAATGACATTTCCAAGGCTTGTAAAGTGGATATAAGCAGTCGCTAGTTTAAGCTCCAATTGCAGATAAACGTTCACTCAAAACTAAAATTCAGTCAGAAAGTCTAAGCGGAGCGCCACCATTAGTTGGTGCGAACAGTGCAGAAAATTTTGAAATATCCGACCCCTCAGACAGTTGAAAGTGGCATTTCCCGGGATAATAGGGGAATCTAAGCAGTCACTATTTTAAGTTTCCTCTTGCAAAAAGAGTTTACTTAAAACTTCAATTCTGCTATGAAGTGGTAAGTGGTGCGTCACCAGTTGGGACGAAACGTACAGAAAAGTTTGAAAAATCTGACCCTTCAGACAGTCAAAAATGTCATTTCTTATGTTTATAGAGGGTCTAAGCAGTCGCTATTTCGAAGTTCCGTTTTCAAAAACTGTTCACTTGAAACAAAAATTCTTCAGGAAAGACTTTCTAAACGGATCGCCACCATTTGCTGGCGCGGAGAGAACAGAAACTTTTGAACAATGGGACCCTTGACACAGTTGAAACTGACATTTCCCAGGCTTATAGGGGTTCTAAGCAGTCACTATTTGGTAAAAAACTACGAGATATATAAAATGTATCACTACCAATCGATGAAATTGTCCCTCATGTTTTCGGGTGAAAACTATAAAACAGAACTGAAAACATGCTAAGGAATTTTACCCTATTGTGAATCTTGTCTAAGTTCAATATATTGATAAAATTGTGTGACTGCCTGAACTTCCGACTGTATATGGTTTTACTTTTTGAAAAATGAACATTACAAGGTGTGTTTAAATGAAGCAGACTTTTTGGAAGCATACTTATTGGAAGACATTCTCTCACTACATCATTAGAGTATCGAAAAGCAAATAACCCGATTTTCATAACCATTGTCTGCATTTGGCTCTAGAGCAGGACAGATGGCAAACTTTTTGGGCACCTGAACACCCTCCTGTCTGTCCGTGGAATTAATTTGGCAGTTGAAAACGTCCCAGCATTTTTTTAACTTTTGCCCGAATATTTGACCATTTCGGGCAATTTTTGCAAGACTACAGTAAAAATGTGAGGATGATGAAAACCTTTTTTCCCCTTTTACTCAAATGGTCCGCAGATCTTTGTTGTTTTCCATGAAAATTATACTTCTTATATAGCGTTTTCTGTTTTTCGGCAAAGATTTGAACAATTGAAGCTATTAAAATAATCGGCTATTTCGGGTAATGTGTTACACAAGATTTTAAATCAGGCTCAAGAATGTTTCTTTTAAGCCAATGTTCCTTTTTCCCAAATGTGTCGCGGTTTTTAATGATTTTTCGTAAGTTTTGTTACACTTACTTACTATGATACTTTTGCATTTTCGGGCAAATGCTTGGAAGAATTTGTATATTCGACAATATCGGGCATTGTGTTGTGATTATTTGTGAAGTTAAGGTCACGAATAATACCTTTTGCGCTGCCCGAAGGTGTAGCCTTAGAACCTTGACTTAGTTTTTCATTAAAAATTTATTTCGACTATATGCCGTTGCTTTCCTTTTTCGGGCATATTTTTTTAAGATTTCAGCCACATACAGGAATTTTCTGAAAAGCCACCCCATTTTTTCAAAATTCAAGGGTTGTCCGAATTTTTTCCAGAATCCTGCCCGAATTTTCCCCAAATTCCTGCCGAATTTAGATTTTGCGGAAATTTGGGGCAGTCTTCCCCCTGCCCCGCCTCTTACGCCACTGAGAATGTCCACTCCACCCAAGAGCTAAGTGAGGTCCTGTGAGGTAATAGTACTAGGTTGCGATCCTTGAGATTGCATTGATCCAACATGGGCTTGGTTGTTGCACTGGCCAATAACTGGCAGCCATGGCCGTGCAAAGCGCAAATTCCTTCCAACCATATTTGACTCAAATATTCTACCCACCACACCAAGTATGATTATGGAACAAATTTGTGCATCCCCAGGAATTGAAAAAATCCCTATAGGAGATAGAAACAGGCCAGATGCTAGAGGCGGACCTTAAACCACATCAAGGTAGGCAATTTCAGCCACTCTAAATCTGCTAGAAAAATATCCATCCATCCGTCCGTCCGTCTGTCCGTCCGTCCGTCCGTCCGTCCGTCCGTCCGTCCGTCCGTCCGTCCGTCCGTCCGTCCGTCCGTCCGTCCGTCCATCCATCCATCCATCCATCCAACAATTCTGAAATTCAGAGTGCAGCACAATTGCAGAATACCTTGCAACTGCGTGCATGGATCTATCGCAAGTGTATCTATGTCATAGTAGCCGGGTAGCCCGGATTGAATATTATCATCGGCGGGCCAGCATGAACATATTTTTTTGCCTAGGTCGCCAGTGTGTGTGTGTGTGTGGGGAGGGGCTGGGCGATTCAGTGGGAGATCCAGCTCCCCAAGCCGTAGCTACGCTAGTGTGCTGAGGTGTCTAAGATTGCACTTTTCAGTCTGCTCTCCGATCTCTCGTGTTTGTGCTCCCCGCAGTACGTCAGTCGTAACCTGTACAATACAAGATTTATGGCATTTCTTATCCGCCTTTCAATAATACGTTCTCTTTGCTCGTCAGGTATTTTGTGCGATGCAACCTTCAGATCCAGTGTGCAGTAATAACACAAAGACCAGTACAATTAACACAAACGGGGACCTAATAAAAGAGTAGCCAGAGGGTCATCTTACATTCCTTACTCTGTTGCCTATAGAAATTGTCCTTGGCAATTCTCTGACAAGCCAAGTTACTGACAGCAATGGATGTGCGCTGAGCTCTGTCCGTTGTGATATATGTTCAACAAGCACCTCCCACTCGCGTGCTGTTCGCGTGTTAGTAATCTATATATATCTTCTCTCCCCGATGTGACAAAAAGAGTGACAAAATTACGGAAAACTATACAGGACATTGTCTATTAATACAATGTTTACCATGACAAATATATATAGCTTGTTGGGATATATATGGTGTATGACTATTATATAGATTATGCAAAACCTATTTATATGAAGTTTGAGAGTAAATTATATATATCTGGGTACAACCTATATATATTTAGAAGTATAATCAATATATTTGGCACATAATTTTGTCACATACGGCGCCTCATACACATCGTTCAATTCGCGCCATTGCAGGATTTTAAATCGCGGGAACAACATTCCACAACACAGTTTACACGGCGAGTGCGGGTTTTTACGTAATTTGGTACGGTACTACAGTACTACTATATAGTAATTGTACATGTTCGCGTTTGTAGACTGTGAATGTGATTGTGATGCTGTAGTACTACTAGTAAGGTACTTAGTGTATACTTCTTAGCTTAGGCTAGGCTAGATCATAGATGAGGTTGCCGCACTCGTCGAAGGACTAGCCTAGTTCCAGCCTTTCTTGAACTAAATGATGTCTGAATATCGACATAAATACTGACTGACTGACTCTTGGCTGTAGTGATCATTCCCCTGCCGGTGTACAAAAGTATCATTATTTTTAAACATTCTAGAGACAAGGTTTGTATTTGTATAGCATGGCCTGGTCTACTCTAAGTCTAACGTTAGGCCTAGGCCTAGGCCTAGGGCCTAGGCCTAGCATAAGCCTTTAAAGTACTTTGAGGCTAAATCAAATAATAAACCGCATGAAGATTCCGCCACGGTAGGCCCAGCTTAAGTTAATTAGGCCTAGGCCAGGCAGCTAGGTGTAACAGTTACTAGGCCTAGCCTATGCAGACATAGGCCAAACTCTAAGTTAGGCACGTACCTGACCGATTACTGGGCATAAAACCCACGCTCCACAGGCGCCCATTATTTAGTAATTTAGCCTACATGTGCAATGTTGGGTAGCCTAGGCTACAACTGCAGAATACCCTGCCCCAAATCTAAACTCACTGAGACTCCTGGAGTCACAGTCGCGGTCAGTTTATACCCTGCTCGAAATCTAAACTCGCCGAGACTCCTGGAGTCGCAGTCACGGTCAGCGTGGACCGGGACCGACTGCGACTCCAAGCCAGAATGAACAACTGTGACTGCGACTCCACGTCAGAATGGAGGCACAGTGGATGCATTTTTTGATAAACAATAGTGTTTGCACGGGTAACCCGGGTACCCTGGTACCCGCCCGCCATTGTATTACCCGGTTCCAAATCTACTACCCGAATCTTAAAAAAAAATGCATGCAAAAGGATCATCCCATTTACGCCATTGCCCACGGTAATGGACTAAAATATTTTGCCAATTTGGTAAACATTCTCCGAGACAGAGAATGAAAAGAGCCCCTAGAAATTACGTGTAAGTTTGATAGTTGTCTGTACTTCGTTTCTGAAGTTGAAATTTTTATCAGCGTGTGGCCCGATCGCGCTATCGTCACGTAGTGGGTTACTTCTCACACATCACATGTATATCGCTTATAAACTTACTCGCAAGCAAGCTATCTGGCGGCCGATTCAAAATCACATTGTACTGTTTCACGCAGACATAGAAAGACATACTGTATCACCCCCGCCCAGCTCGCAAAGACAGTGCCCGTAACGGTCAGCATGCTAGGTAAACTGAGCCTTGCATGTATATATGATCTTATTATCAATACGGTATGCCACCTCGAGTATAATCCTCGAATATTTCTTAATGGTTAAAGGTGTCAGTTTTACGCAAATCAACACTTTGCCGCTATCTGCAAAGTAAAACGACATCAATGTAATAACACTGTAAACATTCACAAATTTTTTTTTTAAAATAGGCCAGTATATATTACGTTATTTTGCCCCAAAATGGCGCTCGAGCAGACTACGAAGTTTATGTGTGAAAGTTATGTTACCGTGCCTGGATGTCGACACGAGGCTAGCTACGTAAGAACGTACATACCCCATTAGCGATAATTCCAACGCACATTGCAAAGTAGTATGAGGGAAGTTCACAAACATGACGTTTGTTTACAATCAGTAATTTTTGACGTGCAAGAGAATAGCATAATACAGGGCTCTGATTAGTTGATATTTTTAAATCAGTGGTTTAAAAGGAGAAGCTTCGAGCTCTTACTATGCTGGCTTTTCGAGTAGGAAAGCGTCCCAAAATTCAATATCAAATTGATATAGGCCTTGGGAAGTATAATTTTCTTATTTGACTATTTTCTGTTACGTTTTTTTTTTTCTTGTCATTTTGACCTAAAACAAAACGAGACGATTATAAACCTTCTAACAAATCAAATGTTTTTGAACTTGGGAACTGTGATCGCTATACCTATCCAATGCAGATGTTAATGTTACCATGCATGTCTTATGGAGTATGCCTTACAAAATGCTCATCTCTTTTAGTCGCCGTATGTAACACCGGGTAACCTGGGTACCCGACGGGTATGGCGATCAGGTACCCGGGTCCTAATTTTTAGTACCCGTGCAAACACTAATAAACAACCACTGCGACTGCAACTCCACGTCAGAACGAGGGCGCAGTGGACTTGGAATAACTTACGCAAAAGTTTACAGAAAAATCTAACATTTATTGATAAACAACCACTGCGACTCCAGGCCAGAACGGAGGCGCAGTGGACTTGGAATAACTTACGCAAAAGATTACAGAAAAATCAAACCTTTTTTGATAAACAACCACTACGACTGCAACTCCATGTCAGACTGGGGCGCAGTGGAGAAAATTCAATCATTTTTTGATAAACAACCACTGCGACTGCGACTCCAGGACGGAATGGAGGCGCAGTGGACTTGGAACAACTTATGCAAAAGTAAACCGATGATGTGTGTTGACTCGTTCTCAAAATAACCATGCACATTATGCAAATTAGAAGAACTGATTCCTTCAAGCCAGAATGAACAACTGCGACTGCGACTCCAGGCCAGAATGGAGGTGCAGTGGACTTGGAATAACTTATGCAAAAAAAAACCGATGATGTGTGTTGACTCATTCTCAAAATAACCATGCACATTATGCAAATTAGAGAAACTGATTCCTTGCAGCATTATTCCATTTACTTTTCATCTGTCTGTCTTTACGGATGTAGGCTATGTACATGGTGCACAGGTGAATTGTATACAGCCACTAGGACTGCGACTCCGCTCTTGAATAGTACTTTAAAATTGACCATGGTATTCTGCAGTTGCTCCCAATGTTGTATATGCAGGCCTTAGGCTGGGTAAAATAAATTATTAGGCCGTGGCTAGGCCTGAGTAGGTTCCTAATTATTATTACTTTGGGCGATGCGCACAGTATAACAAGAAATTTCCTTACTGGCTAAGATAGCCTTATCCCTAATATTAACCTAATCCCTAACCCTAACAATGAATACAATCGATACAAAAACAATGGCAACAACCAATCAAGAAACACCTTGTTAAACATTGCCCATCCACCCATTACTTTTTTTACGTTTTTTTAATAGGAAACAAACAGGCTAGGCTACAGTAGGCTAAGCCATACTTGAAGTCCAGTACGAGACGACTCGGACCCTGGACAACTCAGCCTATGAGACATCTCGTCCACTACTGACATGCTGTATTAGGTGAATTGTGAGATTGTATTCTTGAGGAAATTTGCACAGCCTAACCTTCAGCTTTAAGACATTGCTCAAAGTAAACCTAATTTTGAAAATATAAGTGAAAATTTTTGAAAATTAGTCTGTTTCTTAATTTTTTTTTAATTTGACAACATCGATTTATTCAATGTCATTTGAAACCTCTCTTTAAAGGGGCCGGAAAGCGTGGTACTCAGTATGTACAGTAATTGCTTCTCGGCCTTTTGGCTAAGTTCGTGCGTAGAATCTGTTCTTTTCGTCCAGTCTAGAATAGAGCCTGATATCTAATTTCACATGAAATCCGTAAGTTGATTTCGGACCTTTCCTAAAAATTATGCAAGGTTCATTGACTATGATAATGTCAAATGGTGCACCATCTGCCCTTCTTTTACTTGATTGGCTGTTGAGAGACGTGTGACAACATGTTTTCTCTTCAACTGTGAAATAGTTTACAAGAGAAAAACTGCTTGGTTTCAAGTTACCTTGAATATAAAATAGTTTTTGGACTTGTCACAGTGTTTTTATACTGTGCCTTGTTGGTTTTGTTACTTTGTAATGTTTGTAAATTAAAAAGCGTTGACCATGAAAACAGATAATTTATTTAAGGATTTCTCTGGTTTCACCACACGATGAGGCATATTAGTTCAGGGATATTTCAATTACATGGTTCTTGGAACGACCAGAGAGCGACTATATGGGGTTCTCAGAAGCCGTTTCTATAGTTTTTGTCAACTGCCGTTCTTTATGACATGGTACCTACCCTTCTTTTCTTACCGTTTGAAACATCCCAGCAATCTTTTGACGTGAAAGTTTCGGCGTTGTTGTAAGAAAAACATTGAACAGGTGATTTCTTTTCATGACCAAGGAAGTTACAACTGTAACAAGAGCGACAAACTTAAGTTATATTTTATTTTGCTCAAAATTGAAGACCGTCACAGAGGGTTACAGTAGGAATAGAGAATGGATAAAATAATGTAGTCTCCCGGATGCGAAAATTGCGCAATAGTTACTGCGTAGTTTTCTTCTGACCTAGACGTTTCAACCGAAACTTGAATCGCCCTTACCAATATGCGCTTGCTTTGCCAGTGACCACATGATCAGCGGAACATGTGATACAGTTGATGATATCAAGTGCTACCCCGGCTTAAAAAGGCCATTTCGAGAGTTTGATGTGTTTCAGTGGAAAGTCAAATATGGGCCATGCGCAGGGCTTTATTTGCTTAGCCGCATCTAAATAACTTAGTTAACCTCAACCCAAGTGTTTTTTTTTGTTTTACATTTTGTAAATATTCTCACATTAGATTCTTTTCACTGGTGGCTGTGCTTGGCGGCATGGCATAATTAGATTTAGCAATCTTGTAAGACAAATTTAAAATGGTTCCTTTGAGCAACCGTACTGCAAGGGAAAGACTTTCTAGCTGCGCACTTATCCAACCAAAGAAAGAAGAGGAAGGTGAGAAATTTTATACCGGTACTGTTTTTGTTGTTGACAATTATAGTAGGAATGGGAAGAGAGATCTCTGACGAGGGAGTACCGAAATAAAAGACTGCGTAGTTATCTCTCTCTCTATTCATTAGCCACTTGAGATGATAGCTAAGTTACACATCTTCTGATCTGAAAGTATATGCTTACTATGTTGCTGATCATGCGATGCATATACATACAGTTGATCCGGTTGAACTGCCGAACCGTAATAAGCACTGCCCTCAAACAATACTGAGAACACTAAGGAAGTTTAAAAAAATGAAACTGTTATTCGTGAGGAAATTTTGATATTTTGAACTGCCAGTAATATGTGTGAAATTCTGACAGTTTTGGCTACGGTCGGAAATTATTAACAAAACAATTCTTCTGCAATCTAAACACGTCTATTTTCTAGATCTAGTGGAAGATATCATCCACCACCTGTTTTGTTTAGTCAATTTTAACATCATATATAGGTATCACTCATATGTACTTTTCTAAATGTCGAGCTTGTAGCATAAACATTTCTGTTTCCCTCACCTCACATAACTAGTGTTTCACCTGTATAAATTTTCAACACTGATATCCTTTTCTGAAATGCGCAAACCTCCTCATCATAACAAATTCACTATCTACTACCTGTTCGTATCAGGGAGTGGCTAAAATTTAGCAACTCTGTCAATATCACTAGAACGGTTAGACCGCCTCCATTCCCGAGTATGAATGCCTTGCATTCTGGTTAATAATAGAGGCAATTTTAAACTGTCCAATACGTTCTGACTGCAGTTTCTACTGGTTCAATGCAGGATCCTCCCCCATTATTTTAAAATGTTATGCTTAAGCTCAGTTTGTAAATTGAGACAAAGGTGTAATGTTTCCTAAATCATGAAAACCTTCTTGACACTGCCAACAGCTGTAAAATTTTGGTTGTATTCAGAGTCTGGATATAGTATGTGTAGGCATACAGTGTGAATGTGATATAGTGCTGTACATACATACACTGTACAGTTTTTATATACACAGTATGTGATACACTGTACAGTTTTTATATACACAGTATGTGATACACTGTACAGTTTTTATATACACAGTATGTGCAGAACAAATGAAACAAAATATGTATGAAAGACAATATCTCCCATTAGTTCTGTCTCATTTGGAGTTTCCTTTTGGACCATTGGGTTGTTGGAACATTGAGATGATAGACTATGATGAGAGACCATTTAGTAAGGGCTGTCCCCATTTAAAGGTCGCATTGTGATCACTTCTTGTTTCACCAATAGCCTATTTCATATTATTTAAGCAAGACTCCTCTCCATTTACAGTACATTGTCTTTGTTCATCCTATCTTCTGGTAGTTTCAAAACAAGCCCACACTATTGTAGCTAATGTTTGTCCCTTCATGATAATATCCCAGACATATAGGGGACGTTTCAGTTCAGACATTTTTGTTTGGATATTGTTTCAATTTGCTTGAGGGACAAGTGCCTTGTGTTTAATCTAGTTTTCAAAAATAGAAAATCTGTCAGTCAGTGGCTAGGTAACTCTTAATTCAACATTTGCCAGGCATTACAAGTTTACACTCATTGAAAATTAAAACAAAAACAACATGACAAACTTGATTATACAGTGGTTTCTTTATCCAGGTAGGTCAGAAACAACAGACTTATTTCACTCTTGTTTCCTAGCCTGAAGGGATGGCAAAGGGAATATTACAGTTCACTTAATCCACCATTGAAAAGATGATCCCATCCCAATGTACTGTATACTGTATGTTGGGGTGGGATTTTTTTCAATGTTGAATTAACTGTATTCCTGTTGATAATGAACTTAAGTCTTAATGCCTAATGGGTGATCTTTTAGCCTGATTGGATCCCCTGCCGTTCTATATGTACCATTGTTACTTCTGTTTTACTTGGACCATGACCATGCTCTTATGGGGTGTGAGATGCATCCTCCAGGTAAGGTTGTCCAATGTTTGGTAGTTGGAAACCATTTTTGATTCCTTGCCGAAGGCAGGCAAGGAATCTATGCGATGGTGATGTCGTGTGTGTGTATGTGTGTGTGTGTGTGTGTGTGTGTGTATGTATGTGTGTGTGTGACGCCTGCTTGTAAACACGATATCTCAAGAACGGTAACCCCCAGGGATCTCAAACTTGGCATGTAGATTTTCCACATTGAGTAGATGGTCCCTATTTTTTTTGGTAGAGGTCAAATGTCATTTGGGGTCACCAGAGGTCAAAATGTAAATTCCTTGGAAATTGCTTGTAAACACGATATCTCCAGAAGGAAAAATGTGAGCAATCTCATACTTACCTTGCTGATTGTCCATATTGAGTAGATGGTCCCTATTGTTTTTGATGGAGGTCAAAGGTCATTTGGGGTCACCAGAGGGAAAAAGGTCAAAACCTTGTAAACACTGTATCTCAAGAAAGGTAAATGTGAGGGATCTCATACATAGCAGGTGGATTGCCCATATTAAGTAGATGATCACTATTATTTTTGGTGGAGGTCAAAGGTCATTTGGGGTCATCAGAGATGAAAAGCTCAAAAACTTGTAAACACCATTTGTCAAGAAAGGTAACTGCCAGAATCTCATATTTACTAAGTGGATTGTCCATACTGAGTAGATGACCCCTATTGTTTTTATTGGGTGTCAAAGGTCATTTGGGGTCATCAGAGTTCAAAACATCTAAACCTTGCAAACACTATATCTCAAAAGAGTATATAACTGTTGAAGTTAATATCCATGAGCAGTTAGGGTGAAAGGGTAAGAATAATTTGGCATGTGTAATGTAATAGGCATAGGGTATATAATTTTTTTGGAACAGTTTATTAACTTCACTATGTAAATTCTTTAGTGAGGTAATTTTGAAAATGCATTTGTAAAGTACTGAAGCAAACTCGTAGGAAGAAGGTCTAAGGTGCACAAAAAGGCACATCACATGGTAGTTACTGTACAGCATGTTGATTCTGGCATGAAATTGTGCCCTGTTATTACATTATATATAAGGGTCATTTAGGGACATAGTCTGAAAATATTAGAAGATGCTTCTGTGCACACTAAGTAGATGACTGATATGGAACTTCAAAAGTATAAACTTTGAACAGAGAGTACTCTGTGTGATGCACAAGAATCTCTTTTATAACATACCTACATTTCTTTTTCAATAACCTTAAAGAAAACCTGAAGAAAACATTAAATCTCTAGTGGCAAAAAGTGCTAATATTTGACAAACCTTGTGCCTACTGTCCTCCTGAGGACATGTGCATGCAAGCATGCATTAATTGGAAGTGGGAATTGACTAATTAGATATACCACAGTTAGTTAGTTTTACAAAAAAGAACCTAATTTACACTGATCATTTGGTATCAAATACCCTTCAGCGCACATGAACTGTCATTGCCTAATAGAGTGAATCAAATTGTAACTGACCCATTCTTTGCCATTTGGTCACAGTTATCTCGCCCAATTTTTACAGTTGACTGCCAGTTATCCCCACAGTGTCCTGAAGGATTACCTCATACAAACATATAGCTCAATTGACTTAAGCTTTTTACTATATAAGTGGTGTTAATTGACTCTTATAAACCCTCTGAAGAAAGCTGATTTTTATCTCAGTACATAACCATGACAGCCCATTGTTTGTATATACTCCTATTTCCTGCCATTCCCTGCAGGCATTCAGTACTCTTTGTGGTCAAAATGTCAGACTTCCATGAAAGTCACACCTCTGCTTAATCCAGCATAAAATAACTGTCCACATTATCTTGTCTCATCTGAACACAAATAAAAGTTGTTTGCCTAGCCATTGTCTGGAGATGGAGAAGATCATGTACACTGATCAAGTTTCTAAACTGAAAGTCATCTTAGAAATACTGTAGATTGACACCCTTCAGAAATTAGTGTCCTTTACATAGAAGCTGGTGGAATTGAACAAATAGTGTGTTTGTATAAGGAATTTTGTTGAACAAACTTTAAACATTGGTGTCTGTCTAGATTGGTGTTTCTGCTTTACAGTTTCAATATGCTCTACAGTGATTATTTGTCACTTAGTTTCATTCTAGAATTTGTTTTAAATTTTTAATAGCATAAAATGTATCAGCATACTACTTGCCTCATCTCTGCTTATATCCGGATACCTGCACCAAAAAAGTAACCCCTGTGCGAAGGCTTATGTAGCTATGTCAAATATCATCATCGAGTGGGAATTCTTGTCTCACATTTCATTTTTATCCATGTCACTATCCCCCCCCCCCCCAAAAAAAAAAAAGTGTACCATAAAGCTTAATGCATAGAACCATTGCTTCAAGATTACCCTTTATGACACTTTCAAAAGTATTAAGATTTTATTTTGCATTGCTGCTGTCATTTAAAAGTAGTTCAGGTAATAAGAGCAAGCATAATGTTGTATACTGTGTATCAAACAAGGAAAACTTGTATTGTATGTTATGCTGTACCTACAGCATAAGTAGACAAAAGGCGAAATAAAAGTCTTGTTAAATTATGGATTAAAAGGGATATCTGCTTTTGTTAATTTGCAAAGGATACCATAGACAATGGGTGGGGCATTTCCCCCATAAAGCAAAAATTGCTGTCAGTAGTAGCCAAGGTTACACATCTCTGTTCAGATGTCTCTTTAGGCTTGGTCTCACATACCCCCCAACACCCAGTGTTAACTCGTGTTTACAATCAGACAAAACCACAGGCTAACCCCGTGTTTTCCAGTCTGTGTTCTCACGTACTCCAGTGTTTTGTTGATTGGATAGTGTTACCATAGTAACGAGACCAAATATTTCACACACCGATTACAGCAAAATGTAAGAAAATACCTGTCATCAGTGCTATAAACACCTGTGACCTTGCTTGATTAAAACAAACACGATGTTTAAAACTGCTTAACCCTGTGATTTGAGGTGGATTGAAATTTAAACACTGACCCTGTGTTAACCTGCGTCTCCCACGTTACTCGAGCGTGAGGTAATACAGTGTTACCTCGAGGGCGGGGTATGTGAGAACACAGTTTTGATCCAATGCTTGTAGGAGAGTGTGCCGATCAGGGCTTGTTTAAACACTAACCTCAATGCAGACTTTTCAAACATAGAGGCATCGGAACACAGAGACTTCAGAAAGGAGAGCTCTCCCCATTGACCAAACTTTTGATAAAAATGGTTTCAAAATACCTCTTTATCAAGTAATGAGACAGTTTTCTGAAATATTAAAGCTGTGTGAGAAATTCCTCTTGTGTGTGGAGATCAAAGGTTTAAGGTGACAGTCAGATCAAACTTTGTAGACATAATATTTTTAGGGGGATAACTGTGAGGGATCTCATACCATGGTGGTAGTACTTCCATACTCATTCTGTACTAAGCTTAATTTTGAATTACTCATGTTGATGGACGTGTTGGTAAGGTGATCACTATTGTTTTAAAGGGGTCAAAAGGTCATTTTGGGTCACAAAAAGTTTTGACCCTACTAGTATTATATCTCAATTAAGTAGGATAATTGTATGGGATGTCATGCATGTCATGTTTGTTTCCATGTTTGCTATGATATATCATACGGCAAGGAATCACTAAGCCTGTTGGCTTTCTAGTTTGTTAATTTTCAAGGATATCATAGTCATTGGGAAGGGCATTACACCAAAAAACAAATACAAAAGGACCACCACATATAGCCAAGGTTACACCTTTCTGTTGAGATGTCTCTACTGTATGTTCCAATTTATGGATGACTGTTAGGATTAGGGCTTGTTGTAACACTAACCTCAATGCAGTCAACTTTTTGGATCATAGAGACATCATTATATAGAGAGCTATCCTCAATACCCAAAATTTTGATTTAAAGGAGCATGTTTCAAAAATATCTCTTTATCAAGTTAATAGACAACATAGTTTACCAGCATCATAACTGCGTGGGAGATTTCTCTTGTTTGTGAAGGTCAAAGGTTGGGAATACAAAAGGGCAAAACCTTGAAGACATGACATTTTATGTGGTTATTGAACTGTGGAGGGATCTCATACTCAGTTTGTGAATTGCTCATATTTAGCATGTTGATGGTCTTTTTAGATAGTTGCTCCCCATTGTTTTAAGTGAGTTTGAAAGGTCATTTTGGGTCACATGATCTCAAAAGGTTTTGACCTTACTAGTATACCTCAGTATTTGTGAGGGATTTCATGCTTGTCATGTGGGCATCCATGTTCATTATTACAATATATGGCAAGGAATCACTATAGCCTTTTGGCTTTCTAGTTCATTGATGCACCCTGCTGTCTTGCAATTGACCCAACATTTCCTACTATAAACTTGGTGCGTGTTTGTTCATGTTGAATATGACACACCTTTGCTGCACATAGTAGGATGCTTTGATGAACATTTTGAGAAATTTGAAATGTCCCTACATCACAACTTGTATGCACATGACACACATTTGGCTCACCCATGCCAGGTGGACTGAGGGTGCATGTTATGGTTGATACAGTAAGTGCATATAAGTTACAAAAAATCGGTCTGGCCTAATAGTTCATACTATTCGGTTTCAAAAGTCTGGTAAGTCTGGATCCCAAAATTTAAGATCCCTATTTTTGAATGCATTTTTGCATTCTGGTTACAAGGCTTCATTGCCCCTCCCCTTGCTATCTTAGTACTACAACTGGCCTTACTTGAAATAAATTGAAAGACATATTTACAATATTGTATAATTTTTACTTTGTTTTTCAAACAGCACAACAATGAGAAAATCACCAGGAAAACCATTGCTATTGTCATCTGATGAAGAAGCACCTGCAAGTTTTGTTGCTAAATCATTCTACCAAAGTAAAGGAAAAAGACCAGTTTACCTGAACCCTTTAGAAAGACTGGAGCTAAGAAAAATACAGACCTCCTCTGCTGCTAGTCGTCAGAAAGAGAAGGAACAGGATGTACAACCAATCATAAACTCTATTGTCAACAAACCAGTACAAAAATTGAACAGAGTTTCAAAGAGAACAGGAAAGAAGTCAAAGTTGGCCTCTAAAAGAAGTATGCAGACAAGAAAATCTGAGACCGTTTCAACACTGCATGTTGTGGAGCAGAAACTAAAAACTCCCACCAAGAAGCAACAGAAGAAAAGTCCTTCTAAACGCACTCCTAGGAAAAGCCCAAAGATTGCCAAAAAAGGTGTGAAATTGTACTTGCAGAATTGGAGAAAGCAACAGAAAAAGAGAAGTGGTAAAGGAACAAAGTCTGAGCTCTTGAAGAAGAGAGTCGGGAATGGGAACATTGGTAAAAAGAATAATGGTGATGAAAGTGTCAAAACTGAGCCAGTAGCAGTTTGTAAAGACGTAGGAAAGCAAGGGACAGCTTACCGTGGGCTAAACTTTGGTAAATCCTCTCAAGGAGTGCCCTTACTAAATAATTTAAATGAGTTGAATGAGGTAGTCTGCAGTGATTGTGACACAGCAGTGATGGATGTTTCCACTGACACTCTGTTTGATGGTTTAGAAAGTGAGGGCAGTGCAAACATGGCACCCCTCAGTACTGGCAATAAGAGTAGTACATCTGCGTCAAATTTAAAAAGGAAGGCTGAGAGCACAGACTCCCCTAGTAAAAAAGTCAAGGTAGATGGGGCTGGAAGACAGTCACCACGAAAAAGGAGAATGAAAACAGGTGCAGAGAGTTTGGAAGCAGTCAGTGGATCCAAACCTGTTGGCAAGCCTTCAGAAAGTGATGATGGGGATACCAAATTAGAACAGGAATTTGAAGAATGGCTGTGGTCACCAGGTAAAATTTCAGAAGAAAACCATCTGGCAGATGATCTTCAAGATACAGTGAACAAGTTTTTGGAGACTCCAGAATCATTGTCAAAGAATAAATTTGGTAAACTAGCTTATAAATTACAACTCAAATCTACTGCTCTTTATATCTCTTCCTTAGGGAGCGGAGAATATTTTCCAAGCAGATTAAGCAGGCTAAGTTTGCAGTATGGAAAGTGCCTACAAATTTTACAAAATTTTTAAGTGCTACAGAATATCATATGTATGCAAATGTGATCTTTGCTACACTATACTTGTGTAAATTTTGGCAATTTTGTTACCTCCAATATTCTTTGCTCAAGAGATAGTTTGGTCCATTTTGAATTGATTTGGATGCTGTTTGGAAAAAAAAAAATTATTTAAATGTATGCAAATGTGGCTTTATGATACAAATGCCACAAATACCAATAATTTTCAGTGTTGGATTACTTTTCGTACCCATGTGGAATCTTTGTGCTTACACATGTACAGTATGGTAAACTGCAGTGAAATGTGGTTATGATTACAGTACACTAATTTGTGCTGAGTAGTGAAGCTGAATCCACGCAATCTGAGGGCTGCTTTTAGGTGGCACCTCTGCCTACCCTCATACACATTTTTGGTTTATTTCCCTTTCATTGTTATTGTACATATCACATACAGTAAGCTGCTAGTTAGAAGAAATAACCCTTATTTCAAGGTCACTGGTGTCACTTCAAAAGGAGTAAGATTTTGTGCTTTACGTACATCAAAATGCAAGAGGAGTCAAAATTTGATAGTATTTCCACATCTGTGGGTCCCATGTACTGTAAAACAACTGGCCTTGATGACCCAAATTACATAAATTTAGTAGGGCTTTTGTGTCCATTTAAATGGGGTAATTGCTAGTGTGCTAATTGGATAGTTTTTAAGCTCCATTTCTAACCATCTGATTTAAGTCTGGCCAGCCTTAGCCATTTATTCAGTTGCAGCTCACTGGCTTGTTTTCCCTACTTCATTGGTATGCTGCTGAACACTGAGCAAAATGGCAGCAGACTCTGTTTTCAAAGTCTTTGGTATGACCGGCCAGAAGTGGAACTCCAGACACCCCCCGACTACAAGTCTGATGGTGGAGTGTGGTCAGACATTAAGTGGCTCTTCAAAGCTGTATGGAAACAAATGTTAAATCGTACTCTTAGTGAGGTTAAACGATCTGGAATTTTGGTTGCGTTGCTATTCAACAAAAATGCCAGTTGCTCTATAGATCTATGCAAGTTACATTTTAAATTGGAACAGGGATATTTTCATTGTTTTGTTCGTTCCCACCAAATAGGTTCTCCAAAAAAGACGATGACCAGCACACCAAAGCTATACCCAGTATTCACTCCTCCTGCTACACCGTCCTCAAAGAAATCCTCACCATCTCAGAGAAGAGAAGCAGCCTTACACACCCCCAAGTCCAAGTCCCCAACAGCCTGGAATAAATTACGAGACAAAGATGGTATGGAACAGATGGTCTTGGTGAGTGCTAGTCATTAAACATAAGCTATTATTACTTTCATCATTGAGTTTACTCTACATTTTCCAGAATGACACCCTCTGTCTTTAATGCAGTTGCCATACAGTTATCCCCAATAACATGCATTGTTTAAATCACCTCGGCAAAAATTAAATCAGCAGAAAACACTAGGTTGTATGCATAATGTACAGTACGTAGTGAAGCATAGAAGAATAAGTCACCTTAATCATCTGTTGTTGTAACACATGCTAATGAATGATTTATGGAGGTCCTGGAAAGTCCGGGAAAACTGAAATTTGAATTTCCAGGCCTAAAAGGTCACAGAAAATGAAGAATTTTTCCAAAAAATCTTGAAAATGTCAGGGAATTTCAAGGCATCTGACCTCTTGTTCCAATGTTTTCAATGTTCAGATACATTGTCTTATGGAAAAATTATGCAAATATAGGTTGTATGCATAATGTACAGTACGTAGTGAAGCATAGAAGAATAAGTCACCTTAATCATCTGTTGTTGTAACACATGCTAATGATTGATTTATGGAGGTCCTGGAAAGTCCGGGAAAACTGAAATTTGAATTTCCAGGCCTAAAAGGTCACAGAAAATGAAGAATTTTTCCAAAAAATCTTGAAAATGTCAGGGAATTTCAAGGCATCTGACCTCTTGTTCCAATGTTTTCAATGTTCAGATACATTGTCTTATGGAAAAATTATGCAAATATAGGTTGTATGCATAATGTACAGTACGTAGTGAAGCATAGAAGAATAAGTCACCTTAATCATCTGTTGTTGTAACACATGCTAATGAATGATTTATGGAGGTCCTGGAAAGTCCGGGAAAACTGAAATTTGAATTTCCAGGCCTAAAAGGTCACAGAAAATGAAGAATTTTTCCAAAAAATCTTGAAAATGTCAGGGAATTTCAAGGCATCTGACCTCTTGTTCCAATGTTTTCAATGTTCAGATACATTGTCTTGTGGAAAAATTATGCAAGTATAGGATACTGTACATGTGACTGGTTTAAAAGGTCGTGGGAAATGTAAGTCAAGTTCCTGAAAATCATGAAAAAGTCATGGAATTTAGTTAATTCAGTTTGACCCCTGTAATGTTTCTAGTCAATTTCACTACCTCCTGCTGTATAAGGAAATAAGTTGTACAGTGCTGAACTTCCAATTTAAAAACAGAATTCATTTGCCCTGATTGACTTTTACTTGCCTTGAAATGGCAGGAAAGTGATCAAGGATTTCATAAACTTGGTTTATAAACTGGTATGCTCAAGCCAAATCAGTACTGGAATTATGGTGGTGCCTTTTTTTGCAAATGAAGCCTTTTTTTCATTCATGAGTGTTCTCAAAAATTTGAACCATGTTTTTATACTTTATCCCTAATTTGGAAATTAGGCTGGCTAAATCACTGCTAGGCTATCACTGTCAGTAACTGCAGTGATAGGTACTGTAACAATTACTACCATGTGTAATGCATGTGATGGAACTGGAATTGAAATATTGATTTCAGGATCTAGGTCAGAAGTACTTTGGAGCTGTGACATGTGATACCTGTGGGATGGTTTACACAGCCACGCACCCTGAAGATGAGGCAAACCATGCCATCTTTCATCGCAAGTATGTCAGCTGTACCAAGTTTAAGGTATTTATTCAATTTAAATACTTGTTGATTTTTTTTATATGTCTCAGTAAACCTGTAAAATATGAAAGCCTAGGAAATAATGTTGTGAGCATTGATTACAAAATTGTGCTTAAAGAGAATCTGGTCAAGAAATCATACTTTCGGAATCTAGGTCAAGTGAAAATAAGTTATAAGCTAAGAATGGTAAATTAGGAGGCAAATGGGACTCGTGCACTCAGTCATCATGAGGGAGAAACAGTGAAGTATAAATCATCAGTGCGGTATATACAGACTAGTGAAATATACTTCAATAAGGACCAGTGCAGAGTAGTCACCAATTAGGAAATAAGAGTTCCAAGGGCAATCATTCATTGGTAGATGTGGGCCTATGACTTAAGTCTTGGCAGAAATGTACAGTTCTCATGGGTCTTGTTCATGGATGCAGTAAATAGATACTGTGTAGATAGTACACACTTATGCTTAGGAGTGTTTTATTTTTGAAGTGTCATACTGTATCATGAAAGATCTAATGTTTAATGTAATTAATGCAAGAGAGTAAATTATGCTCCAGGTAACCCTAGGGAGAGCAAACTTTAAGGGTTGAAATGAAAAACCAGTGTTTGAGAAAGTGAGCTATTTACTTATCCCAAGAGATCATTGTTGGAATTCTGTTTGGTGTTAATGAAGATCTAAATACAGGCCATGAGTTTAAGGTTCTTCAGGTGTGCTACAAATTCACTCTTCAGGAAAGTAAGGAGTATGGTAGGTGTGCTGTTTTATTAATTGTTAATGATTTATGTGAGCCCCATCTTCATTTAGGTGGGCAAAAATTACACTCCCCACAGTGATTTGTAGAGAGTGATTGTATGCAATTTCACTTGCATGCCTCAAAATTAAAGGCCTGTGAATATTGCACTGACACTACATCCTCCAAAACAGGTAGGGACGTAATGATAAATGTGCATTGAAGTTATAAATATATCTAGTGGTTTATTGTTGTTTTTCAATTACAGATACCCTTTCTAATCTAACCTCAGTATCTACAGTATGCAGGGTTTTACCTGGAGTATGTACTACACCATGCTCGACCTAAAACATTGTTTGAACAAACCGATTCTTCCTTTATTCTTGGCTTCCTCAAGGAAGTAAACTTCATAGAAACTTCGACATGACTCCGGATTTGCTATCTTTTCAGGAGAAATTGAGCCTCGTTCTATCTTTTTACTTTTACTTTTTCCTTTTTTTAGGTAGTTTTACCCCAACATAGTTACTTTGTCTAATTTGGTGACACTATATAACACATTCGTGTTGGTGTGTCATTAAACCCTATCTATCTAACTAGCAAATTAACCTGGAATATGGAGCATGAGGTGGTATTGGTCCATGGGTTTATAGTGGTAATAGTGGTAACTCTGGAGGATAAAGATCAAACCATCTCAAGTTACAGTAGTACATTCAAGATTTCAGTTCTAGCAATGCTGTGTGAGGTGGTGACCACAAAGTGTGAAGTGGCACCCTGACAAATTGAATGCTAAGGCAAGCACAGTGTATGAACAAATATGAACATTTTAAACCCATGCTGCTAGAATTGGATAGGAGGTTTTAGCCAATGTTTCCCAAGAAAAAGGCATTTTCTGGGGTGAAGTTTGTCTCTGTAATTGTGGCAGTTAACCCCGCTTAAACCAACCTTGTTGCTCTATTAAGCTAATAGTCTTTCAAGGGGGCAAATGCCTTTATCTTTTTGATCTCAAGATACCTGAACAGGAAGTTCTCTGATAGATTCTGGATTACTAGTTGCTAGCTTGAGATGGCTAAAACTTGCTATTCTCTTCTAGCGACATGCATTTTGTTCTCTGTAGGGTTGGAAAAATGAAGAAGTGATAGAAGAATTTCCTGATGGAAGAATTATTGTCATTAACCCAGATGCCCCAAAGTATGCTCACAGAAAGGTAATTATTTGATTTTCCTGCTTTGTCAAGGGGGCCCATCCCGCCATACTGCATGATGTATTATATTACGATGTACTGGTTTCGCGAAATACTTCGTTTTTTGTATTAATGCTGCCATATTTGCACTCTCTATGCCCCAAGAGGATGCATATGTGTTACATGTCTCCTCCTCAAGCCTATTCCATGTCCAAAACACGATTGCACACCAAAGTAGTGTTGGACCGATCATCTGTTAAGTAATCGGCATCAGGCCAATTATTCTGTTGTAGGTAAATAATCGGCATTAGTAAAATTCTGCCATTCAACCAATCACTACCACCGATTATTTGCAAACTGGAAGAAGGGGCTAAATATACTTGTAACTTGCTCTTAATTTCATTAAAATTCCCGTAAATACTCAATCCTTTAACTTCCCGCCAAAACGGGATGCATTGATAATCACAAATGTATAAATTTTACCCCTGCCATGGGAATGATCGTTTGAAAATTTTCTGCTTTAAACCGGTAGTTTTACCTAGAATTCGATTAAGAAGTGTTTTTAAGGTGTATTCCTTGCTGTCTCGCAGAAAGGGCCGCGTAAGTTGCTGTACAAACTGTTCTGCACAAAACACTTAGTACAGACTCTCTAGCTGCAGTTTTTCGCCGTTTTTCAAATCCCCAAGCTTTGCATACATATCTGTGCATGTTTTGTACACTTAGCACCTTGAATCTTGTGAAGTTTGGTGGTTATTACCTTGCATAAATTAAGTCGTTCCCATCATTCCTTCCGCAATGTTATTTACAGTAGGACTAAAGCAATGTTGTCATACGACAGCATATCAAACCAAAACAGTAATGCATGTGGTCTCTTGCAGCAAACTTCTTGGCCCACTCATGCACTAGACCTACTTGCATGTCCGTTTTTACCGCCAAACAAGGCATCATGTTTTGCTCACTGACATCATATGCATAAGATCCATTGCAAATTTTAAATTGGCCCCTGCATCATGATTGGTTCAATTGCTTTGATTCTAGTCAGCCAATCACAACTTGCACCTTCGCCTTTGTGATTTAGTGTGTGAAAATACTCGGTCTAGAGACAAGTTTTCCCGTTGAGTTTGTGTTACGATGATTGCGCTTGTAATGCTGGCTAGCAAGTGAGCGAGCCCCGTGCTAAATTCACCTTGAAACGGCATCACAAATCTCTGTGTACGTGGATTTTCTGGGGATCGCACTTACGTGCATTTTAGTTGCAGATTCTTTTTAAACAAGACGTAAGTTTTGGACGAGACCTGCTAAAAACATGGGGGAATATTTCTATCGGAAAGGAACCACAAGATACATTATACAGGTGCCCAGAACTGCTAAGATTATCATGATTGCTTTACATGGGTTTTGTTAAAGCGGGAGAGTAGCTACAGTACATTAACGCAACTATCACCAAGAACAGTAAAAGAATGCAATGTTCTGACATGATTGGGGGGTGAAAACTAGACAGAGCATGATGTTGGCCTTAGAACTAATTTATCAAAGGGCATGTGGCATCGACTACAAACAATTGTACTGTATTAACGGTTGATTTGTATCTCCACTTTTGAAGTGAAAATATTTCGCCTACAAAAATGATATCCCATTTGTGAAATGAACGGAACTATTCCCAGTACTTTTCATCGTGACCCATGTTATGGTAATACGATATGTACGAAGCAAGGGGTACGTGCGTACTAAAGTGACAAACATATGTGACTTCCCTCTTTCTAGTAATCGGTAATTGACATTGGGCCGATGGTTAAATTAAATAATCAGTAATCGGGTATTACCGATTATAGCATAATCTGTCAAACACTACACCAAAGACTTATAATTAGCTATGCAAGAACCCAGCTGAGTGTTATCATTTTGCTGTGAAACCATGCGTGTATAGTCATAATAAATTCTGGTTTTGCAGCAAAACCCTTCGTAGCAAAGTTATTTCTCCACTAGTTTGGCGCCTGTTGCCCTACTGAAATAACATTTATAAAGCATAAATAAAAGAACCAGTGTTGGAATTTAGCTGCATGAGCTTGCAATTTTCTCACATGTCCTTACACTCCCACAACATTTTAAATGGGATCCCAGATGGGAAATACGGTTGGGAAATTGTTGGCAAGTGTCCCACAAAATATTTTGTGGGAGGAATTTTCCCTTCATATTCAGAAACCTAGACCAAGTGGCATGATCGTAGTCACTATGGTCCTGATTCGTCGATGTAGGTCTACTGTAGGTGAGGTTTTACATCTCAGTTTCTATAAACAAATTGAGTGAAAGTCAAGCTGGCCACAGCCGGTTTTCTAGTTATGGCTCCCTGGCTGGTTTTGCTAATCTATTGCTTATGCTGAGCACTAGCAAAATGGTAGCAGGTCCCATTTTCAAGTTTTGGGCATCACTGGCGAGGAGTTGAACTCCACTACATGTTCTGCCAGTTGCAGGTCAGATGCTCTAATCACTTGACCATGCAGTCTGTAGACTGTGTCAATGGGGAATGCATGTGGCTGCCTTCTGTACCTACAAGCCTGGTTAATAATATGTGGTTTACGTAAGTACTGTAGTGGCTAGTGAAGAATCCACATACCCTCTTTCAGTTGCTATCCCTATGCATACATGTGAAAAATAAAAAAAAATAATAATCAAACATCACTTGAAATTCAGAATTAAATTATGGGTATAACTAGCTCAAAACATTTGATATTACAGAAGAATGAGCTTTCGCATGAAGAGATAGTGTTAGATAGTTGTAGCGGTATGAAGATCTTGCGTAGCCAGAGACGGAAAGGAATAGTTCAGAGTTCCCTGGATTTCAGATGATTTATTCGTTGATTGAGATGATTCAAAAAAAAGATCAAGTTTGATTATTCTTCGGCCTGCCTTAATAGTAATTAACTATTTACACTTTGCTTGATGCTTATCGTCTGAAGTCTACTGCACAAGTGACCAGCTTGCGGGCTGGGAGCTTGTCTCGTACTCCCAAGCCACGAGGATTGTGGGAAGATCCTAGTACTAATTGCAGTCCCCCAATTGATCAAAAGATATGATGCAACAAATTAAATAAATATAAATGAGTATGCTGATCTAAATGACCAATGAGGAGGCTGTAGAGGGTGAAATTGGCCACACCTTGAAAATATAGGTTACAGCGTACACGTGGAACTGACATGAAGTAATATGTCACGTTCGCCGGTAAAATGTGACGGGGAAACAGGAAGGGCCCTGGGAATCTAGGACAAAAGGAAGGGAGAGTTGCTTGTAAACAACAAGATGCTGCCTTTTAAAATTCATAGAGAGTGTGCACCATACTACATAACAATAGACATGTGATACAGACTTTACAGAAAACCCTTTGCAGTGAAATGTTTTATGTTTAAGCTGTTGGCCTATTTACTTTTCTCCATTCATTTGCATGGTAAGGACATTAAAGGCATATTTTGGTGACTTTTAATTTGGATCCTGTAAAAAAATAAAATATTCCAGACCATGACCTACCACCATGTCACAATACCCTGTCCCTAACTCAAGATCTCTCTCTTAAGCTATTTGTTATTTTTTGTTTAAATATTTCTCCACTTTCCAACAAAGTCACAGAATGTTAACAAGTGAAAGCAAATTGCATCAGATCCTTTTTTCTCTCCTTGTGATTGAATGGCCTGTTTGACATTGTTGGAATGTTTGAATATTTATTCCTATAGTTCTAACAAAACCCTACTAACCCTACACTCTATATGTAGGGAAGAGCAAAAAATGTTACTAAATATTCCCAGCAGCAGCATCAAACTCATAAATAAATTGAATGCAATGTTATTTTGATGTGTCATGATGACATCACAGATTCCCTTTAATGCATTGTCTCATGAAAAGTTGCACCACTTTGAAAATAGTTTCTTCACAAAGCTACAGTATGTGATATCGAGTTTCGTTTAAAAGTCAATGCAGTTTTTTTCTGGTAGGTCCCCCACATGAGTAGGTAGGGGAAAGGTGTCAAATATATTACAGTTGTTTTATTTAAATCACCTTGATTAAAATCATGATTTTAATCGAAAAAAATCATGATTTAATCAAAAAAAAATCTGATTTAAATCGATTTATTTGTTTTAAATCACTGATTTAAATCAGGATTTTTTAAAAAAAAATAAAAAAATCAGCAATCCTGAAATATAAGGAAATTTTGTCTGTTTTACAGGTGGAGGAAGTAAGAGAGTTGGTGGACAGAGAGCTGGGATTTGTGGAAGGTAACACACTCTCAGGCAAAGAGTTATGCAAGGTAGGCAGAATTCCATATATGTGAAAGCAATATACCACTTGTTTTGACTCTTTGTGATTTGGATCCCTCTTGAACTCAGTGAGAAGTTCATTTTTCAAAGACTGCTCAAAATATGGTGTTGTTGAAACATACTAAAACTATGGGTATTTTTTGAGAGGTGTGGAAATTATCAGTGGTAAGAACTGGTGATGTTGCCACATGGATGTTGGTGGTACTGTACGTGGCATTTGAAATTATGAAGCTTTATAGCCAGATAGAGGTTCAGGGTTTGTTCCCCAGTCTTGTCAAAGGAAGGCATTTTATTTCATTCAAGAGAATTCTATTTTTCCATTCCTTTCAAAAAACCAAATTGGGTTGCAATTCTTAAGTAGGTTAGCAAGTAGCCTTACATGAAGTTCTAATTTTTAATCATCATATGCTTCTTTTACATCTGTAATGGCTTAGCATTACAGAAGTCAGGGAGACTTTCAGATTTGTAATCAAGTCACTCTTTTTTGGGGTAAGTTAGGTCAACTACATTCAGACTGGTTAATCAGCCAGAATTTTTCAAGTGAGACAATCTTTCAAGTTGTGACAGGAATCATGACTAGCAGTGTTCTATATACTTGAGACTGGACAGTCTGTCGGCTGGTAACTCGATAATGCTTGGAAGTGGACAGGCCACTCGAGGCCTAGAGAGTCCGAATCTGAGACACCCCCCCTCCCCCCCACTAAGTTTCTAATCCACTGATGACTAGAGACTTACTGACTGACTGTCAAAAAGAGGTGCTGCTGATAGGCTTACTTGTCTTCTCATGGTTTGGATAATTGTGTTCTGGTCCTTATGGGTTTGCTCTCTACTAGTGATGCAAGCAGGCTTGTGGCATGGGATAGTTCAGTTCAGTTTGCATGACATGAGCCTCTCAATTGTTGGTTATGTGAGCTAGTAGTAATCATTATTGGTTGTAATACAATCATGAGATGGGAGTAAGTCTGCAACTGAATTAACACAGGCAATAATTTTGTGTGCTAAATTTGCATAGCAATTTTGCTGCCTCTGGGCTCCTCTATCACAAGCACACGAAAAACCCATACATTTAATGTACAAAATCTGCTACACAATTTTGCATTTGTATAGCAATTGTCCATTTTGTGTAGCAAAATGCAATGTGATATGGGATAAATTATTCCCTAGATGAACAATGTAAGACTGAAAAGCTACTCTTATGACACAATCTTGTTGAAACATACATTCATTATCTCTTTTATCCTTGACAGACATTTTTGTTTATAACAAGTGAGAAGAAGATTGGTGGCTGTCTCATCTCAGAGGGAATCTCAAAGGTATACTGTTTATTCCATAAGGGTGTGTGGTCAATTTTTTTTTTTTAAAGTTGTTAGTCAAAAAGTTGCTCAAAATAATATTTTTGAGGGAAATGGATCTGTTTTCCAAATTTTATTCACAGTTGGGACAAAGTCTAGCCTCTCAAAATTCAGATCAATTCATAAATTAATGTAAATGTTAGTAAATCCTGCCCTGGGGTAGAGTTTGATCGAAATTCTGTGGTAAGGATCCTCCAATCCCTATGGTTCATGTTTACAAAAAACGTTAATTAGCACACTGAACAGTTTGTCAAAAAGTTAGTCAAAATAATATTTGTCAGGAACATGGATCTAGTTGTCAACTTTTACTCACAGTTGATGCCCCTTAGTAAGTGTCCATTAGAATATCATAGACTGATGTCTCTTTTGCTACCTTGTTTTGAGCCCTAAGTATTCCTGTGGATAACAACATGTAGGAGGGGAAACAGTGGACACAATAAGAGAGTTCAATATTTTTTTGCATGGGACACTGAGCAGGTGCACAGACCAAGCTCAGCACATAGTATGCCACATTCCCTTGTACCATTCAGTAATGCCAGCTTAACCCCCCAAAACAAGGGGTCTTTAACCTCACTTTATGGCAGAATGAAATTCAGTTTTTTTCACCAATAAAACAGTCGATTTGCAGTCCTCATCCCAAAACCACAATGTAAAACCTTGTATTTGGGGTCTTAGACGATATGTTTGACAAATTTGTTGCAAAAACTCACATTTTGCAAGATGTGTTGTTGGTACAAGAACAGTTTGTGTAGCCAGATGATTTTAAGAATGCGTGCATATGCAAACAAGTTATACCACTTTCTTATTGGTAAGAGTGGTTTTTGGATTGGCTTTGTAGAGATTTAACTGTTTTCTTTTCTTTGGTAGGGCTATCGTGTCATTCCTGATGAGACCCCACCCCCGTCTCAAAGCTCAGATACCAGTGAAGAGTCTAAGAAGGCTTGGTGTTGTGAAAATGCCCAGGAACCAGCTGTGTGCGGTATCAGTCGTATCTGGGTAGCTGGACCTATGAGAAGAAAGAAGATCGCATCAAGACTGATGGAAGCATTGAGGTTTGCATTATGTGTCATACACATGCATTTATTATTTGTGAGACGTACTTTCTGACCCCCCTCCCCCCTTCCTTCCCTTCCTTTTTCCGGGACAGCGGTGAGTCAAATGTACATCTTGTTGGTCGAAATTGCAATGGAGGGTTGCGTCAAAGTCTTCAAATGTTGGGTCCAAGCAACCTAATCTATGTGCATTATACTGTATTCGAAATGTTTTTAAATCAATGAAATGTTGAGTCAACTGTGTGACTTGTAGGGTAGGGGTACATCAGTGCTTATGTATAACCTGTGGGAATGAATGATTTGTATTGGAGGAATGCAAAAATGAACTGTGAAATAATTATTTTGTGATGTTACATTGACAGACAGTTTTATCAGACATGTTTGCAAAAGTCGAATCACTCATGTATACAAGTTATACAATGGTAGTACAACAGTTTATCATACGGCAAATTATGATCAGTTGTCAATGGAGTGTAGCAAGGACATTCTTAGAACAAGGTCTAAATAAAAATCTGTTGGTCTGATACAGAAAATTTTAGATCAGATTTGGATCAAAAGTGGCTGCAGTGTGCCTCACCCTTAAAGTGCAAGTGACTTCAAACTACGAAGTTAATTATATTATATTTTCCAGTCTCCCCATTTTAAGTTGAACTGCCCCATTCTGAGCTTTAAAACCCATAAAGGTCAGATTGTTCTGATTCTTGATTTGCAGTGTTAAACATGAATTACTATTAAAAAATTGTAAAAGTAACATCTTTGTAAAAGTAACAGTCTTGTGTAAACAGAAAGGGTAAGAGGAGTTTTGCCTACTGGACCATTGAACTAGTTCAGCTCATTGTGTGCTTGCCTCGTACAGTTAATCATCTGCTACATGTTTTGTTTTCAAGGATGATGACTTTTGCAAGAGCAGTAAACATGTTTAAATTCTTAAACAGTTTTCTAATCAGTAGAAAGTACAGAATGTTATGTTTTTCATTGCAGAAACCACTATACTTTTGGTTCTATCTTAACCATGGATGACATTGCCTTCTCGGACCCCACACCAGATGGAAAACTGTTTGCAACTGCTTACACCAAGAACCCTCGATTTTTGGTCTACAAGTACAACTGAACCTTGAAAGTTTGGTGTCTGTATGGATGGTTTTTCATTTGAAGAAGACTGTATGAGAAACTGAAAACCTTGGTCAAGAATATGTGATCGAGATAAGTGAGATGAATTACATTGGGTGGAGATAGGTATTAAAAACCAGATAATATATTAATTAATACTTTAAGATATATTGTAATCACCTCACTTAACTTCTGTTATGTCCACTAAGTAAATTTGGTAAAAACAGGTCAAACCTAAAGATATATTGTAATGTATCACCTCACTTAACTTTCTTTTTGTTCACTGACTAAGGAAAAATTTTGTAAAAACAGGTCATAGGGAGTTTGCGTTATGGATTGCGTCAAAGTCCTGTGATTCCTGATGGTGATGTTGCTTTCCAGAAAAATACCAGAATGATAGAGGAATGTGTACTTGAGAGTAATTTATGAACTGGGTTTTTTCTCTCTCATCCTGATTTGATCCATTTTGTTATCAGTAAACTTTTTTATGATTATTTTTGTCAAAATTTTTCATTTGTCCTTAGGACAACCAATTAGAAAGACCATATTCAGTCACATGGTTCATATAGTCTTCTAAAGTTACATCGGTCAATGCCTTTTCATTAGATTACATTTTAAAGGCGATAGACAGTAGATGAATATTGAAATACAGAAGTTGGGAACTCTCCATGAATTTGCAATAAGTTCGCAACACAAACTGTTCAGAAGAAAGATACGTAAATGTTAGTGTGGTCATTGAGGGAACATTGTGGATGCTATACAATTCAAATTTTGTTTCTTCAAACATGATTAGGTGATGACAACCTTTCTATTTTGGAAGTATTCTTGAATTTTATGAAAATTTGATTGGTAGTAAACATAGTAGTTTTGTGCCACACGAAACTCGATTGGGAGTGTTCCAGATTACCACTGTGGGTGGCTTTTGACAAAATTAATGAAATTTGTTTGCATTTTTTTCAATTGCTGTATACTTCTAAGTAATGAACTGTTGAGTAGGGTTGGGGGTATACTAGTACTGACTTCAATACCAGTACTAGAGGTATAGATAATGAAAATACCAAAGATATTTGGTGCGTTACTAATACTGGTACATGGAAAAAATACCAGTATTTGAAAAAATTACCGGCACTCATTATATTCTCTGACAAAAATAACTTTTAGGATGTGTGGATTATTAAAATATTTACACAAACATAGAGCAGAGGTTCCTGCATGGTTATTAACCCAATCAAACACCCAGATGCATCAATAGGCAGGACAACATGGGGGCCATGCTTGGCTTTGGTTCCTTCCCACCCGACTTCCCTACCCAAGAGTTGAGAACCGGTACTCCCTCAGTACCGGTTCTGTGTGTCTTACAATACCGGTATCAATATTTTCACGGTACCGCCCAACCCTACTGTTGAGACAGATATATCTGTCATGTCCTAACTTTATGCTGCTGCTTCATGGATGTTCGATGCCATATATGCTAACACCTTAATGTTTGGACACTCCTATTTTCTGACACCTATGTATTCTTTATGATCAAGTTGTTAGAACCTAGAGATGTGAGAATATACTTGAAACTTTGCGAATGTAGAGTTGCTGCAAGATAAGGGTCTTGTAATTAATAGGGCTGTAACCTAATGGATATTTATATCTTGTGTAATGTTCTTCATATAATATTAATTCTGCAATAGGTGAAACTTACAGTATTTGATTATGCAGTATACTGGTTAAGGAAATAATAGTTTCATTTGTTATAAACTTTTGGAGGGGATAGCAGTTGGCATGAATACTGGTATCTTGTACAAATTATTAATTGTATCACCTTGAATTGCAGTAATGTTTACAAAATGGTTTTCTCCTCATGCTGGTCCTATCATCAGTACAAAAAGTGAAACATTCAGGTATTTATATAATTTATACAGTCTGATACACGTAAGTCAAAACCCCTGTAGGAAACTTTTGAATATTACTTGAGAGCAACCTGGGGGATATCAGATCAAAGATGTTAGAGTTCAGATATCTTCCTTATTTCAGGAAATTGGAAGTCTTGAACCAAGTTCTCAAAATATCCATTTTGCTTGAAAAAATTTGCCATGGTTACCATTTTTGAAATGGTCAAGGGGATGGTTGAGGAGGTAAGAATTTCCAGAGCTTTGTGGAATCTTTTTACGTTAATGTAATTTTTTACTGTTTGAAAATACTTGAAAACAAACAAAGATAGCACCATAATGTACCTAAACCACATAGATTTCGCAATGGGAAATTGGGGCCACCAGACAATCTTTTGATCAAAAAATAGTCATATAAAAGTTTTCTTGGTAAATAAAATCATGGTAGAACAATGCAAACCTTAGTATCTATGCTATCCTTAAGTCCTGTCTATGTGATAATACATTTGTTCAAGAACATTATCACACAAATGTTTGAACTCTCTTTGGGAAGATCATACATTCTGCTTAAATCTAAACACTGTCTTACGAGTTAGACATTCAAATTTGTCGGGAAGCAGTCAACACAATGCGGGTGTGTCTGTTTGGTGATGTTTTTGACCAAACCAATGGGGTTTAAAGGCAGGCAATCCTCATCTCAAACTACAATTTTGGTAGTAGTCTACAGATTTTGTTCTCAGTTGGTATAGTTCTTTGATTGACAGCAAGATAAAAAAAATGCAACATACTTGTAGCTCATATTACACAGCGTGTGCCCCTCTGAGAGTGTTCCGATTACATACTGGGTCTGTAATACTCACCCTGAAACAATAAAATGGGATTGTGTCTGGATGGGCATGAATTTTAGACAGCTTGAGAGGGGCTTAAGAAAGTAGTTAAGGAGAATCAGAACTGTCTGGGGTGAGAAAATTTAGCTTTTTAGGTAAATTCAGTGAGCCATTACTGTGAGCTTAACTTGGGATAATGCACAGTTACCTAATGACAAAGGACCAATGAAAGTTGAGGATTATTAGTAAGTATAAATGAATGACTGATCATGAAGTATAGACAAATGCTTGCATAAGCAAATAAAGTTGAGTTATTACCTGTTGCTGTTAGGGCTGTGATCGTGTAGCTATAAATCACAAACAATCATCTCCTCAAACTTTGCCTCCTACTTGCTACTTTCAGGCATTTCCATTAATCCTACTGCTTTTTTCTGCAACAGTTATGGTGGTACTGCACAACCCAGATTTTCTGTTAGTAGATTGAGTAAGTCATTTGTGTGAACTTGAAACATTTGTCAAGGCTGCATGCATGTCTTGTGTACATTTGCAATTGCATTATAAGTGTGGATCCAAAAGATTTGGGACATGGGATGACACAGACTTTTGGATGTTGTAGGCAAGCAAGCCTAAGTTATTTGGAGATAGTTCTGCAGACATGGAAAGTGCTGTTAATGGCTTAACTGTAGCAAATTTTTACATGAAACATTAAGTGATTTTACTACACAATCTCAGTCTTTGAAACCACTGAAAGAGATGATAGCAGAGAAGAGAGGTTTGACAGAAATTTGAAGTTGCACACATGATCTTCACTCAGGTTATTCTCTAAATGTGAACAGTTGAGGAAGTAAAATTTATCCTCAAGGGAATTTCATTTGTCTGAAGGGAAATTTGTTTTCCAAGTAAGTTTTTTTTACTTGAACTGGGAAAGTCAATACTGTAGGACATTGTTTAATAATCAGGACAAATGAAAAAAAATCATCCCTCCAATTGGGTGTCTCTGTAAGGATAAAAGTTGACCATAAACTGCAATGCTCCACAAACTTTTATCATGTTTTATGAGAAAGATTTCTATTAGTAACCTTGTTAGGCATTGTTTTTTTCTTCCAGTTTTTAGAAAATTTTAAATGACCAGCAAATATTATTGAAAGAAAGTATTTTCAGAAACTGCAAATATTGAAAATAATTTTTAGGAGATATTGTGCTTTTTATAATGACCAATTTGTACTGTATTGTGAAATTTACTGGCAACATTAACACTTGTTATCATTGCTGCTTGGGGCATGCAGATTTTATTTGGGGCATTATCTTATGAATTTGGAAGTCTTTACGGGAAGTTTATAAACTCCTGGTGGGATCAAAATACATATTTGTTGGGGTAGTCAATTCTTATTAAGCTGTTTTGTTATATGTTATGCCTAGGGGATCATGATTTTTTATAAAATGAAATTTTTAACAGAGGGAACTTGGAAGATGGGCAGACTTTGACAAATGTTTTCGTGATTACTTGTTCCTCTTAAGCTGTTCTCTAAGTCTACTCGTCTGCATGAATATCGACTTGACCATCTTTTGTAAAGGAGACTTGGCTGGGGTGCTTGTCCACTTTGCCACAATATTGAGCAGTAACTGAAACTTCCCTAACTTATTATGCAGCTGTGATAGGTAACCAAAATATTATATCACTAGTGTGTAAGTGTAACGAAAAGTTTTCCCTCAGTAGGATGAGCAGAGTTAATTGTCTTTTGCACTGGGTTTTAAAAGCAGCCGCTCTTCAGCTTAAAATGCAGTTTTACACTGGGTATACCACAGCCTTTGATTGACATTATTTTCAAACAGTATATATGTGCCCATACTATACAGCATGCATTAAAAGTGCTCTGATTACACCTTAGAACCTGATATGCCCACCTTGTATTCCCCTGAAGCAGTTAAGGAAGATTATCTGTAGATACTTAGGATGATTATTAAAAAACAGGTGTTTGGAGGACTAGACCAAAGAAGGTTTGGAGAATTGTTACAGCCAGTGGTGGTGAATATCTTCATTTAACTTATCATCTAGGTACTTCAGTAAGTTTCTAGAAGTATTGCTTACATCTTAGGAGTACCTATTTTGATCTGTCAGTAATTAGACTGTAATTTTTAATCAAAATTGACTCTTCATAAATTTTGAAATGTGATCTATCCTGTAAGTTTAGTATTTGATTAGCAAATTTGGTTTGACTGTTATGATGCAAGTTTCTAATATCATTCATAGGTGTTGAATGACGTGTGGACAATTCGTCCAGTCCCAGTATATGATTTGTTTTTGGGGTGGGGTAGATTGTGCCATAAATTGTTACTTTGCTCTTTTTCACATTTGAAGAAACTGAAAGAACTGTCACTTTTTATGTACATTGCAAATTTCCATCCTATTTCACATAGTTCTAATTGAACTCTGTTACTGATGCTGCTACTGCTACTGTTGGTTTTGAAAAGCTTCAGTCTTATACCACGGAGGTGTTACTAATAAGACCTCCCTGATCGGACCACAAACTGGAGCTCCATGGAGCAAATTTTAGCTGCATGGTCTGGTTGTGTGAGGCAGTGATGTTTCTATTTTGAGGTGACAACTGTGGCATAATCCAATGCGTACTCATTATTCTATGATGGAGATACATAAATAGTTACTTGTTTACTGTTTGTTATATAACTGCATGAAGAGTCGAATTAAACTGAGTTACTGTTTTGCAAATGTATATCAAAATTTTCTTTCTTTGTGTTATTTGTGGTTGCCTTGATGATGTACACAAAGAGTTCAATATAGTTTAAACACACAAAGCCAGTTACTCATCACTCGAAACTACAATTTTATTCAAGGTATATCATAATTCTCTATTGACATAGCTCTCCTTTGATTGACATTTCAAAAAATGCAGAGTGGCTCATATTACACCGCATTCAGTGAGTGTTTTATTACACATGAGACACTTTCATGCTCAACGAGATATGTCCTGAGGCAAATTATGATTGTGTCTGGGTAAGGCTATGTAGAGATGAGTTTTGCAACTCTGTTTCTAACCAATTAGCGAGTTCCGTTAGTTCGTTGCAACATGGAATTGCGGACACAGAGCGGGGTATGCAAACTGAGCTCAGCACGTAGTGTCCAGCGTTTACTTGTTTTTGTCAGTATGTGAAAATAAATACTCAAATTTTGGAATGCGTGTTTTAGGTGTGGGATTGGTTTGTTTATCCCGACAGTTTCGACGATGTGTGCATGTGCATCGCCACCAAAACAAATTACCGAATTAGCTTATTGGTAAGTTAAGTTGGCCCGGTGAAGGAATTTTTTCAGTTGTAGCTCACTGACTTGTTTTTCCTACCCCAGTGGATGAGTTTCAGACAGCCTTAGGGCAGTGGTGGCGCCAAAATGTCAAAAAATTAATGAGGGACTGATAGCTGCTCTATGTACTACCTGGTAATCAAAATTGCTATGACTTTCTTGACAAGACTATCGGAATTTTGGAGGTAGTCAACATGTAATAAAGCATTCAATGACTTCCACACTAATTTTAGCAGGTAAAATGACTTTCGGAAGCATCCGCCATCCAACTGAGAGGTTATCTATTCATGTCAATTCGACTTATGAAAACCATGCCTCTGCACCCCTCCACCCCCCCCCCCCCCAAAAAAAAAACAAATGCTGGTTGAGCTCATTTTTTTTATAACTTTATATAGGTCCCCTTTTTTTTTCCTCAGAGACTGATCTACGGTCGTCAGTTTTAAATCCCATAATTTCCTCTAAATTGCTTTAAAGGCAGTCAACTCTCATATCACCAAAGGCGATACAATTTTGCAGTAGTCTACAGAATTTCTCCAAGTTGGCACAGTTCTTCGATTGACAGGAAGTTCAAAAAATGCAGTGTTATAGCTCATATCACGCATGTCCTGTACTGAGAGTGTTTGATTACACATTGGGGTCTGGTATACTCACTTGAAGCAATAAAATAAGATCGTGTACGGATGAGGATGCGTTTTACAGACAGTTATTGGAGGGACTAAAGTATGTGTACAGAATTAGAACTGTTTGGGGTGAGTAGATTAGGCCTGAGCCTACCTGGCCCTCTTGCGATGGCGGTTACGTTCATTTCGAATTGTGTGAAAATTTTTCGTAGATCAGCTATTGGATATAGTACCTTAAAGCGTGGGTAAAAAATAAAGCTTGGTATGACCTATAGGAATGCTCACACCTCCCTGCTCAAGGAAAACTGCAAATCATTTTTTTTTTTTTTTTTTCTTTGGGGGGGGGGTGGTTGGGTGGGGGGTAAACTGAGTTTATACTGAGATATGTAATGGATGCTGAATTGAATGAACTCAAAACCCTAATGCTGGTAGGCAAACTCCACAAATTCTGTTTTACGATGTCGTATATATTTCCGGTTATAAAGGTTTCCCGTTCTAAGTTCTAGGGTAACCGACACTCGAAGGTGAGGGGTTGTGGGTCAACCGGGACCGCGGGTGACGTTGGGGTGGGAGCTGGGGGTTCAAGGTTGCCCGCACATGGCATAATTAAAACTGAAAACAATATTTCTTCAGTTATCGTTTCGAAATCTATTATATATTTTAAATATATCATACCATTATATATTTTAAATATATCTTACCATTATATATTTTAAATATATCATACCATTCTATATTTTAAATATATCATAACATTATTCATAAGGTACACAACATTTGATTTACCATCATATAGAAGCAGTTTTGGGACCAATTGACTCGGTATTTAGTATTTGGACTACTCTTCGTGAAACATCTGTTTATAATCATGACAAAATGCACTAAAGCATAAAGCTCTAAATCGCATTAAAACCGAGAACCGTAGTATCGCAACAGTCCTGACCAGTGGTTTTACTGGCATTCGTGAAGATTGGTAGGCTTTAAATGTCACTTTATCGCTACCCGGTAAAATAGTGATATGTCGGAGTGTTCTTAAAAGTCAGGTTTACATTATAGCGTTCCGTCTGCAATTGAGAATGGAATGAACGGTATGATTAACCAGGGAACCGATATGGATCAATCTTCCAAAAGTAGAGTCCTGTGTCGTATTTTGTTAAACCACATAGCTGCACGTTACGGCCTATACGTACTGGCAGAAAGTTCCTACTTGTCAAATAGCAGACCCCTCTGTGCATTGTGACATATTGTTGATGTATCTTATCCCTAGGTTTCTTTCAAGTTTGGTGACTGCCACATATTACGAATTGACCGTCCTGTCCAAAGGTCGTATTTTCATTTACAAAATTTACATTTTCATATACAAAATAATACCAGTAAGGAGAAGGATTGTTCAGGTCACAATTAATTGCAACAGTAGTACCACCAGCCGGCATTAATGTTATACCCGCAATGAGAAGCAGGATCAGGATCGTTGTCTCGGTCAATCGTACTAAATTCTATGTAGTGATGATATCTAAGGGCGTCGAAATCTGCATGAAAGACAGAAAATAAAAGTTCATGGTTCAATGTGTATTTAAATGAAGGGAGGGCTCAACAACAGTCCATCAAACATTTTTTTATCACCACAACATAATATCTTTCCACTATCATGAAAGTTGATTCAATAAATTAAAGAGACAATAATAAAGTCGTCAATGTTACCCTATTTTATGGATTTTTTTGGAGGATAGTTTATTCACTTTCTACCAATTCCGGATGATCCAGATTAACGTGACTCCCCTTCCAATGTTCTCTTTTATTTTGCACGTAGCATAGGGGATAATTATTTACGTTTACTCATTCTTTTTAATTTTGTGCTTACTATAGACGAATCCGATTAGCGCTTGTTTTTAGTGACTGTAAGCAGCCATTAGTGGGGTCCATCAGCCTAAAACCGTCTTTATTTATTATTTACATGAATTTCAAACCCTCATATTTAGTGAACTTGGAGAATTTAAGATACAAATTAGTGTACAACCATCCATGATAGAGGTAAGGGAGCAAATCGAAAGATTTAAAAGTGATGGACCCCAGTTATGGCCGACTGAAATCAGACCATCACTTGCTCTCCTGATCCGTCTGTAGACAACAATATCCTCTTAACTCAAAGCTTATTTTCTAACTGTCTTAAATCAATTTCCGTTTTGAACGTAGTGAAATTTGTAACAACATTATACGCAGTTCCGCGGAAGGGACATATAGGCGGTTTACTACCACGACCCCAATTGAGCAAAATATTGTATGGGTTACAATCTGGTGATACGTAAGCTACTTACACGTTTTATCTCCCTCCCCAAACAACTCAGTTAATGTGCTACGTGGAATGAAACTTGACCCCTAAATTTTATGATTTAACCATGTATAACTATACATTGATTCAGACTACAGATTACCAAAGCTTATATTATTACACAGCATGAACTGTACTGAGAGTGTTTTGATTACATACATAGAATTGTTCTATACTCACCATGAAGCAATAAACTGCAATGAGATTGTGACTGGTTAAGGATGAATTTCAGACAATTGTGGGAGGGGCTTGAGTAAGAAGGTTAGGAGTATTGGTACTGTTTGGGGTGAGAGAACTGGGCCTTTAAGAAGTCTTATTTGGACCACAACGATATTCGAATTTCCGTATTTGGAATGATTTTAAACATCCTATACACCCAGGTATTTTGATAAATACACACAAAGTGTGTGGTTCTCACCTGGTCTGCATGATTATATGTTCCAATTTTCCTTCTGCTGGTGAAAAAGGGTTCGAACACGGGAAAAGCTGTCATTTTATATGTAAGACGGATATTTCGGCCCAGAATAAAGCAATAGTTTCTACTTGTCCATTAAGTTTTAAAACATATTTTTCAGTCCATTGTTTTTCATTTTTTGTTTACTTTAAAAGTCGCCATTGAAACAAGCGCGGAATTGCCACGTCGGGAAAAAGATCACAATGGGCATGATAACGGCAGGAAAGAGCTTTCTGTGCATCTATAATATCGATGGTTGTGCACGTTACCAAGCACGTCTACCAAATGCGCAAGAGTCATACACCTCGTTTACTAAAAAAATATGAAAAAGATATCTGACTACAAGAGGATAAAAGAACGGCACTAAAAAACGTTTTACGTTTTCTAAAATTTTAGAACGGCATCTTCCGTGATCAAAACAGATCATGACAGATGTTGGTTTTAAATGATCAGGAGTGTTATCTTGCCCCTAAATGCATCATATGTTAAATTTTTAAAATTACATTGCTCGGGATGCAGTTATGGTAGCAATGAATCAGTCTAGGAATTTAGTCGTATAATATGGTGGTAAAGTTTACCGGTTTTAAGGAAAATACTGAAAAAGGAAATACTGACCATCAATGCGAATCAATGACATCACACTTGCTTGTTTTAAGATCGCTTTTGTAGAAAATATTTTAGCTTTAATTTCTATTACCTAGAGAACCGAACATGGGAAACGAATGAAAATTTCACTTTGTTTAGAATATGTTCTTCTTCATCATATCAAACACAAATTCTGGACAATTTTTCAAATTCCAGTTGTTCATCATACTCTTTTTCTAATTTCTAATCATTTCTTACCAATGTCCACATACCTGCTGTTCCGCTAAAATTTCCTAATCCAACCATGCGATAGTTATCACTTTCGTCAGCTACCCGGAAAAAATCATGGCGAACAAGCGTTCAATACCGTCACTATTGGTAAGGTCTATACGGATTTCGTACTCCTTTTGATTCGTTATGAAAGCCAGTTTGTCGTTTCCCATCCAGAATTCTCCTGTCAGAGTGCCAAATCCTTCCTTGTAGTTGTCCCAGTTAAGATTAAATGGCTGACCACTGCCACTTTTCCGTTGAAAAACCTTCTCGATAAAGTTAAAGTAAAGAAGCAGAACTAAGTGCACGCTGTGTGCCGAATGTTCTTTGATTATAAAAGCACATATACAGTTTCAATACGCTGTTAAATTTGTTTGTCTTTATTTTGTGTTGGATTTTTTCCCTAAAATTATCCAGCAAACAGAAATTCTTGAATATGTTCAATAACAGTAATGTATTGTTTGCATTCTCCGTAAACATTTGTTTTATCTTGATTTCATTAAATTTACAACTTTAATTGAAATAAGAATGACATTTTCAAGTTACAAGCAAAGCAATCATAAAACTTGTAAGCAAATTAGCCATTACGAATGTAACAGTAGCCTATACATGAATTTGTTATACAAAATACTTATTTTGCTTCTCTAGCAAGGAACGCAAAGGACAATACATAGTGTAGAGCGAAAGAGTATTTAAGCAATTTTTATGTTGTGTTTTCAATGATGAGTGATTATTCACTATTGTCTGTGAGAGACAGTTTGATTTCGTTAAGTGACGTGTTTTGTCCATTTAAGCGTTGCTCACAATTAGTAAGATCAGGATAGTCAGAAACAAATGCAACAAATTTAGATTTTTGGAGAATAAACATTTATCATGAAGAAATAATATGTAAATGGTCAGTATGGTTGGACCAAAATTCTATAACGGAGATGAGTCTGTGTATGCACTTTATACTTACTCCTCCTTTGGATTGAGGAAATTACATTTTTGAAGTCACTTTGTCAGAGCGACCAATGCTGAAGCATTTTGGGTCTAAACCCAACTCGATTAAAAACAAAAGCAGTTTTAAGTAGATGATGAAGTATAATCGTTGCAAGGCCTGAGGAGATGGACTGTCCATGCTACCATTTAAAAAACAAAAATAAATACCTTACCGTCCATCCACCTCCGTCTATGTCCATATTACAGTTGATGGTAAATGGCCCATCAAACCAGCCGTTTGGATTAACTGTGTAGTCACCACTGGTTGTATTTCCCTCGATTTGTATATCGTTACAGTCTATAGGATGTCTAGACTTCTCTAGGTTACCTCGTTCGTGATAAAACATGAAATAAAACTTAAAACGAAAACGTATAAACGAAATAAAAAGTTACGGTGTTTCAAAAATCATACAACTTCTGACTCAAAAATAGTCACGCTTTGTATGCAGTGACGGGCTCGGGTTGCTGACCTACTCAAGGTATACGCACGGCACATTAATGTTCGGTACTAAAAATTTACTTAAGAGCTTTATGAACCTGCAGTGTTAAAAATCACTGTAAATTTAGAGAGGAAAAAATAAAGGAAACGGCTACACAAACATTATTTTATCAGTATTTTTCTGTAATCTTTTCGCATCTCTACGTTAATTGTTCTGCAAATTTAAAGCAATTTTTACAGACTGAGTTTAAAGAGATTACAAAATTCTGAAGACATTACAAAGGTGATAATTGAAAAACGAAAATATCATTGTAAGAGCGCACTACCCAAATTGTAGTCGTTTACCCCAACGGAAGTTTTGCCAAAACAAGCATAGTACCATGATATTTCACTCGAACAACGAACACAATCGACTTCGAGAAAAGATTGGTTTTAACGTAACTGCAATCTCAGAGTTATGTTGTGGATTTTGACGTTCATTTATTGGGCTTAATGTCCGGTGTACTTTAATCTTTAGCCTGCAAAGTTATGCAGTAGTCAAGATAAGCTAAACAGGTGTCAGGCCAAGGACGTAGAACCATGATGGCGATTTCTTTCAATATGTGGGATGGCGAATAGTTTACCTCATTTTCAATAAAATAATACTGAAAAATCAAAGTCGTGGGAGACTTTTTAAATATTTGATGCATGTCCTCCGTCCCCCTGTATCGCCGCTCACAGCTGTTAGTGTGTAGAGATATACAAAATAGGTGTCAGATTAAAGGCCTAGAAAGTATAAAGTACGCTTACCCAACATTCCTGTGAATTCTCCAACGCTAATCAGCGGATAGTCGTTAAACCCATCGCCGATACAAAACTTGTTGTAGTTCACGTGAAAAGAATCCCCTGTATCTGTTTCAAAACTAATCATTAATTCATACTGCTTTTGATTGGTCAGATACGCCAGTTTCTCGTTACCGATCCAAAAGTCAGCGTTCAAGAAACCAAAACCACCATTGCTTGCAGTCCGTCCAATCACGATTAAAGTTTACGGAACCATCCACTCGTCGCTGAATTATCTGTTATAAAGGAATTAACAGAGTCATGTTTTTATACCTGTAAATTTATCCAATCGTTTATTTGTTGTTTGCTTGGAGAGTGGGAAACCCAGTCAACTTAGTCTTGGTCAAGTCATAATTACACCTTTACCAGTGGCATACCGTCTACGTAGCAATATTGGCCCGGCTAACTTGAAATTTTGAGGGCATTTTATCATGGAAGTCCGAGGTAGTACTTCCATGATTTTATTAAGTGCAACGGATTTTTTACCTTTTTCTCAGTGGATCAATCTAGGAAGATGGAGAGGGAACGGGGGAAGGGGGCTTCGAACGCTTCTTCGGATGAGAACAGAAATATGTCTGTATAAAAAACAACCCTCTGAATTATGATATTTTAAGGATATAACCTGTAGCTGGTGTTCATCGTGGAGATTGAACCGCTTAGTAATGATTAAAGCTATACCCCTTTGGTACTATTTAACGAAATACTTGAATGCAATGGATAAATTTGTGTCTCTTTATTTAATTTGAACTTGCTTTTGTTGTAGGAAAGATCCAGTAAAATGTCAACGTATTTCTCCCATTTCATCCTTTTGAAAAATCAAGAAATATATCTCTGGCCGGGAAATGTGGTTACAGAGTAATTTGTCAAAATGATAAACTTCACGTTAACATGAATGGATATTTTGTGTTATTGACCTTACCATACACTCATCGTCGCAATAAGCTTGGAATGGTTCAAGTGGCCCGTAGGGTTTTATGAGATGAACTCGACTTGAATTCTGAGCTGAACACTGCTGCTGGATTTCTTTACAATCTCTTGGATACTCGGGTTGTTGATAGAGGACGAACCTTTAATAGTTAAAGTTAGTAGTATCCGCTAAACAAACAGCTGTAACAGGTGACAGTATTTTCTATCCTTTTAAACGTAAGTACCGTATATGCTCTTTATTTCCATTAATAAGGCAAGTTTATTAAATTGAAATTATTTTATACAAACGATTCTGTTAAAATTAAATGTCTTTAGAGCAGTTCTCTTCCTTACGATAATTATAAGGAGATATTCTGCAGTCATATCAATGTCCTAGCAGGTAAAGCTCTTAAAGCGGCTCATTGAGTTGGTTCCAGTGGCGTAGCTAGGATCTTTTCCAGGGGGGCAAAGGTATGAAATTTCCCCAAAACTATTCCCGGTCAATTTGTATGTATTTCATATAAAGTATGCAAATTTACAACATTTACCACATTACCATAATTAACATTATGTAATATTACCTGCATTTTAATCTTAAACTATAACATAGAACAATTGGAAATAACAACTTTTAGTATATTATTTTGGTTAACAATATCTGGTTTATTTATGTATACTAACGCAGTGGCGTTGGCAGGATTTCTCTGAAGGAGCGGGGGCATGCAGTATGGTCTAAGGGGAGGGGTATCCGCAAATTTTTTGACGTTTTCAAGGAGCCTAGATGCAAAATGGTGCAAGACTTTCGACTTCGACAGGAAAAGTATTAAAGGTTGAATCATGGTGGTTCATGAGGATAAAACTAAAACATTTGTGTCTTTACATGCATCCTTATGCCGTTTATGCTACCTTACATAGTAAAACTTGTCATTAAATTTGCACACTTTTAGGAGTCAAAATAAAACAGCTTTGATCAGTATAGGATTTGTGGTTTTTCTTGGCCACAAAACCTTATTTTGTCATAAAGATTATCTAAGCGGAGCGCCACTATTAGTTGGCGCGGAGCGTAGAGAAAATTTCGAAGAATCAGACCCCTCAGATGGTCAAAATTATCGTATTCATGCTTGTAAAGAGAATCTGAACATGAAGTCTTTATTTTTATCGATGCCACCAGTGGTATACAGAGTCTGCCTTTTTAAGTAAAAATTGGAATTTGACAGAATTTGCCTGTTTGTAGAAATTAAAATAATTGGCATCATTGAAGGACCTTGCAGAGACAATCCTTTCCCTTTGAAAATTTTGGAAAAATTGGATGTCCTGATATGCAATCTGGTGCCACGTATGCTATCTTTTGAATTAAAATCTGTGTTATTAAAGTTTGACTAAGCACTTTTAAGAACAAAGAGAAAATGGCATATGTGAGGGGGGCATGGCCCAATGGTCCCCCTTCGTACGCCACTAAAAGGAGGCCTAAGAGTGGCTCGATCACACAGGACATCCTGTTAGAGCAGAAGTCTGTTAAGTGTAGAAGGCTATAAGGTACCGTACCCCTGGACCCGTCTGGAGTTACATCCAAGTGAGCAGAAAGCTATTTTCCCGAACTAGCCTTTAAGCTTCCATGGATTAGGCTAAGTAACAAAATCTAAGTATGCCAATGGGTCACGTTCATTCTAATTTCTAGACTAAGTTTTTTCGTTGGCCATGGATTGTTTCATCCCCATCCATAGTTATGTACACAGAGTAAAATCGGTATAGCTACTACTAGCTTGCAGGACAATATAATAACATCGGGGGGAGGGGTCTATGTTAGTGACTTGTCAGTTTTCACATCCTTTTACTGAATTCCCAAAGTGTACAACGCAGAAACTGTGTACAAGGGGATAAGTTCGGGTTTCCAACCTTTCAGTGTTAGTTGTACTGTATCAGCTGTTGTTAAATTCCTGAATAACAGCTTCCTGTGCACTCAAATACACTGATCATAACACCCGCGCGTACTGTATACAAGAGAACGTTCAATCTGCAACGCGGCGAGGACATTTCTGTGGAACGCGAGTAGGGACAGTTCATGCGACACTGACGAAATCTGGGGGTTTTTTTTGCATGAAAATACGAATTATGTATGAGAAATGTCTCACAATTTCTTATTCTAACAAAAATTTTGAGGAATTTTTGTTACAATGAGAAAATTTATCAAATTTCCCCAATTTCATCAAATTTCCCCAAAATATTTTCGGGGGGGGGGGGGCAACTTGACCCCCTGCCCCCCCCCCCTCCAGTAGCTACGCCACTGGTTGGTTCATAAAATTCAACAAATTTTTCCAAACCTACTAAGTTTTCTTCACATGCCAGTGACAAATGGTCAAACTTAGACAATCCCCATATCCTTCATTCAAATAACTGTGTTATGAGTGAGTAATTAACGGTTCCAGTCCGTTTTCAAAAATTTGTGACCAGACACTTTTTCAAATTATGTACAAAACCGTTACAAGTCAGGATAATAGAAAACTAAAAATTTAACGTTTCCTGTGACTTATGGACTTGGAACTTGACTTGTTTTGCTAACTCAAAGCATTTTTATTTGGTAGAGACCCTTTGAGACTCTCATTATAAGTTATCGATATCAACTCAATAAGCCTCTTTAAAATTACAGATTTAACTGCGTTCATTACACAATCCAAACCTAAATTATTTCTTTTAACATTTGCAACTTTAATAGTCTTTCAAGTTATGTAAATAGAACGTGTAGTGATTGGAAAATATTTAACTATACAATGTATAAAAGCAAGATAAAATTAGTAATTTCTGTACAGTTATAGAAAATAAAACAAAGAAAAACAATGGAATACATGAAAACTGCCGTCAACCCATTGACAGGACCTTTCTATATTCCTTTTAGTAATTCTTAATTTTTACTTCTGTAATCGTACAAAAATTGTAATATTACATAGACATTTTTACACTGTACTTCAGACTTGTGTGCAAACAAGCGAGCACGTAGTTAGGATATTACATGAAGACAACGCTTAAATGTTCTCTCTAAAAATCAAGAGTGAAGTAAGAGATTGCTTCAGGATTAATACAGAATATTCACTCCAATAGTGTGAAAGTCGCTTGACTCTTTTTCAATTGAAAGTTTTAACAACAGGGTTCCCAGAATTACACCCGTCCCTTATTACAGTATAAAATAGTGGATTTTAGGAATTGCCGTATCAAACTTTATCTTTACTTACTTTGGTCACTTGTTCCTTGTACTTCTTGACTTGCCTTAATGATTCGAAAAGAAAGTCAGAGAAAAGAAAAAAAATACTTTGAGTTTATGATAAAAATATATTTCGAACGATTGCTGCTTCTTGGCATCGGACTGGCTATTTAAAGTTAAACGATGAACTACATTAAGCTTGGAATGACTGTTTTAAACATTGCAGAAGCAAACCCAACACCACGTGATGGGCAGGGGGCACCTTCCACCTTGCCTGCATAGCAGAATGTAGGGCATATTCCTTGTTCAGTCATATCCGGTGGTTTGTGAAGTCTTAAAGGGGGAGTGAACAAACCGAATCCGCCCCGAGGGGTACCTTCCACCCTAAAAGTTGTTTCACTACTGGAAAGGATTTCCCCCTGTTTGGTACCTTCTCTGACTACTAACGGTTTTATGTAGCATAGAGGTGTGTTCGCACCAATGTCGGTTGCGTTCCGAGTTCTGCTGCAGTTAGCTAGTGAGAGAAAAGAAAAAAAAAATACTTTGAGTTTATGATAAAAATATATTTCGAACGATTGCTGCTTCTTGGCATCGGACTGGCTATTTAAAGTTAAACGATGAACTACATTAAGCTTGGAATGACTGTTTTAAACATTGCAGAAGCAAACCCAACACCACGTGATGGGCAGGGGGCACCTTCCACCTTGCCTGCATAGCAGAATGTAGGGCATATCCGGTGGTTTGTGAAGTCTTAAAGGGGGAGTGAACAAACCGAATCCGCCCCGAGGGGTACCTTCCACCCTAAAAGTTGTTTCACTACTGGAAAGGATTTCCCCCTGTTTGGTACCTTCTCTGACTACTAACGGTTTTATGTAGCATAGAGGTGTGTTCGCACCAATGTCGGTTGCGTTCCGAGTTCTGCTGCAGTTAGCTAGTGAGATTTTTTTTAAAAATTTGTGTCATATGGTAAGTAGCGAAAATGTTTTTTTACAAACAAATTCCAAAGTTCGCCTTTATTTGAACTCTCTGAAAAGAAATTGTAACTACCCGTCAAAATGCAGCATATTTCAACTTTCGGTGAATTCACCTGAAGCAATGAGTATAAAGATATGACACTTTCGCCATTTACCCTCCTGGAAGCATTTTACTGTACCCATTTGGGTGCTAATATATCTTTTGTGAGATTGTTAAGGAAAATCAAACTTGTCCTATACTGTAAAAAATATCTGTAATGTTACAGAATTTTTTTACAATTACAGAAGAAAAAAAATAAAGAAATACAAAAAGAATACATAAAAAGTGCTGTCGATGAGTTGAGAACACTTTTTATGTACTCTTTTGTTTTTCTTTATTTTATTTTATGTAAATGAACACACATTTTTTACAATGTATATTCTAACGAAATCATCGAAAAGTGAAAACTTCATTTTGCTTAAGTCTGCAACAAATGAGACACAGGAGCGAACGACTTTTTTTTTTTCTTCTTCTTCAAAGGATGCACATTCAAAGGGTGAGAAAACGGAAAACAACGTTACATTTGGGTTCTGCAATTGTTGCATTCGGTCTTGCAATCATACACATCATTTAAACCTAAAGTATGTACGCCAATGGGATGAAAACTAAAAACAGACTAATAACAGAAGAAGCTAGCAGGTGCTGCAGTAACGAGTGGGGGGGGGGGGGGAGGGGGCATGGGGAGCTCTGTTCCCACACTTTCATTGCTTTGGACATTTCGGGCCTCCTCTGGAAACTGAGGCTTTCATTCTCTTGTGCAAATTGGACCCCTCCAGTTATTAGCCACAGTTTAGAATTAACTTCGCGATCCTGGATGGTGCTGAGATGGTATGACTCATAATCTGTCAGTGGTATCAATAACCATCATACACATGATCCTGTACTTGGACAGCGGTACCACCGTTCTCGTGGCTGCTCGATCGGGAGTTTCAAAAATTAAAGGGGGGGGGGTGGGAAGGAAAAGTGACAAAGGATTAAAATGATAGGGGACTTCAGTCAGTCTGATTGGTAGACTCGTAACTCAATGGAAGGCACGTCATTGTGGGAGGTTAGAAAACCTGGAGAGGGGTGTAAGGGGAGGAAATGGCTGCCTTTAGTAAGAAGCCTGAATCCAAACTTCTGTAAATTGTCCAATTTGATACACATCTTGAGGTAGTTTTGGTTATCTGGATAAATGTTTCTTATCCTTCAGTCGGTAAGTTCAGTACAAATATTTCGTAATAATATTATTTCCCCCGTGGCTACGCCGGGACTGCTGATTGGTGAGCGATGACAGATCACTCGATCCTTGCACACAATCAGGGAGCTCTCTTCCATTTCCCTGACCTAATAGGAGTAGGCTAGGTAGAGCATAAACAGAATTTCATGCAGCCTATACAATTAAGAAAGGTATTGGAAAATATTGCGTTTAAAATGCACCCAGTACATAGCTTACAGACGAAAAAATTGCTTCAATTGTCACTGAACCGTGAAGTCTCATCAGTAAACGATGTCAAATGCTTATACCTCCTGAAACATTATACATTGTAAAAGTTATGAAAGTTGAATTGTTTTCGTTTATTTGATACATTTAGCAAACAAATGCTCAGGCTAGCAGTGATCAACCATCAGACTCTAATCGGCAGACGAGGCACCAAAGGAGCTTAAACCCTTCCTGGGGCGAAAAGTTTTCACGGGCAGAATGTGAGTAGCCTACAGATGCATAAAAAGAAGGATTCAAGGTCACATCAACTTTTAATATGTTAGAGGGTACTCACTAAATTATTTTGGTGAAATTTGCATTGAAATCCAACCTGTGGCTCTTAAGATATGAGCAAGTAAAGTGGTCATATTTTCAACTCACAAGGAACTTGAAGCTAGCACGTATGACATCACATTCATTAATAGTCAGTCTTTTTGGTTTCCCGAAAGGGAAACCATATGAACTCATGCAGACAAAACTTTTGAAAAATATGTGCAGGATCGTGCATTTTAGTGTTGGTATATTCTATGGCCCATCGACTTTCTTAATATTGGTGCACAATTACTACTCAAAAACAATTGTTCACTATCTGAAGCCAATGACCGGCTTTATCGAAACTTGGTTTTGACTGAAGCAGCCAGACAAGACCATTTATAACGTGTGCAGTTGTATGTTCTGTTTCTACAAAAATAGTATTGTTTGCATTTGAAGAAAAAACGCAAACACTTTTTATTCAGAACAGAATTCTGTTTGATTCGTTTTATACATTTTATGATAACAGATTTTTACTTTTTAGTTCAAGCTTTGAAGAACAGCAACTTTTGACGAGAGAAATATCTTTGCCTCCTTTGAAATGTTTCTAACCTTCATTGGACATTGAATATTGGACAAAGAAAAAGTTACATTACTTTTTAAATTTTTATCTTCCGAAAGCTATATGCTATTGAGATGAATTTTTCGCCTCCTAAAAACAAAAATTTTTCTGCATGTCTTGAAGTTAATAAATTTTGTCTCCGGAATATGCCTTTAGTTATCCTTTCGGAAAACGTTTCACATTTCAGGGGCTGAAAAGAATTTCAGCGGGCCTCTCTCGGCTAAAGGCTTGGCAACAATTAACCCATTTCTTTCTGTATTACCATTATTTCAAAGCATTTACCTTATCCCTATGCTAAATTATATTTAATTCTGCAGGTGTATCTTCATATTTGTACGGAAAAATGAAAATTTTCTCAAAAAGTAAATAAAGTAAAACTTTTCTTTAAATTAAGTGAACTAATATGAACTTGATAAAAACTTTGCGGAAGTTTAGGAATTATCAGGAGAAATCTGCAAAAACAAAAGTTATTCATGTAATGAAATACATCCATTACCCAGACACTGGCACAAGGAATGGCACGGTGTAGGAGTATAAAGTGCCTAAACTTTGGCCCGAAATGATTTATTGGTAAAATTTTATCTGTTAATTTTCTGATCATTTTAAATTTGCCATAATTTTTTAAGGTTTACTGCCAAGGAAAACTTAAAATAACGACTGCAAAGTTGCAACTTCGGTTGTCGCAGAGCGTAAAAAAATCAGAGTGCGTGCACTCTGTAAAGATAGCTATTCGAGTAGGATTATGTAATTTGGCTGAAGAATCTTCTTCCCTTTCCCTAAGCTGAAATAATCTGGTATGTGTATGACGCAGTTCTCCATAACCTCCATAGCTTCTCCATAACCTGAACAAATCAATGCGAATTTGCAAACATGTTGGAGGCAACTGTTAAATTTTTCACCATGATATATGCTCTTTTTTCCTCCTTCCCCAATAAGTGATGACCCAAGGTGCCCGTCTAGTGGGGATTTCGGTCCCTGGTCTCGCCTTGGATATGGATATATGTTTAGGCAACTGGTGATTACGAAGGATGCAAACCGCGGTTCTGTATTTCTTGCAATTCTCTATTTGGGAAAGGATCTATTGTTGGGGGTAAGATATAAGAACTTCAGCCGATCGTATGCTCTGAACTGAGTTCCACACTTCTCGATTGATAAATGTCAAAATTTCAATTAATAAATGCTCTCATCTCAAAAGACCCGATTAATTAAGGTCTGTTAATTGGCTTAATTGATCTCATTACACATGGGTCCGCGTCCTGTAAGTTTACAGGGATATCCACTTAATTATTCAATAATTTGCGAACATGTCTGCAAGATGGATTTGTAGACAGGTCTGGCCGAGAAAAGGTTGGTTTTCGTGACTAAGTTAACAGAAGGGTTTAAGGTCACAACAGGATTTGGTATGTTAGAAGGGTACTCATTCTAAGCATTTTGGTGAAATTTGCTTTGAAATCCAATGTGTGGTTCTCACATATGGGCATGTAAAATTGTCACATTTGCAACAAAAAGAGAACTTGAAGCAAGCACATAAGTAGTGTAGAGATACCCCGGACACCCCCCCCCCAGGGGGCCGATAGGCCCCCAAAGAAGGAGCCTAAAATAGAGCCGATGCTCTTTCGGTGATGGGAGCCTATGTGGGCTACCCGAAAAGGAGGGCGCTATTTGGAAATCAATAATTGCGCAATAATACGATTGTGTTGCATGAGAATATATGAATTTCAGGTTTTTTTTTTTTTTTTTTTTTTTTTTTTTCTTTTTCTTTTTTTTTTTTTCTAAAGCGTACAGGTCGTACCATATTGTAATATCGTCATCTTTTCGTATAGGACTATATTTAAAAAGGTTTGATCGGCTGTATTCGGCATTAGTCTATATAGTCACATTGGGTGAAATTGGTACTAAAAATCGCACGAGAACTTGGAAGAAATTTTTTAAATGACCAGTTAAACCCTCACCCGTCCCCTTTCATGAAAACCCTTAACCGTGTGGGAAATGAAATTGATGAGAGGTTCGAAACTTCGCTAAATGATATAGCAAAGCATGTTACGTATTTGTCAGAAAATGAGCCCAACGATATCCCGAACAAGGAGAGGATAAACATACGATTGAAAAACTCGCACAGTCTGCTGGAGAATACGTTGAAGACCGTTGCACTCAGTGGATCGAACAACGGGGAGGTTGGGTAAGTATAGGATCATAAGTCTGGTTTATGAGGGGTGAAAAAAATCTAACCGGTGTTTTAATCGATCCATGTATTCTTTGGTTTTATCAGGATAACTTTTGTGAAACATTTACGAAAAAATCACACAACAGCAGAGTAACTGCGATCAAGATGATGGTGATAGCTAAGCTTGGTGATCCTGACTCTTACTTACAAATGGATGCCCTTGCTTTGAAAGACGAACAAGCACAGGTGAGGATGTATGGTATAAGAAGACCCAATAAAAATAAAAACAAGGACTTACTGTGCATGAGATGTTTAAAGAAAAATGAAGCATATCCCGACAAGAAAAACCAGCAGGCTAGTTCCACAAGGATACACACACAAACAGGTGAAATATACACAAAATTGCTACGTTTCCAAAGATTTACGGGGTTGACTACATGTTACCTAGCTACACCCCATTAACTAACACGTAAAATGGAACACATCATCATGAAGTCGTGGAATCTAGATTGTTGACCAAATTGCAAACAATGCATCTTTGAAAGAATAATTCAAACTCTTGTAATATGGTTCAAGCGCAAAAACTCGTCCGATAAAGTCCTTCTGGACAGGAAAAATAAACGACTTTGGTTGAGAAGAGCCAAGCATCATCTGAAAGGAAAACAAATTGCTGGTATGGGGAGCAAACGTGGTTGATAAGGCCCTACTGCACAGGAAAAATAAGCAACTTTGGTTGAAAAGAGCCAAGATATCGTGTAAGAAGTGCGTCCCCGAAGGAAAACAGAATGGCAGTACAGGAAGCAAAAAGTAGTCGATAAGGTCTTAGGACAGGGAAAATACGCGGCTGTGGGTTAAAAAAAACAACAACTTAGATATAGTAAAAGCTGTGCATCCTCTAAAAGGAAAACTAAGAGCTGATAGGAAGAACCAAAAAGCTTTCGACAAAACCCTACTGGGCAGGAAAAATAAGCGCATTTTGAGAAAAGACAAAGATATCATTAATGAGCGGCTACCCCACAATGTACGAGCATTCTGATTCAGATTCTGACAGAAAACCTTACTGTACACGTAGTGTCAATAAAATTTTACTTAGGTCTCTGTCTACGGTGAGGAGGAAGGGTTCACAGTGTTGTACCCCATTCTTGGCGGTGTCACCAACGCAGTTTGTGAGTGTGAAGAGAAGGGGCCAGGGAAGTTGGCCGAATAACTCACGTGTACGTGAGCGTCGTGTCATAAGGACGGGTTTTGCTCACTACTGATGAGTCACTCTCAATCGATAAAACACAAAGAAAAACAGGGAAATTTCCCGAGTGGCCTGTAGAGGGTGCAACGCATTAAAAACCATCTCTCAAAGCCCTCATATTCGACGAGGTAAATGGGTGTATTGCTTCTGAGGGCGCATTTGTATCCATGAAATTCTTCCCTCATGGGTTCGCTTAGACTCGAGTCATTACAGCACGGAGAGAAATGAATTAGCCTACTGCTTGTTTAGCAGAGGACATGTTGAGTGGAAATTGAAGTAATGCTTTGGGTTTGGGGGATTGCACACCATTTCTCTTTCATTTAAGGTCGGCTTTGAAACTTCTCAGCCAAAAGGTATAAGTTTGTTCTGGCTGTAAGAATTGAATACGGTACAGTTACTCATCTCCGAGAAAAACAGTTTACACTTATTTAGGTTTTGCTGTATACGTGACGAATGGAATATAACTTTGAGAAAATTGACAGATATACGATAAACATTGAGAGGCTCTCAGTGTGCTCATAGTCGTGCTGCACTTGCTCTAACTGCTCAGTATGCACCAAGTCATGCTCGTCAGCTGCACTGGCAAGGCTCTGTACTGCTCGTGAGTGCACTCCTGTTGCCATCTCCGCTAGGAGCTACGATCATGTTGATAGGGGCAATGCTCATATTGCTCTTAAACGTGCTCCAAGAGCGCAAGGCAATGTCTGTCGATACACTTCACAGACGGTTGAACCAATCAAATTGGTTTGTCATATGACATCATCAACATGTCCAGACGCACTCAGTGTTCCCGGACCGGTGACGGGTACGATGTTGCAAGAGTTTCTCTTTATTGTAATCGTAATATTGGAAAAGTGAACTATGACACCATGAACTAAATAACGACACAAAAATTCGTTTGCATATATTTTTTCGATTTTGCTTGGTTTATTTAACTTTCAGAACGTCAACTTTTATAATTATCATTCATAATCCTCCACCAAAAATTTCCAGCGACCATTTATTCTAGGTTGTATTAAAATATGGATGTAGGATCACATCCTCTGTAAGGTGCGTTTTAAAATGTTTCCAATCGCTTTGTTTATTTCGGTCAGTGCTGCCAATGTTTCCGTGGTGCCAGGATCATAGCCACTGTAGCCACGGCCCTCGTCTTCTTCAACGTCACTACCGGTCTCTTTCTCATCGGATTCCTCTTCGCTGCTGTTGACTTCTTCAGGGTCACTGTCGGTGTTATCCGTGTCGTCTCTGTCACTCTCAGTATCTCCATCCATGGGGTCAGAGGCACTCTCGTTAGTGTCACTCTCGGAGTTACCAGCGTGGTAACTCTCCTTGGAACTCCTAGTGTCGCTAGCTTGTTTACCACCGCCATCACGAGCAAAAGAGTTCTTGTCTGGGTTTCTTGTATGGCGGTCATGGGCCCTCTCTACATGGCGACGGAGATTAAAGCTTCGGGTAAACGTGGACGGGCAAACAGGACAGCGATGCGACATCCTGAAAGGGGTTACGTAGTTTGCCGTGGTTTGTTTTAGAGTGAGAAACTAGCGGGTCATGGAGCAAGTTAAATACCATTTTATCCCGGAGAGGAGCATCGCAGTGGAGCACATGCTCCTGCGCGTGGGGCATGCTGAGCAAAATATGGGACCCTTTTGCTGGCTATAACGAACGTTTAGGCTGTGTAGACACCTAAAAAGAGTAACTTTCTCTCTTCACTCTTTGCCAATACCATGCTGCATATAGTATCAAACTGCTAAAGCGTGTTTTCCCTTTAACCCTAATGGCATGATGAGTTAACCGTCACCCGATGCGTCCGATTCGTACTGGTTCTGGATGGGGCGTAAATGAACAACTGTGGAAATTTTGGTTCTATGATGTGTATGATACTTATGTGTTGCATCACTATTCTGCATAAAAAAGTCGGGATGTCTCAAGAAATGTCAGAAACATCAATGCAAGTAACATGTTACAGTGATTCGCATATATTAGCAGAATTTTTTATGTTTCATAAATATTTCTTAATGTTTTCTTCTGTAATTCTACATTATGTCTGTGACATCATTCTTGCAGTGTGTGGCTGCTTTTACAAAAAGGTACACCTTGAGATGACGAAGTTGTCTTTAAAGAATTTTGTGTAAGCACGCCTTTGTATAGATTACCATCTCGAGAGGGAAATGAATGCTTATAGTCCATTTTTCGTGCTCAACACTTATCAAAAAGACATGCTATTTACATAACCCCTGCCACTATGTCTTCATGTTGTTCATTTACGCCCCATCCAGAACCAGTACGAATCGGACGCATCGGGTGACGGTTAACTCATCATGCCATTAGGGTTAAAGGGAAAACACGCTTTAGCAGTTTGATACTATATGCAGCATGGTATTGGCAAAGAGTGAAGAGAGACAGTTACTCTTTTTAGGTGTCTACACAGCCTAAACGTTCGTTATAGCCAGCAAAAGGGTCCCATATTTTGCTCAGCATGCCCCACGCGCAGGAGCATGTGCTCCACTGCGATGCTCCTCTCCGGGATAAAATGGTATTTAACTTGCTCCATGACCCGCTAGTTTCTCACTCTAAAACAAACCACGGCAAACTACGTAACCCCTTTCAGGATGTCGCATCGCTGTCCTGTTTGCCCGTCCACGTTTACCCGAAGCTTTAATCTCCGTCGCCATGTAGAGAGGGCCCATGACCGCCATACAAGAAAGCAGACAAGAACTCTTTTGCTCGTGATGGCAGTGGTAAACAAGCTAGCGACACTAGGAGTTCAAGGAGAGTTACCACGCTGGTAACTCCGAGAGTGACACTAACGAGAGTGCCTCTGACCCCATGGATGGAGATACTGAGAGTGACAGAGACGACACGGATAACACCGACAGTGACCCTGAAGAAGTCAACAGCAGCGAAGAGGAATCCGATGAGAAGAGACCGGTAGTGACGTTGAAGAAGACGAGGGCCGTGGCAGTGGCTATGATCCTGGCACCACGGAAACATTGGCAGCACTGACCGAAATAAACAAAGCGATTGGAAACATTTTAAAACGCACCTTACGAAGGATGTGATCCTACATCCATATTTTAATACAACCTAGAATAAATGGTCGCTGGAAATTTTGGTGGAGGATTATGAATGATAATTATAAAAGTTGACGTTCTGAAAGTTAAATAAACCAAGCAAAATCGAAAAAATATATGCAAACGAATTTTGTGTCGTTATTTAGTTCATGGTGTCGTGGTTCACTTTTCCAATATTACGATTACAATAAAGAGAAACTCTTGCAACATCGTACCCGTCACCGGTCCGGGAACACTGAGTGCGTCTGGACATGTTGATGATGTCATATGACAAACCAATTTGATTGGTTCAACCGTCTGTGAAGTGTATCGACAGACATTGCCTTGCGCTCTTGGAGCACGTTTAAGAGCAATATGAGCATTGCCCCTATCAACATGATCGTAGCTCTAGCGGAGATGGCAACAGGAGTGCACTCACGAGCAGTACAGAGCACTTGCCAGTGCAGCTGACGAGCATGACTTGGTGCATACTGAGCAGTTAGAGCAAGTGCAGCACGACTATGAGCACACTGAGAGCCTCTCAATGTTTATCGTATATCTGTCAATTTTCTCAAAGTTATATTCCATTCGTCACGTATACAGCAAAACCTAAATAAGTGTAAACTGTTTTCTCGGAGATGAGTAACTGTACCGTATTCAATTCTTACAGCCAGAACAAACTTATACCTTTGGCTGAAAGTTTCAAAGCCGACCTTAAATGAAAGAGAAATGGTGTACAATCCCCAAACCCAAAGCATTACTTCAATTTCCACTCAACATGTCCTCTGCTAAACAAGCAGTAGGCTAATTCATTTCTCTCCGTGCTGTAATGACTCGAGTCTAAACGAACCCATGAGGGAAGAATTTCATGGATACAAATGCGCCCTCAGAAGCAATACACCCATTTACCTCGTCGAATATGAGGGCTTTGAGAGATGGTTTTAATGCGTTGCACCCTCTACAGGCCACTCGGGAAATTTCCCTGTTTTTCTTTGTGTTTTATCGATTGAGAGTGACTCATCAGTAGTGAGCAAAACCCGTCCTTATGACACGACGCTCACGTACGTGAGTTCGGTAACTTCCCTGGCCTTCTCTTCACGCTCTGGAAACTGCGTTGGTGACACCGCCAAGAATGGGGTACAACACTGTGAACCCTTCCTCCTCACCGCAGACAGAGACTTTAAGTAAAATTTTATTGACACTACGTGGCTGCAAGGTTTTCTGTCAGAATCTGAATCAGAATGCTCGTACTGTTGTGGTAGCCGCTCATTAATGATATCTTTGTCTTTCTCAAAATGCGCTATTTTTCCTGCCCTTGTAAATTTTGTCGAAAGCTTTGGTTCTTCCTATCAGCTTAGTTTTCCTTTTAGAGGATGCTGGCTTTACTATATCTAAGTTGTTGTTTTTAACCCACAGCCGCGTATTTTCCTGTCCTAAGACCTTATCGACTACTTTGCTTCCTGTACTGCCATTCTGTTTTCCTTCGGGGACGCACTTCTTACACGATATCTTGGCTCTTTTCAACCAAAGTTGCTATTTTTCACTGTGCAGTAGGGCCTTATCAACCACGTTTGCTCCCCATACCAGCAATTTGTTTTCGCTTTCAGATGATGTAACTCTTCTCAACCAAAGTCGTTTATTTTTCCTGTCAGAAGGACTTTATCGGACGAGTTTTGCGCTTGAACCATATTACAAGAGTTTGAATTATTCTTTCAAAGATGCATTGTTTGCAATTTGGTCAGCAATCTAGATTCCACGACTTCATGATGATGTGTTCCATTTACGTGTTAGTTAATGAAGTGTAACTAGGCAACATGTAGTCAACCCCATAAATCTTTGGAAACGTAGCAATTTGTGTATATTTCACTTGTTTGTGTGTGTATCCTTGTGGAACTAGCCTGCTGGTTTTTCTTGTCGGGATATGCTTCATTTTCTTTTAAACATCTCATGCACAGTAAGTCCTTGTTTTATTTTTGTGGTCTTCTTATACCATACATCCTCACCTGTGCTTGTTCGTCTTTCAAAGCAGGGGCATCCATTTGTAAGTACCAAGTCAGGATCACCAAGCAGCTATCACCATCATCTGATCGCAGTTACTCTGCTGTTGTGTGATTTTTCGTAAATGTTTCACAAAGTTATCCTGATAAAACCAAAGAATACATGGATCGATTAAAACACCGATTTTTCACCCTCATAAACCAGACTTATGATCCTATGCAACCCAACCTCCCCGTTGTTCGATCCACTGAGTGCAACGGTCTTCAACGTATTCTCCAGCAGACTGTGCAGTTTTTCAATCGTATGTTTATCCTCTCCTTGTTCGGGATTATCGTTGGGCTCATTTTCTGACAAATACATGTATGCTTTGCTATATCATTTAGTTTCGAACCTCTCATCAATTTCATTTCCCACGGATTAGGGATTTTCATGAAAGGGACGTGAGGTTTAACTGGTCATTTAAAATTTCTTCCAAATTCTCATTAGCGATTTTAGTACCAATTTCACCCAATGTGACTATATGACTAATGCCGAATACCGATCAAACCTTTTTAAATATAGTCTATACGAAAGATGACGATATTACTGTATGGTACGACCTGTTCACTTTAGTAAACAATACAAAGAAAAGTAACAAAAAAAAAAAACCTGAAATTCATATATTCTCATGCAACACAATCGTATTATTGCGCAATTATTGATTTCCAAATAGCGCCCTCCTTTTCGGGTAGCCCACATAGGCTCCCATCACCGAAAGAGCATCGGCTCTATTTTAGGCTCCTTCTTTGGGGGCCTATCGGCCCCCTGGGGGGGGGGTGTCCGGGGTATCTCTACACTACTCACATATGACATCACATCCCCACATTAGAGCACAGTATTTTGTTTTTCTTCAACGGTAGTGTGACACCAAAATGACAAAGTAGGGAATTTGATGTAAAAAGCATTTACAACCAAGAAAATTGCCGCAATGCACATTAAAATCGGTTAAAAATTGGCCATTTAACAGGTTTATTTCTGATTTGCACTTTATCATGCATAAATATGAGCTGAATATGTAAATCTTGTGATGTCATGGGAGGGACATACCATATATGGCTAATGTTATCCTTTGTTTTTGCAATCTTCATTTCAAAGGCAGTTGTAACATTAGTGTTTCCTGAAGGTTTAATTTTGAAAGTTGAAATTGCGTCCTTTAAAATCATCAGTATCAATCACCAAACTATAAACTATCTAATGAGTAATCAAGAGATAATTAATGTAGGGTTAACAAAAGAAATGTCAACACTGTGCAACACTCAACATAACTATTTTTGTATAACCGATAAGTTGCTTCAGAAACATCCAAACTTTGAAGAGGTATATCTTGAGAACGATGAAAGATATTGTTATAATACCAACGGATTCTTCCTTATGAAACCTTGCTCCTTAACTACCAAGTAAATTCAGGTCTTTTTGCTGACATGTCACACTACCTTTAAACTTCAGACTTCATTTTCTCCTCAACAATCACACATTATTAAAATGTGATTGCGCAAGTGGCATGAGAACTTTAAAAACTTTGCATCCCCACAGGGAAGTCCTATTCCTATCAACTTCAAGGTCAACAAAACAGTCTGATAAAACAAATTGAAACAAAGCATTCCTTGTCAATGTGAGGAAGTGATAAAAGCTCTGCTGCCGTCAAACTCACTTTTGAACACAAATCTAGTGACTTCATTTTCCAATATCTCTAGAAATACATGTCCGATTTGAATGAAACTTTCACCACACTGTGTAGATTTGGTTCCTCTTTCACATATGAAAATTAAACTTTTGCTTAAACCTTCTCTTTAACACTTTTCTTTATTTGTAAGCGAGATGCAGTGGACATCTTCAGATTGAGATATGTTTTTTATACGCATCCGTAAGTAAATGTCTTCAGGAGTTAACAAGATGTAGCGAGAAACCACCGATTAAACCGGGGAACTGATTAAACAGTGCGTGCCAAATTCCAACTCCCTGTTTAAACCATGGAAATACTACCTGGTTTAACTTATCCACAGGCCCGATGCAGTCTGTTAGCCTAAGGGCACATGTGTTGCGCTGAGCAAAGAGGAGACAATGACACCTTTTATATGTTTCGTCAGATAACGGTAGAGTCATCTCCAATTCCTAAACTCCTTGCTTCCTTTGGAGTATGTTAATTACTCTCTGTCTTCGGTCTTCGGTCTTCGTTTTGCTTACACCCCTTTGGAAAGGGAACCAAAGTTCTGTTCAAGCTGATTGCATGACATTCAATGGAATATTGCCACCCAGACAAAACGCACACAGAGCACTACCAGGGGCTGAACAGAATTCACAACGACTGCAAGAAGTTCTGATCATGGAAAAATCAAAGATCAATCCAACTCTTGCGTCAGCAGACATCAGTAACTTCACTGTTCCAGGAACACCCCGATCAGATAGCGAAAGTGACGAATTTGAACCTTTCTTGAGTTCTGACGATTCCAGCCAAACAGTTAAAAGTAATCATGGAAGCACAAGTAGCCCTGTTTCTCGCGGGGAAGAATATGACGACAAAGACAAAGAGGAAATAGATTTTATTGATTTGCCTAGTAAGCGTCCACCCATTTCTTCGACTCATACGAAACAGAGTACTTCTTCCAAAAGGAGACAGGACCCATTAATGAGTCCGGATTTAATGACTATACAGACTCCGGATCAAAAAAGAAGATACGAAAGTGTTATACCAAGTGACGGAGCAAAGAGATTTCCTCAGGTTCCGTCTAAATCGGGACCAAGGACTTTAAACGCTGGAGGAACGACCACGCCAGAAGTACTAAAATCTGAAAGCATTTACAACCAAATGGACCAACCATTGCAATTGAGTCCAGACGCTAGCATTGACATTGAAGGGAAAACTTCATTTGGCTCTGATCATTCTAGCACAGTGAAAGTAATTATTGTAGCAACATAAGCAGTGCGTCTCTCAGGAAGAACGTGCTGAAAAATAAAATTTAGGAACAAGTAAGAGATTTGTCAGACACTGTAAACCTTGAAGGAAGTAGCAATACGCCCTCTGTAGGAACAGCAAACACTGATCGCATTACCAGCCAAATGGACCAATTACTGGACTGGAATCCAGACGCAAGCATTGACATTGAGGGAGAAACTTCATTTGGCTCTGATCATTCTAGCACAGTGAAAGTAATTATTGTAGCAACATAAGCAGTGCGTCTCTCAGGAAGAACGTGCTGAAAAATAAAATTTAGGAACAAGTAAGAGATTTGTCAGACACTGTAAACCTTGAAGGAAGTAGCAATACGCCCTCTGTAGGAACAGCAAACACTGACCGCATTACCAGCCAAATGGACCAATTACTGGACTGGAATCCAGACGCAAGCATTGACATTGAGGGAGAAACTTCATTTGGCTCTGATCATTCTAGCTCTGACAGTGAAAATAATTGATGTAGCAAAAGAAACCGTACTTCACTCAGTAAGAACGTGCTCAAAAATAAAACTGAGGAACGAGCTAGAGATTTGTTAGGGACTGTAAACGTTGGAGGGAGTTACAATACGCCCACTGCAGGAACAGTAAACATTGACCGCATTTACAACCAAATGGACCAATCACTGTCCTTGAATCCAGACGCAAGCATTGACATTGAGGGAGAAACTTCATTTGGTTCTGATCATTCTAGCTCTGACAGTGAAAGTAGTTATTCTAGCAAGAGAAACCGTACTTCACCCAGTAAGAACCTTCCGAAAAAGGTAATTGAGGAAGGAGTAAGAGATTTGCCAGACAAGATAAACACTGGAGGAAGTATCAATGCGCCCACTGCAGAAACAGTAAACGCTGACGGCCATTACAACCAAATGGACCAATCACTGCCCTTGAATCCAGGCTATACCATTGATATTGAGGGGGAAACTTCATTTGGGTCTGAACATGACGGGTCTGACAGTGAAAGTGACAACTGTAGCAAGGAAAGACTTGCTTCTCTTAAAAAGAGACTTGTCATAGATAATAATGAAGATGGAATGGGTACTGTGCCAGATACTTGTTTACCTGCACAACCATCTACCGCCAAACGCAACTTCGACTCAATGACAACACCTTCATTGGCGGGCGGTCAACTTAAAAACCGTCAAGGAAAATTAAAAGGGGACATTGCGCAGGAGGGAACTGGCGATGGAGTGCATGCGGCCAAGAAGAAGTCATATTCTGATTCCCAAAAGATTGGATGTGCAACAGGAAGTAGTATGAAAAAATCGGTTATCTCTACTAAATGTTATTCGTATTCAGGAAAGAAATCCACTAGAGCAAAAACAAATCGAAAATTGTCCCAAGAGCGAGATATTGTAAGAGACGTACTAATGCAGGATTGCTGTGACAACAAGTGCCTGCGCCACTTATCTATTCGTGACATCTCCTTTTGTGAGGCAAAAGTTAAGGAAAAGAATGAGACCGGTCAAAGGCAATTTGTGCTCGATAGCTGTCATACATTTTGCCGTACGTATTACACTGCTGGTCGTAAAAAGCCAGCAATCATTGATAACTTTGTTGTAGGAGGATTGCCCGTTTGCCGGAATGCGTGGCGCATGGCTCATAACATAAGTGAGTACAGGATGTCGAGTGTTATGAGGTCATTCGTTAAAGGTCACTACCACGTGATGCACGGAAACACTGGGAGATTGAGAATGTCGGTAAAGTCTACAGAGGCACGAGGATGGATGTCGTACATGTTCAAAAAGTTAGGAACCTCTCTGCCAAACAAAAACACAATTAGTCTCCCTTCATCTTACACCAAACGGTCTTTATATGACAAAATGGTATCCGACTTAACATCTCAATGTGGCGAGTCGGCTGAGATTGTTTCATACGGTCACTTTCTGACACTGTGGAAGACTCATCTACCAGAATACAAAATTTGAACACTATGGGTATGTCCATTCTTTTTATTAAAAGCTGTGTAAACTTACGATAGTAATATACTTTTTGAGTTTTATATAGATAGTAATGTTATACAGTATATATCAACTTATGATGAGTAAATTTTTCTCAAACATTAATATTGAAAAGATATAAAGCCAACAGTAGAGGGCGCTCTACAAAGGTTGTTCTGGTGGTAATATCTGACCATGCAGTTAATATTTCTACAGATGTGTAAATCATTTACAATGTCATAATTGTATGTCTGTCTGCATGAAGACAGTCGGCGGAAATGAAAACGAAGCCGTAACTTAACGAAGCTGAAATCTGGTGCGCTTCAAGCGGGAGCATCCTCTTGTTATCTTTTACAAACGGTTGTTTTTTTTTTTAAATTTTCCTGGGCAGGAAGATTCCCTATCTACCCGAGGAAAAAATGCATTTCCGGCGTCCGCAATCTGCGACAGAGTTCTTCTTTGCTGTGAACACACATTGAGGAAAAATCGGAACTATACCGTCTTTTCAGACGTTTAGAGTACCACATTAGCCAATCAGTATGTTATGTTAAAAATGTCACAAGTAAAGGGACTGACTTTTTTGTCGTATCGAGATACCAATTTAGCAAAAGTGATGGCAAGATCGAAGTAAAATTTGAGAACCTTCCGCCGGCATCCTTAGCTTGAAATCAGAGTGGGAGTGGGTGGGAGTAAACAAGTTGAAAGAAGGAAAGAGATCGAGGGTTTAACCTTTGTAAAGTAATTTTGTGTCACTTGCAGTCCAAATATAGCATTTCACTTTAGGTTGAGAACTTGATAATGTCAAAATATCTAAACGGTCAGGAGCAGTCCCACAAACTTATTTGGAAGGAAAAACTAAGTATCACAATTTTCGTCTTATTTCTCTTTTAGTATCTTTCATTATATTTCATGACTTCATATAGCATATTCATTGCAAAACAAGCAGTAACCCTTAAGTAAGTTTCACATTTGAAAAACTGGTGTCACATGACTCTCAAGAGCCAATCATGAAACAAGACAGTCTACAACATTGTTTCAAGTTGGGCTAACTGTTCCTGCCCTTAAGCAAACGAACACACCACTCCCCTATTTTTAATTTGCTTAGAACCATTTTCCTTAACGCTTCCATTCAACCACGTGACTGACAAAGGTTGTTGCTCCGTCATTTGTCGCATTAATGAAGTTTAATGTTCTTCGGTACTTCTTGTTTGCAAATAGTTATATTCAAAAAGGAATTTTCAAAGTGCCTCCATTTTTAAACGTATTGTGAGGCAAAAACTGAGATTTTCAAGAGCTTTCCTGTATTTGAAAGCAATTGGGGAAGAGGAGGGGCAACTGATTACAAGTTGATTGGTGATATATATGATGTAATTATATTACGTCACTTGCAAGTTTGACCTAGCAGTTGACTTTTGGTAGAGAAATTGATAATATCAAAATACAATTAGCTCCACAAGTGGTAAATGAATGAACCCTTTTCCTATTTGCATTTAGCTTACCGACGATTTTCTTCAATCACATGAAAATGTATATTACTTATTCGTTACATTTAAGGTATATATCTCCATGTTCTACCTTTTGTTTGTAATAGTTATTTTGCAAAAACTTTGTCAAAATATACTTCCATTTCCATAATTAATTGTGAGGCCAATGCAAGATATTCAAGAGCTTGCCGGTATTTGAAATCAGTTTTCGGGTAACTGTCTTTTGCCTTCGATTACACCTGCAACCAACACGTAGGATCTAGAATGCTCACTAAAGGGGAAAATTCGGTTACTCTATTTGGATTGTGTGTTTCACTATCCTCTTCATTAATGACTCTACAAAAATCACATGATGACGTTTTGTCTCACTCAATTGGAAGATTACAAAGAGTCACTTCTTCAGTAACTCAGAATATGATGAGATAACCGTGTGACTGGCCCTAGGGTTAAAAACTGATACGTTAAAACCTCATTTAACAGACTAGCTGACTAACCTCAAAAATCATAAAAGACACGTGGGCAAGTGACACTAAGAGAAACTTGGCTACATTTAGCCTTTGTTTTGAAATAGGTTTGGCACGACTGGTGTTGCCAATTAAAGGGAGTGTCTCCTCGAAATTAGAAATATAATTCCCAAACCTACAACTCGAGGTTCCACTTTGATATACGTAAATACGTAAAATAACGCTAAGTTGATTAATCTATAATGCTTCTTCTAATTACTCAGCATGGCAAACAAGTACAACACAGTATTGTGTAAATAAAACCTTGCCAAAAGACTTGTTTTTAACTCAATGTCCAACTCAGAAGGGATGATAGTGTTGCCTTAAAACTGTTCCTCGTGGTTCAAAATGTTTATTTTTTATTCTTCTCTCATTTCCATAGCTTCTTAAAGTGAGATATTAAATGTTGACATCTATTAGCTTACATCGGAATAGTTTATTTCGCATTTCGCAATAACTCATTCTTTCTGTGAAATTCACATTACATGCTCCGGTTTCTTTTGAAATTAAAAATGTTCACATGACCTTTACCGCTCCCTGTTTTCTTGCATACATGCTACCATGCACAGAGATAAAATGCACAACATGATGCAGTGGTTAGATGCGCACTGTTTAACAAGGTGTCTCTTGATTGTATTGTATCGATTTTATCCTTGGTAAGGGTTAGGGATTAGGTCAGGGATTATGGTTATCGTTACGCAGTTGGGAAATTTCTTGTTAAACAGTACGCATCGCCCCCATACAGCCAAGTCACCTCATAGCACTTTAAGAGAGTTATTTCTTTTCGATGTAAGGTATAGGAACGCTCATGAGAAACAAAGAAATTATAATTTGAATAATACAACAATGAAATTACAATTTTTTGTGCAATGTGCCACTTTAAATTGAATAAATTTACACAAGCTTTAATATCTCAGCTTATCTGAGGAGGTCAGTTGATCTTGCAGCACATCATTTTTATGTAAGTACGACTATTCCGTTATTGGTGCAAAAGTACTGTCACCTTATTTGAAAGAAAAAAAACCCTTCAAATCCAAGGATGCCAGGACCCGTTAATTCAGTATTAGTGACTGCATCTTCCCCTTTAATGAACATCGTTATGAGCTCCTTCAAAAATTAAAGGCTTGCATGGCTAAAATTATTTGAAAGAGGGAGACAAACTTGTTTAATATAAAATGTACGGCAACATTAGTTGCATTATAGTCTTGGCGTAATCTTTTAATGAACTGTATTCATGAATTTTGAGAATTTATGCACTCAGGAAATGTGTTTAAATGTTTGAAATGTGTATTCATATTAAAGCTCTTTCGTCACACTGTGAAACATAAATTTTGAAACAACAAGAATTGAACTTTGAAAGTGTGAGTTTACATGTTTTCATGCGCAAGTTTTAATGGTATGGTCATACGTTGTACTACAATTGAGTCCTTTTGAAGTTTGACAGTTGTGAATAAGCGACACCTTTAAAATTTTAAGTTGCCTTGCTGATTTTGTTTGTAGTGTAGATGCTTCAGTAAAACTTTCCAGATGTTTACCTTTAGTTACGTCATGCATGTTCTAAATATCTATGATGTGTTTTCACTGTATTTACTCACTTTACACTGTAGTTTTTGCCATAAGTTACCATCTTTATACCATTATTTTTAATTCTTATTTCTCCCCTTCTTACATGCATTCTTGTGATCCTGAGAAGTAAGTACGCCTTCACAAGCTCTCAAGTAGTTGTGCTGTAGCTCGATTACCAGTAGGGGGCCTATTTTATTCGCACACCCATTACAGGAGAAGTATGCTTATCTTGCACTTTTATGAGTGACAGTCGTTGGCAACAAAAAAGAAAAAAAGTCTCATTAGCACACCTTTCACCAGTTCTGTTCGGTCTTAGGTTATTGAAAAAGGGGAGGTGATCGCCTCCTTCCTGAGGCCGTCGAAATACCTTCATTAATATTCTCCTCCCTAAATTGGCAACTCTAGTTACGGTCCTCCACGATAGCATCTAACGTACATGAGAACTGTACATTAGCAGAGTATGGTTCATCTATTTCATCATCTATATTATTCTTCACAGTTTTCCTTTTATTCGAAGTTATTTGTATTTTAAAGGTTTCCTTTGTTTGTATTTATTGTTTTCACTTGTAAGATTTCCTACTCATCTGAAGAGAAGGTGAACCTATTCTTCACGAGGAATATTGATATCAAAAATTTAAAAATGCGTGTCGATAATAGTCCTTTGGGTGACCAGTCTTGTGACTTGAGGGATTGGCAATTGACCACAAGATATAGTCTGTAGTTTAGCTTCGGGTTTTTATTTTACCCTTAAAAGGGGCTTAATATTGGGGTTGGGAGTAACCTTTCCGCCGTAAACTTGAACATGTCAGGTACAACAAACATAGAAAACATTGAAAAATCCCAAGAATATAGGCTACTGCACCAACCGTGGAAAAAGTGTGCCCCTCGTTCGTCTACTCAACTGTTGACACTAAGGTCAGCGAGATGGAAACTGCGAAAGGGGTCCTCTCCCCTTAAAGGGGGTAAAAGTCTGCGAGACCGAAAATGAAGGTCGGGGTCTTGCGAAACTTTTCTCATTTTCGATCAAGAGGACCCTATTATCATTTCGATCTCCGGTACCTACGGTCTCGGGAGATGTAACCATGCATGAAGCTATTAGATTTATTCAGTGCGGTTCACAAGCAAATATCGTCAAGGATGGGCTTTCTCTGGGGTTCCAAAAGAGTTGGTAAGGCGCCCTTATACTTTCGTCACAATGGAAGATTGATTTCAATTCGTCTACTTTCTGCGTGCAATCGACAAAGGGTTAACATGAGCAACACCTGTAATACATGTACTTGTTCTTGCCCATGCTCTATGCCAACCAGTTTCAACCAGTGCCAGCGTCAACAACCCGATAGCTCCATGCTGTAAACTGTAGACTAATTCACGCTTACGTCACCGGTTGGTACTTGAGTGGCACAGAACATGCGCAGGAACATATTCGTGCACGTTCGGTTTTGTGTGTGCATGGATCTCTCGATTCTACGCAGAATTTAGACAATTTTAAATCTACCGGCAGCGGGTCTTTTAGGAAGCCGCATGATCTTATCGACAGAAGAATCACTCTCTTTGCCTTAATGTGGGTTTTTTATCGGTACCGTCCAATATGGTCTGTACAGAGAGTTGCCATAGTTGGCTTCAGAACAGTGGCGTAGCTGTGTATTTTTATCATATGGGAAGCACCCACATAATCCGCATTTTCCAAGAGTGAATATCACAATACTAGTTTTTTCTTTTCGTTTATTGTTTTTTCACTTTAACATGTGTTCTTTCAAATAAAGGGTATAAATGTTACAAAATAATCAATGTACAAATATAAACGAAAGGAAAGTACACAAAAACCCCAGGGGACTTGAGAATGTGCACTCCCTATGAGAAAAAGAAACAAAAAACCAGAAACAGCAAGCAGACTAACAAACTTCTTCTAACAAACAAAAAAAGCTTCTACAGAAGGAGATTAAAAATACACAGCAAAGGTCAAACAGGAGAGAGAGCTTTCCCAGCTAGGAGCCCATCTCTCAAACCACCCACCGCACCCCCACCATACCCCCTTCCCACCCAGCAACAGCTACGGAGAAGACAATGCTTAAGACAACTTAAAAAAGGCAAAACATGATGATCAGAAGTCTACGAAATGAATTCAGTGAATGAGAAGTAAGAAAAAGTATAGTAGTCTTAAATAAACGATAACATGGCGTGAAATGCTTTGTCTGAAGGACTGAATACTTTTTTGGCTATCAAAGGGGTAGATGCGCACTGTTCAACAACGTGATTGGCTTTTGCCACTGTATTGTATCGATTGTATTCTTTGCTCAGGTTAGGGATTAATTTAAGAATTAGGGTTCCGTTAGCCAGTTTGGAAATTGCTTGTTAAAAAGTGCGCACGCCCCTATGAAAGAAGGCGAGAGGGAAATCCAAAGTCGAATGGCTTGATTACGAAGAGATTTGTGCTGTTTAGGACTTCATTGAATAATGTCCGGATGTAGGGATACCGGCTGTCGTGTGTTATGATCATGAACTGAAAAGTGAGAAAAAATAGAAAATTGGCTGGGCAACATGGGTAACGAGCGAAAGGGGAATGTGGTAATATTGGTATTAAAAAAATCAGTGAGTTTCAGAAGGTTTAGTGGCTTGAACAAGGAACTGGTATGGTCACGTGGTTTGGAGCACGTGACTTGACGAATACCTTTCTTTTGTAAGACTAGTAAGACTGGACCAAGCAATGGAACAATAGTTAAGATAAGGATATATTAAGGCAAGGTAAATCGAAAGAAGAGCATTCTTAGATACAATACCGTATACTTCAGCCTCCCTAATGTACCAACAACTTAAGCGATTTGAGAAGAAATATTACACCCATGGTGTTCATTGCATTAAAGCTTAGAATCAGTCTGGAGCGAATTCCCAGAAATTTAACATTTTCCACACGTTGTAAGCAATAACCATTAAAAGAAATGTGAAAGTTATGACAGACCTTTGTTAAGAATGTCATTATTAAAAAGATATAGTTCTTTTTTTTGTTATATTTAAAGAAAGTTATTCACAGGAAACCAGTCAAAGTAACACTTGCTCCTCCAGGGACTGTGGATCAGAGTCACTAAAATATATTAGTGTCATCTGCAAACAATACAAGTGAAACATTCTTGGAAACTTTACTGTTAAAGTTTTCCATGACATCTACGACAGGCTCTTGAACGACCGAGACGGAAGCCGTAGTGGCAAGTTGAAAGTATGTTATGCTTACTAAGGAATGAATAAATTGTACTATACATGACTCTTTCTAAGATCTTTGACAACTTAGGACTGAAATAGGACGGTAATTTACAAGCTTATGTTTGTCACCTTTTTTGAAACAGAAATTACTCTGGCTACTTTCAGTTTGTCAGGCTCTGTCAGGAAAAGCACCCTGAGACAGAGAAATATTAAAAATATTGGTAAGAGGTTCAGCTATGTAGTGAAGTACCCTACGAACAATATCTGGTCTCAAATCGTCGTAACCAGCAACTTTACTGGCGTTTAAACACTCACGTCAACCGATGAAAGATATGCAGATTCTTTATTTTGCTGATTAAAGTGGTCATATCATTACTACTTCTAGGTACACATTTTGGTATATTATCCGCAACCCACGGCCCAAGATTTACAAAAAATTTGTTGAAAGAATTTTCGATACTTTGTTATGGACGTAATGAAAAAGTGGATCTTGTTTTGCATATCATTTGGAATTTTAAGTTCCCTGTAAAAAAAAAAATAAAAAATTGAAATTAGCATAATTTTAAGTCCATCTTTTGCTCAATTCCAAGTTAAACAAGTCATTTTCAGATTTCGATTAGCGGACATTGTCCCGCGACTTCCCTTTAGCTACTCCAGTTAGCAGCAGAAAAGCTGCCACAGAGAAAGAAGTGTTCCTTACGATGCGAAAAAGCGTGGGCATTTTTGCTGAAGCTTTTACTTTTAAAAGCTATTCATGGGCTCATGCACCTTTTCTTTGATAGGAATCGGGATGAAAGTTGCTTTAAACCATCCTCTTGGGAAGGGGATTAAATTTGATGAGTGTCCCACTCCTTTTGGAAAACTTCTGAATATTTAAGAATCTTGGTGTTTTGAGGGTGACATGTTTTGCGATTGTTTGAGTTTATTTAGATCAGATTATTAAGATTATTTAAGAAAATTAATGTAACCATATAACTTTTGTAAATAGAAGCAATAAGGGATTTTTCCATGTTTTAATGCTTGTATTTGTGAGTGGGTGTGAGTGTGTGTGTGTGTGTGGGGGGGGGGGGGTGGAACATACTTCCACACCAACCTTTGACTAGCGGTTGAGGGTGGCAGTTCTCCGCCTCCTCTGTCATTGACGTTATTGGGCAGTTCTTCGGGCTATTTTGATCCTTTTCAGGCAAACTTTTTAACATACTCATGCCAAGACGATCGTACAGAACTCACTGCATTTGGAGATGGGGATAACTGAAGTAACACTAGGGGTAACTGCGGTAACACATTAGTTACGCTCTGCTCAGATAACTTTCCCGATCTAAGTGAGGCTTCATTTAAACGTATATAGTTTCTTAAAAATTCATTCAAAGACCCTCAAAAGTGGCATAGATGAACTCTGTGGGAATTTTACCTGCAGAACAACACCTTAAACTTTGAAAATTGTCGCAGAATACCCCCCAAAAAGCATACGAAAAGTCGAAAAATCTTACGCAATCTCTCTTTCTTTTGCGAGTCACGCTCTTTCTTTTGCAAGTCTCACTCCCAGGTGTGAGAGCTACTCGAGATAAGCCGGATATCAAGTGACACTTCTTCCTGGTCCTTTTCTGTACAACGATGGAGGTAAATGCGTATTCTTTATGTACTTTAAAACCCTGAAGCTATTACGTAATAGCCCCGTGCTCTCACACACACTCGGGTGGATTTCACGTTCAACAATGATGAGTCATATTTCTCAGTGTTTTTCGAAGTCAAAACTCGTGCTTAGGTGGAAAAAGAATAATTCACTTGCAAGGCATTGAGAATTTTCGTTAACACATCTATTGTTCTTAATATATTTTTATAGTACGTAGGTTAACGGGAGACAATCAGCTTTTAGGATATGTTATTCTGGCACTTTTTATCAATTTCAAATCTCAGTGGGCTGCGAGTAATCGGATTGTACAGTACGTGCAGCTCGGAGAGATACCATTGCTGTAGTGATACCGACATCTGTTCAGATAGACCTAGAAACTACGGTTTATCAATAGAAACGGTGTCTATAGGGAGGCAGCACATATGTGGGACAGCCTGGTCAGAGTCATCCAACGAGATAAGAGCGGTGTATCTTTACACCTTGAGTAGCGCAGGCAAGGAAATCCCAAAAGCAGTGAGTTCTGTACAGTCAACTTCTCATCCTTACCAAGGCACAATACCCTCAAAGAACACGTCAAATCTGAAATTTCAAATTTCTTAGCACGTTAGAAAATGGATATTCATTAAGTCTAACGCCCATCTTCACGTAGCCCGCGGAACTTACTGACAAAGTTTTTTTTTCGTTTAGCTCATCGCTACGAAAAACCACGGTAGCCTCAGGGGCCACAAGGGCGCTACGTTGGCTTATCTTCACAAGACCATCCTTAGTTGAGATATAAAGAGTTAAAATTAATTCACTTAATTTAAAACGGTAAATTGAGCAATAATATATATGATGTCATTGCTAGACCAGTGGCGTAGCTACAGGGGGCAGGGCCCCCTGGCTCGAAAAAGTGTAAGATTCGAATTTTTACCATGAAGTAACATTGATAATCAATGCTTTGCTTTTTGATTCCTTGCCATAGGCAGGCAAGGAATCTATGCGATGGTGATGTCGTGTGTGTATGTGTGTTTGTATGTGTGTGTGTGTGTGTGGGTGTGTTTGTGACACTTGTTTTTTAAATACGATATCTTAATTTAGGAATGTACGAAACTTTTCATATTTGGTATATAGATTTTTCATGTTGAGGGGAAGAATCCTATTGTTTTTGGTAGAGGTCCAAGGTCATTTGAGGTCACCAGCGGTAAAATTGCGAAAACTTCGAAAATAGTTGTAAACACGATATCTTCAGATAGGAGTGACCGACATTCTTCATATTGGGTATATAGATTTGTCATGTTAAGAGGAAGAAGCCCATTGTTTTTGGTTTAGGTGAAAGGTCATTTGAGATAATCAGGAGTAAAAATGCGAAAACTTCGAAAATGCTTTTAAACACGATATCTTCAGATAGGAGTGACCGACACTTCTCATACCTGATGTATAGATTTGTCATGTTGAGAACTTGAGAGGAAGAAGCCTATTGGTTTTGGTAGAGGTCAAAGCTCATTTGAGGTCACCAGCGGTAAAATTGGGAAAACACCGAAAATGGCTTGTAAACATGATATCTTCAGATAGGAGTGACCAACACTCTTCATGTTAGGTACATAGATGTGTCATGTTGAGAGAAAGAAGTCTATTGTTTTTGGTAGAGGTCAAAGGTCATTTGAGGTCACCAGCGGTAAAATTGCGAAAATTCTGTGCCTCAAATGTAAAGAAAAATCTGTCAAACACTGTCAATTAGAAAGCAGGTAACGTATTTGATGGCAAGGAATCACTAAACCCTTTAGCTTTCTGGTTAAACATTTTCACCAATTTCATAAGTGAAAAATTCTGTATACTGATACGTAAATGCGCCGTGAACAATAGATTTTTATCTCAATACCTAACATGTTTTGAGATATTGTCACACTAGCCGGTTGCTAGCTGAAGCTAAAATTCTTTTCAGCATGGCCATGTTTGGTAGGTTTTACATTTTATTATACCATTGTACAGTTATTGATGCAGTAGGTATGGTAATCTGGTGGGCTGATAACTAAGTTTTTTTTTTCTCTATAGAGAAAAATGGTCAAAAAGTTGTGCAAGAAAAAAGTGCCATTTCAGCCCATTGCTTGTACTCCTCATTCCCATAATGCAATTGTGTGTATTTAGTCAGCTGTTTTGTGTTTGGCTTCAAGCCCTGCTAAATCAAGCATAAGGTAACTGATAAGATGATCTCTTCTGGTCTGACCAAAATGTGTGCCCAGCCATTGTCTTGTGATGGAGAAGTTCGTTTACAGTTGATTGAGTTTCTAAACAGGATGTTGGAGTAGCTATCAACCTCCAAAAGTTGTGATTTTCACCAACAGGCTTCAATGAGATAATGAGATAAATAAGAAATATGAGACTAATGATGGGAAAACAAGGTTTGAAAGGAGTAGTAAAAATAATTTTATTAGAACTGGTTAGAGACATTTTTTTCTTTACAAGACTGAGCTCCATCTAGCTGGTATGACGGTATCTTTATTGAATTTTTTGTTTTAATATTTGGTGATCATTTCAAATTTGTAGCATAAAATGTACTGCTCTGCTACAAATATTTGAATGACCACAGTGCACCACAATAGCTTACCAACCTGTACTGTATGTGATATGGGAAGTTGGTTTCACATTCCATTTGTCTATGAATTTGTACGTGATCACCAAAAAGGATGTTTGCTTTTTTCTGTTGTATCATTAAAAATTTAAACATATCGTTCCACTGCTTCATGAGTACCATTGATCATACATAAAAATATTGAGATTCTGAAGCATAGCTGCTCTTCTTAAAAACTTTATGTACATTTAAGGCAAGCACTTCTTATCAATCCAAGGTCAATACAGTAGTGAGAAAGATAAAGGTTGTATGTTTTACAGCTTTATATCAAACATAAATTTGGTCTTGAAATCTTCTTGCAAAGACTTTATCGTCATTTTGTAACAACAAAACATCAAAGATTTGGCTGAGTCATTTCGAAATTGGAAGTCTCTACCAATGCAATAGTCAGTACAATAAATTTCCTGTAGTATCCTTTTTCCTTTTTTGTATCTATGTGACATTTCCTCAACATCTATGTATAGCTTTATAGGTAATTCATGTATTTCATGTGCTCAGAAGGTTCATCGTTTTCGTTCCGTCATGTCCTTTCAACAGGACGTATTTTCATTTCGCTGTATTCTATATAATCGTTCCCGTGAAGATTATACCAATGTGGAGAATTCCTATCGGTGTAGGGTCTGTTCAGGTCACAGCCATAGCAACCTTTGTACCACCAGGCACTCTGATAATTAGACGCACAGTGAAATGAAGTATGACCATCGTTCTTCCGGTCTATCGTACTAAACGCCTGGTCGTAATGATATCTCAACGCATCGTAGTCTGCATGAAATAAAGTGAAGAGAAAAAGGCAAATTGCTTCAAATTTATAAATATTGTGCTAGATTGCAGTTATATCTATATCAGGAATATCAGATCATATGGAGAATTAGTTAAATATATCTTTATAGTTGCAAAAATGTGTGAGCTCTGCATTGCATACACAATCGAAATGTTTTACAGTTGCACTGTCCCATAAAGTGAAATACTCTCGACAGAAATGAAAATATAGTTCTTTAAAATTCTGTTATGTTTCTTTTCCTTAAACTCTGTTCTTGTAATCCTGTGATTATTGCATCGATAGGGGAATTCCTCCTTTTTAGATGGTGGAAAAACTAATGATCACTTTGTGGACTAAATTCATGTTCATTTCAGTGTATAGGAAAAACAAATACGAAGTACGTATAGAATAATCCGGACGATGTCGGTCATGGTCTGATTTTAGTCAGACATATTTTTGGTTCACCACCTTTTGTCTTTCATATTCCTTGCTAACCTGTATCATCAGGCCCGTTTTCAGGAGAGGGGAGCTCAGGGGGTTCGGACGAACCCCACCCACACCCCCACAAGATCTGGAATTCCACTCAGCCTATATAGTAGGCCTATGTTAGCTACATATAGAATGAGTTTTAAGTTGTTTGTTTTACGACCTTTCTCTCCAGTTGCGGTAACTGGATTGTATTCTCTACTCCACTGTATTGCCTACGCCTAGCAGTAGGTTCCATTTTTAAGTCTTTGGTATGACACGGTCCGGGAATCGGGCAGCGGACATTTTTGCTTTAATTCATGCCCACATGGCGTTCAAAAGCTTTCAAATATTTGCCAGCCTAAAGTTTAACGCAACGAATTACACTAACTGTTATTTCCACATAATCGATATCATAACTCAGGCTTACATGCTGCCCTTGGTAAATGGGTCGACCTGAATAGAGGGATCAAGATTCAAAAGAAGTGCTGAGAACTGTCAAAAGCTTGAGAGCCCCTACCCATGCATACTGAAAAGCTTTATACGGGCCTGATCATGCATGGTTGTACACTAAATTGTATCTTCATTCCCTCCGTTTCACTGAATGAAGGTTTGAATTTCATGCAGAAAATAAATGAAGTCGATTTAAGGCTGATGAACCCCACTAATGGTTGCCTACAAGCGCTGATTGGATTCGTCTATACTCTGCCGTTTAAGTCCTACTAAGGGAGACATGTTCATATGTTGGAGTGCGTAGACTTTGTTAAATTTTCTCAAGTATATGAAGTCCAAGATAGCTGCAATGACCTATTACCCACTTGTGTTCGTGTTGATTGAGGAGATTTGTATGCAGAATGGTTACTATGAAGTTCTTGTTGTCAGTTTGATAACTTGAAATGCTGACATTTACAGATTTAACAGGCGCTGTATCGGTAAAAGAGAGTGGTGTAGGCGGGGGGATTCTGCCACGCTCTCGATCACGATGCCATTTTTAAGATCCAAAAAATAAGTTGTTGAGTGACACTAATTTCACTTTAAAAGGTAGCATATGTGTCGCCCAATTAGATGTGAGGACACCAACTTTTTTCAGAAATTTTCAAAGGAGACGGGCCTATCCCTTAGACTCCTTCTCAGGCTGGCATAGACGTATGGAGGGGAGAGGAAGAAGTTCGGTAGGCAATAGTTTGTCATTTATCATGCGAAAGATGTTAGGAGTAAAATCATTAAGTTGGCAGTTCGTCGAGCAATCAGATCAGGGAGTTGCTAGACTCTAGCAACTCCCTGGTCAGATAGGCAATAATTACCAAATCAGCGGATCTTGAATTAAGCCGGCCAAAGTTTCTATAGAGAAACGTTGGCATATTTTCAATTCCGTTGTACAGTTTTCCCCGATAAGATTCAAGACCATTTCATGTAAGGGATACATTTTACGTGGTAATTTTCTGATCACTTAGCATGTTGCTGACTTTTTTTTTTTATTGCAAACGAAAGCTTAAAATAATGACTATTTAGATTCTCTTTACAGCATGACATAGCAATTTTCGACCATGTGAGTGGTCGCAGTTTTTCAAAATTTTCTGTACCCTCCGCACCAACCAATGGTGGAGCTTCGCTTAAATAATCTTTCCGGCTAAATTACACTTTTCAGGTGAAGAGTACTTTTTAATACCTGTACGATCACGTTTTCGAACTTATTTTGAAATGAGCATTTTGTTGGAAAAGACAAAACGATAGCGGTTGCTTAAATTCCACGTTTCAGTCTGTGAATTGCTGTTTTCGATCATCTGAGGGCAGATTGTTCGAAACTTTATGTACGCTCCGGGCTAACTGATAGTGGCGCTCCGCGTAGATAGTCTTTGTGTCAGAATTACTTTTTTCGGGCTAGAAAACCCCCAAACTGAAATGCTGCCTATAATGCCTTTGCCCATCACCGATGTTCTATTAATCTAATACCTACAAGTACGCAAATTCGAAAGGACATTTTTCTTTAGGTAGTATACATGGCATTAGATTGCCAATAAAGACACAAAAAATTAAGTTTTACCCCCATTAAACGCCACAATTCCACTGTCAAGACTATTACTGTCATTTTGCACGTAGGCGCCTTGAAAATGTCAAAAGTTTTCAAAGGGGCACCCCATTAGACAACCCAGCCCGCAATCACTCAACATACTGCATCCCCCTCACCGCAAGAGGATACCTGCGTGTGCCACAGGTAAAAAGATAAATCTGAACGTGTTCCCTAAATTCTTACCTCTTTGAAAATGCAAGCTACTTCTCTCGTCAGGTTATTCTCCTAAAAAGATCTCCAATACCCTTTACTAAGAGGGATCGATGTTGCATGTTCAAGTTTTCGCAAATTTATGTAACGTCATGGAATCAATGCAGTGGAATTCAACAAAGTTTTCAACTTCTTGTAAAGTTCATTACCAGAATGTTAGGAATCACATGACATGACGCTATTCTAACCCGTAGGTAAGATTAAGTTCAAAGTCTATCATCAGGCACTGCACTAGCTATATCACAAAGTCACGCTGTCACGTTGTTACATGTAAACAGAGCACAGGTACTCTTCTCTCTTTGCAAAAACTTAAAACGTGTCCAGCATAAAGTAGTAAATATTAATATACTCTTTTGTATTGCACTTCATCCCTGAACAATTGAACAATAGAGTTGTTGTCAGAAATATTGCACACGGTAAACAATAACTCCAAAATTTAAGACTTTTATCATTTGCAGCATATCGCAGAGGCAAACGTGCGGTGGCAGTAGTTATACACCGCGTCCATGCTTAGCAGAAACTTACCCCACCAGTGCCTGTATATAGAATGGGTTAAAAGAGGACAGTGAGCACCGAGGTCAACATTTCATTATAAACCTAGGTCTATATTCCGCAGAACGCATTAAGCCGTCTGTTTTCTTCCGTTTTTATATTTTGCACAGCATCTTTTTTTTCCATAATTTATTTCAACTTTTGCTCATTGTGCATTCTAATATTTCGATGTTTTCACTAATTCAACGGTGCCTAAAGGTGTTCAGTGAATAATTTGACAAACCTGCGGTTCCGGTGAAATTACCAAGCTCAGAAAGGAGATAATCGTCTCTCTCATCATTTATACGAAATAAATCGTACTTGGCAAAGTAACTGCCCCCTCTGATCTCCACGGAGCTGGAATCATCAGTGTCCATGTTAATGAGGTCTACTCGTAGCTCATAGTCCTTTTGATTTGTCAAGAAAGCTAGTTTATCGTTCCCCATCCAAAATTCTCGAGAAGGTGAGCCAAATCCTTCTTTGTAACTGTTCCAACCGAGATTGAACGGTTCTGTGCCGTCGATACGTCGTTGGAATACCTGGTTCCAAAAGTAAGTAACATTCCTTAACTTTCTTAAAAGAAGATATTAGCAATCGGTATAAGTGTACAGTACAAAGTTATGCTAGGAGGGGCGTGCACAATTTATAGGCAAGTATGGTTTTAATATTAATCGAGAGCCCGATTAATTGATGTGTGCTGATATCATGGTCAATTTTAATCCTGCTTTTATGAGGTAAGTGGATAAATTTAGTCACTCTGATAGGAATGGAGTGAAAAGTGTAAATTCACTCCATTAGAGTGTTAGTGCACTCCAAGAATAATGAAATTTACTCAAAAAAGTGATAATTTACTCTTTAAAGAGACCCCGGAATGGTCATTCTGCAGAGTGATCACTGTGGGTACTTCACCAAGCGTTTAACTTCTCCCTTTTGGTGTGAATTGCTTTTCAATCTATTACAGAGGGCCTAAGACTAGTGCACTCAATTGTTTTTAGAGTTTATAACGTTATAGCTATCACAAAGAGACAAAATAACATTTAAATCTATCTTCTCTTCCTACGTAGAATATGTAAGCATACAACTCAATCAGCAGAGTGATCTTACGGTTCGGAGAATGAACTCAAAATTGTTCAACTTTTAGGATCTAAATCGATTAAAAAATGTTTAAAATTCATGGCTTTAATTTTTTTCGGAAACCTTTTTCAACAGGAAAAAATGAAGAAAAGCATTTAATTACCACAAGCGGTAATTCTTTTAGTCAGACTAGTGTTTTCAATGTTGTTGGTCTAATGATAACTAGACTTTTCGCTAGGAATTAAAGAAACAACAAAGGGCCTTACCGTCCATCCACCTTCATCTATATCCATATTACAAGAAATGGTAAAAGGTTCTCCATACCAACCGGCCGGGTTGACGATGTACTCGCCACTGTCAGTATATCCAGCTTGCTGTAAGTCGTAACAGTCAAAATAGTCACTAAGAGGACTAGTCAATAGAAGACCTGAGAAGAAGAAAATAAAGAGAGAAAATGCGCCATCTTCTGTCAAAATTGTGTTAGGAATTGAAGTAAGTATCTTATTAGCTCATTGATGTTCGAAAGTTTATACGATATAATTATTCAAGAAGAATCGAAAATTTGTGTACCAATAAAATCCTGCGTAGACGAAAAAAGAAGCTTCTGTCTAAGAAGGGACAAAACAAAGTCGGCTAGTTAACTGGTCCACCCGAAGGTGCTCTGGGCAACCGATTTCTGTGGCAAGCTTATGCGGAGTGGGAGGACAGCCGGAGTGCACGGAGAAAAACCCACGTACATCGAGCGGGACTTGAACCCATGCACATGTGGGACACATTGGTACACAGCAGCTGGAATGAACCACTCTGCCACTCGACGACCCTAAGAAGGGACAATCAGATTCTTTCTTATATACCTCGATCTATTAAAGACCAGTGTCCCGAAAGTTAGTAAAGGGTTTATTAGTAATATGCATAATCAACTGATCAATGAAGTTAAACTTTTACTTTTACTTTTAATTTTCGACATCATGAGCTCTCATCTTAACGTGATTGGGACCATGGTAATGTAATGAAATTTCTCGCGTGTTTGATATAAGGAAAATGAAAAAGTTAATTTAATGAAATACATTAACCTCTCAAACCTTTAGAACGAAAATTTAATCTAACGAAATGAAATCAGTAACCGATCCAAATTTGAATTCAAAATTTGAAATGAACAAGAGTCATTACTCTTTTAAATAGTAAGACGTTCATTTGGTCAATAATTCCATTCTTTTAGATTTATTTTAGCTCCATTAGACTAAATTTCTCACTCGTTCAAAGGAAACATACAGTCCTGAGTTGATGCCGCGCAAACAGGCTGTACGGTGAATTCCTTGTTCAGTCATATCACTGGTTTTGGTAGCTAAGGAGCCGAGAAAACAGAGTCCGCTCCACAGGATATTTTGAGTTTGGGGTCATGCCTAATATCACCCTTATGTATTTAAGGCGTTTACACATGACATATCTATAAACAGTTATATAGTAACTAAATAACCTCTATTGGTTAAACTACCATACCCAACACCGTATGATATACGCCACTGCTACTAAAAAGTTAAATATTTTAGGACAAAATAAGGAAAGCAGAATATTTAACGTTGTTCGAAATATTTTCCTTAATTTCCATTGGTTTAAAAAACCAAGTTTTTTAGAAAGTAGAGGGATGAAAGGTATGTAGATACTGTAGAAGTGAACGTACCGAGGTTTCCTGTCAAGTCTCCAACACTAGTCAGCTTGTAACTGTTAAATTCGTCACTTATCCGAAAATTGTTGTAAATCAGGTGACCTGATACACCTGTCTCAATTTCAAAATAAATCATCAACTCATACTGGTTTTGATTGGTCAGATACGCCAATTTTTTGTTGCCGATCCAAAAGTTGGTATTCAAGAAACCAAATCCATCTCTGTAGTCTGTCCAACCTCTATTAAATTCTACGAAATCTTCCACACGTCGCTGAATTATCTGTGAATAATAGGAGAGCTTCTCTGAATACACTGCTATACACTTTAACTAACTTTGAAACCATTAACATTGCTTGATGTCAAGTGCTCAATAATAAGGCATATTGGGAAATGGCGCGGCCACTTTCTGTACAATCAGTTTTACTGGTAAATAAGAATACGGATCAATAATGATTTTTAGTGTTTGCAGAGAAAGAGCCAATACGAAAGAAACATTTGGACAGGGAAGGATGTTTCTCCTTGGCTCGTGAATGTGAAAGTGTTGAAGAAATCAAAATCACCTCCTCATTTTAAAAGTAACCTTGTTTCGACTGAATCTGTGAAACGTTCCCCTTATTGGAGTGCCACTTCAAATTTAAACTTCTCTGTTTGTTTACGTCAACGTACCGTACACGTTTGTTACCATTCAAAGGAGAAAGAAAAAAAAAAAAAACTGTTTAAATATGTGTTTTCAAATTGTGGGTCCGCTTGCTTATATTTTTATCTTACAATACTTGCTTTGGGCGATTTTTACTGGGGGATCTCGAAATCTTTAGAATGTTCAGATTATTAAAAAGGCATATTCCGGATACAAAATTCTGAACTTCAGAATATTCAGATTTTTCTATCAGGAGGTGAAAATGCCTCTCAATAACATATAGCGTTCATAAGATATAAATGCAATTTTTTTTGAGGTTTAATTTACTTTTATTTATTAGACATTGCAAACGGTTTATTTACAATTTTGATAGCGTTGCAGGCAACACTAAGCACAATTGTTGGCTGTACTCTATATATGGTTATAGTAAATTCTAGATCTACAAGAAAAGATATTCAATCAGTCCAACAGTACCAAATTTCAAGGAAAAATAGGGTGAATCTGTGGCAATGTGCACACATTACATGACATTCCGTGGCTTTGTTGAAGAACAGGCATTTTGCAACGAAAGTAATTAATTTTTAAAGTGAGATATAATTATCCTGAGTTAATAAAAGGCCATTGAGACAGAGTTACATGGTGTGGAATATTTTTGTGCTTCTTACTAAACTCAGGTAAAAGTCACCAGAATATGCCTTCTTAGTGTTTATATTCAAGTTAATCCATGCAACCTTACCGTCCACTCATCGTCGCAATGAGCTTGGAATGGTTCAAGTAGTCCGTCAGGTTTTATAAGATGAACTCGACTTGAATTCTGAGCTGAACATCGTTGCTGGATTTCTTTACAGTCTCTCGAGTATTCAGGTTGTTGGTAGAAGAAGTACGACAAACCTTAATATTTCAAGAAGAATGGAACAGAAACATTAACATTAATGTACTCGCCAGCACGTCCGCATCGAAGACCTATGAAAATAACCTACTGTAGCTAATATTTAAAAAAAAATATTGGTGAGTGACACTTTCACACAGTGTTACAAGCCTACTGCCTGTATTTGGCCTAACATCTGTACCGTTCACCTGTAACCGCGTACAGTCTAATTCGTTTCGTTTCGTTTCCTTTCGTTTATTTGTTTTCCTGCATCATCAAAATGTATGAACACACAAAAAAATGAAAACAAACTTAACACCGAAGTAGATGGAAATGGAAACTAAAAAACCATGAGGGGCTTGTCGAGAGTTCTACTCCCCAACGTAACAAAAACATGTTACCTAGAGTAGCTGTATTGCAAACACAAATAATCATAAAGAAAAAAAAATAATATAACAGACAAAAAGGACGGATAATTGAAACGAACAAGCATTTAAGCAATGCTGTGAGATACCAAGCACAGCCTTTTCACGCATCGTCCATAATGTTTGGGACCTTTCACAATTTCAGCAAACGATACTTTGTATCGTTATTCTCGTATTTAACACCTCTCAGAAGTTCTAAACCTATCTTACAAAAAATTCCATACGTTATACGGTAGTTAGTAAATCCCTATTTAAACCCTTCCCACCTCAAAATTCTCAGAGTATACAGAATAAACAGATAAATCTTGAAGACGAAAATTTGGCACTGTAGGAGACTTGGGCAAATCATGTTTTCATATCACCTATCGTCCCTTTGTACGGAATTTTGTGCACAATTATTAAAAAGATAAAACATCTTTATACCTTTTGTATACCTTTTGAAAAAGTCACAATTTTATGCAATTTAATATATACTGATCAGAACTGCCCCTAGTTGTTTTCGGATAAGCAAACATTAGGGAATAAAAAGACCCCCTTCCCATTAAGTAATTCCCAGAACAGGCAATTTCTTAAACCAAAATGTTAATCATTTCCTAATTAATTGGAAGTATCCTGCGTGTGGCACCATCTGCAAAATACTATAAATGGGCTGCACGAATTGCAATCATGCTCTGTTATACTCTGGTGCAAATATTCCAAACCGTTATTTGTTTATGGTGCTTCCACACCAGCAGCAGATCAAAACAAGTTTCAAACTCTTGTCAAACACTTCTAGCTTTCATATCGCGAGGAAACAGGTTTGACAATATTCTTCAATTAGTTAATAGGTATTTAATTCGCTTTGCTTTTATTTACTTTGCTGACGGTGTGAAATAACCTTTACTGTCTAAGCGATAGAGGATAGCAATTTGAAGCAAAGTAGAACAGTTCCTATATAAATTGAGGCTGTGGCTTCGATTAATTAAATGTGTGTATGTTGGTTGGAGCTCACTGGTTTGTTGACGCTTTGCTTAAATGCCATTATCCTGAGCACCTAACACAATGCATGATAATTAATTCTGTAATACATATTGTCCTACGTTGGAATAGGCCTATCTGGCATTTAGAAACACTAAAATAGTATGGAGGTAAGCCGATTCACACGGAATCTTTAAATGGTACCACACTTTGAATGTGATTTCATTTCAGTCAGTAAGATAAATATGCAATGGACTTCATTTTGTTCACCAGATGATGTTAAAACAGTAAAATGACTAATTTTTCCAAAAAAATTTTCACAAATTTGGAAAAGGTGTTCAGCATCCAAGAGCACTTGGCACAAATGATGCCCCAAAAATCAAAATAGTCATTGGTGTTTAAATTTCGGAATTAACTTGAAACTAACACGTAATATGGTAGAGCGTTTACTGACCCATTGACTTAGCATGCATGCTACAGGAGAACTATGGTTACAGTGTGACAAATTAAACGTTTACTTACTTTCGGTTCCAGACTGTTGACTCACCTGTATCAGTTTATAAATTTAAGAAGCAAAAGAAAAAAAGAACAGTGTCAGTTAAGATTCATTCTCCCGCTGGGAATGTGACTTGAAAAAAATAACCAGTCCGAAATGGTTATTGGCTGTGGCGAACTTTATCACGTGTAATTCATCTAATAATGTAATTCTATAACAGTGCATATTAATTTTGGATGATGTAACTTCTTGTACATTTTTATCGATGTCAGGACGTTCTTATAGGTACCGTAACTATTAAAATTACCCTAAAAACTTAAATGAATAAATTTATACCAGATGACGAGAAAGTGCTGTAAATATTCTATTGTAGGAAGCCAATTTGTCTGTCGGGTCAAACTTTTATCTAAATAGTGCTGCCTACTCTTTACCAGCCAGTTTTTACAATGTGATCAGTGTTATCAAATTATGAATAATGAAGGCTTACTCCTTCATTTCAATGGCTTAGTATGACAGGAACATTCAGAACGCATTTCATTTCATTTCATTAATTGTTTCATGTCACAAAAATATGTCAAACATGTGAGAAAGATCAATTGCATCAAATAAGTTAAAGTCATGAAAGGGGAAGTGTGTTAAAAAACCTTTAGGGTTTGTATAGAACGCACTCCCCAGAAAGCATTAAACCAAAATAAATGTTTTTTAAGTATACAGTAATTACGAAAGTTACAAAAAAATTCACTTATGTCTGACTTAGTTTCATTACCAGTCCACCCCCTTCTTCTTCCCTCCCCCAAAACCTTACACCCCCGCCCCTCCTTATGTTAGGAAATTACGAGAGGATACTTAGTATAGGTTTATCATGTAACGCCGTAAGACACTTCTAACAGATTTTACTGAAGTTCTACAGGCAGAACTAAGTTGATCTAAAAGGCAGTTCCATACTTTCACAGCGCGATATCTCAAACTGTACCTAGTGAGGTTTTTTCCGTAAAGGGTCGAATGAGTGACGTATTTCTAGTGTTGTACGAGTGAAATGAACAATTTTTCTCGAAAAAGTCGCAGAAAGATGATGGCAGAGTGTTATTAAAGAAACGATAAGCGAATTTTGAAATACTTAGCCTAATAATGTCGTTTAGTTTTAGTAGGTTCAATGATTTAAATAAGCCGTTGGTATGATCACGAGGGCGAGCAGAGCATATATGTCGAAGGGCTCTTTTTTGAAGAACAGTTAATTTATTTAAATGGCGAATAGTGTATACCAGACCAGACAATACAGCAATAAGGCAAATGTGGTAGAATAAGGGTAAGGTAAATCTGTCTCAGGAAAAATCGAGGCAAAATATGCTTCAATCTACAAAGAATACCTACACCTTTAGAGACCTAATTGCAGACGTGTGAAATGTGTTTTTCCCATGAAAGATTGGAGTCGATGTACACCCCAAGAAATTTTACGTAATTGGCTTGCTTGATTGGTTGACCATCAACATGTATAGCAAAGGCATAGTTTCTATTATACGAGTTGAAAACTAGGTAGTTAAAGATGCGTTCAGATATAACTTATTTGCAGCAAACCACTTTGAAAGTACAGGTAACTCGTTACAGACAGTAGTTTGTAATGTTAATAGGTCGCTATTTCAGAAAAAAAAATTGTATCATCGGCAAATAGAATGAGATTAGATTGTTTGGAAGCAAGACTGGTATCATTCATAAAGATTATAAATAGCAGAGGACCAAGAATAGAACACTGCGGAACTCCACATTTGACATTTAAGTAATCAGATTTACAATTCTTAAGTGATACAAACTGCTTTCGATTATGTAAGTAGCTTTTAAACCAGGGGAGTGAAGAACCTCTTATGCCGTAATGGGCTAGTTTGTGTAAAAGAATAACGTGGTATATTGTATCGAATGCTTTCGATAAATTCAGGAAAACACCTAAGGAAGTTTCATGCAAGTCAATGGCTTTACTAATCATGTCAATAGCATAAGTTCAGGCTAGTTCGGTTGAGTGCCCAGATCGAAAACCATACTGTCCTTAAAAAGGAATATTGTGTTTTGTAAGGAAACTTTGTACTCGATTAAACATTAATCTTTCTAGAATTTTTGAAAGACTTGGCAAACGGAAACAGGGCGATAATTAAAAAAGTGCTTGGCATCGCCACTCTTGTAAACTGGAACAACTTTTGCCTTTTCATTTCATCAGGAAAAATTCCTAGCTTCAGAATATTATTGAAGATGTGTTCTAATGGTGTGGCAATAAACGGTATAACCGTACGTATAATTGACGGGCGTAAGTCATCGAAACCTGCACACTTTCCTGGTTTCAGGCAGTCATAAGCTAACTTAGTAATTTCCTCCTCAAAGGTCGGAAAGAGAAATACACTCTAAAATCAAAAGAGTGAACTTAGTCACTCTTTGATCGAGTGAAAAGTGTAAATTCACTCCATTAGAGTGATTATTGACTCCACGAGAAGTGAAGTTCCCTCCAAAAAGATTGAAGTTCACTCCAAACAGAGTGAAATTCTCTTAAAACGAAAGAAGTTTCACTCTTGATAGAGTGCCCACAGTGATCGCTCTTAAAAAAGAGCGATCATTGCAGGCACTCGTGGAAGAGTGAATTTTCCCTCTTGCTCTAGTGAATTTCACTCTTTTTTGAGTGACCTTCACTCTTTTTGGAGTGAATTTCACTCCTCTTGGAGTGAATAATCACCCTAATGGAGTGAATTTACACTTTTCACTCGATCAAAGAGTGACTGAGTTCACTCTTTTGATTTTATAGTGTAAGCTAGAATTATTTCTCTCAGGTAGACTATCAACGAAAGCAGTGACTGGTCTGCTTTATTTTATCGGCCAGAGACAGCCCAAGATTAACAAAGAAATTATTATATTAATATTTTGCAATTTTACGAGGCTCAGTAAGGAGACAATTTCGAAAATTTTGAAAGTTTCAGGTTAACTGCCATTTGAAATATTCTTATGGATAATTTTGTTAATATTTTGTCATGTACTTTTCATGTCATTTTTGCAGTCATTGAACAGTTCATGATAGTAATTCCCTTTAACAATGCGTATAATGTGGTTCAGTTTGTTACGGTATTTCTTAAATTGTACTTTATTTTCATTTGTTGGAGATTTCAAAAGTTTTCTATATAGCTGGTTTTTACGCTTAATTGAGTTAGCAATGCCTGCAGTCACCCAATTTTTTCTTCTCTTCTTTTTACGACCAATATGCACAAAGGGAAAACAGGAATCATATGTTCTGCAAAGTGTATCAAGAAAATAGCTATATGCTGCATTGGGGTCATCAGTGGAATAAACTGCCTCCCAGCTTGTGTTATAAATACAAGTCGTAAAATTTACTACATTTCGTTTGCACAAGTTTCGAATGAAAACTTTCTCAACCTTAGGTTTCTGTATTCGAAGAGAAGAATTAACGAATATTGGAAAATGTCACTTAAATCTGTTACAAGGATTCCACTCACATCAATGTTTACATACGGATCAATAGTAGTGACATTCACTAAGATATTGTCAATAAGGGAAGCTCTAGTGCTACATACCCATGTCGGTTGAGTAATAGTTGGTAGGAACCCACTTGACTCTATAACGTTCATAAAATCTGATGACATGTTTTTCATGAGAAAATGTTAAAATCACCCATTATGTAACCAAATTTGATTTCCTCTGACACTTTACTGAAAATACTGTATATGGAACTATGAAACTTGCGACATCTCCACTTGGTGAACGATAAACAACCCCAATAATAATATTGTGATGAACAAACGGTTTACTTACTTCCACAAAAATACTTTCAATATTAGCACTGAAGACTGACATATCATTACGGACAAGTGGTTGAAACTCATCTTTAATAAATAAATAAATAATTAAAGCCACCAATGAGCATTTCTTTAAAAGCAACGATGTTCATAACAACGATCAACAATATTCATAAAACAGTATAATGCATAGTGTTTGAAAGTTAATACACATCAACGATATACCTTACCTAACTTTTGAACTGAAAACATGGCTGTAGGTATTAAGTATCAATGAAATGTGGGTTTTAGATGTTTAATTTTTCTCTGTAAAGGCCTGTATACACGAGCAACATTTGTAAAACATTCTCAAAACACCTCACATGCAACAAACCCAAAACATGCTTGTTTTCGGTTTGTTGCACAGTGTAGACAGAGCAAAAACAATTTGAAAACATTTTGAAAAGAATTGACAGGATATTTCTTTTGCAACATTTCCAAAACATTTTCAAAACATGCGGTATACCCTGTCTACACTGTGCAACAAATCGAAAACAGCTTGTTTTGGATTTGTTGCACAGTGGATGTTTTGGAAATGTTTTCGGAATGTTTTGCAAATGCTGCTCGTGTAGACAGGCCTTTAGTATATCAATACATGGGAGACTTTTGTTATTAAAAAGTCTACTGAAATGCAAATCTGCGTTTAATAGTTTAATGGCTTGAAGCTATATTCCTTCTATACTCTAAAAGCGGTTGTTCACGTAAGCCTGCTGCAAATCTGTTGGGTAAAAAGCACACTCTTAGCATCTTAGTAGGTAAAATAATACGTTCTTTTTCTAAATTTTGACACGTAGCAGACACTTTTTAACCAGCTTGTGTAAGTTTTTGCGCAACCGTTTAGCAAGAGGCATACGTGCCCAAACTAAGTTAAAGTTTACTCAAGAAAATTTAGAGTGTTTAGCGTTGAAGAAATTATTATCTATATCAGTGCTATCCTTGAAACGTTCAGAAATATTTGAAAATCATACAGTGCAGCATATTGAAATTATATACTTTTGTAAAAAGTATAATTTGTATTTCATTAAGACTACCTTGGAAAGGTGTATATATTTTCAATAAAATGTTGTAATCTTCAAAATTCGTTTTTCAACGTGGAATCCACGAGACTGGACTGCTTGGCTAGATTATTTTAGTGTGTAAAACTACAATTTGGTCTTAATACAATTAGGGAGCTTGGAGTCAACAAATTATTTCCAAGCTTTTACTATAAGTGTGCAGGCAAAACCTAAGTACTGAAGTAGTAATGTCTCACTTAGAGTTAGCATCTTTCAGATGTACCCGGCTTTGTAGGAAATATTACGTTTGTGGCACAAAAATGTTGATACGTTAAATCCAATTTCATATATACAGGATGGTAGATGTTAAATTGACAGAGAAAACATTTAACTAATAATTGCACTTGAATATATTGTTTTCTCCAAATTTTCCAAAAATCCAGATAATGCATCAACTTCCGTAAACTTCGAAATGCAATATATTGTCGGGAGAAGAAGCCATTGTTGAAGTGTATTAAGACTGAACGGTTAAATCATTTTTCTTTTTTTCTTTTTCTTTTCTTGCATGTCATGATGGAACACTTCAAACGCAACGTTTCCTTTGAAAATTTCACCATTGCCTGGGTACACCAAGGAACCGTTACGAATCAAGAAAACAAAATTCGGCATGATGGCTCTCTCTTCTTTTTAGGAATGGTCACAATAATTTTCGTTCTAGCCAGTGAGAGTCAATTATGACAGGCAAAATTTGGAACCGATACCCACTGCTTGACAAAACATTTCTTTACTTGCTAACGATTGAGCTAATCCGTAACATAATTCCCTAACCCTAACAAAGAATACAGCAGATACAATGAGACAGCCGTTCAACTAAATATTTTGTTGTTAAACAGTGCGTATCAGCCGAAAATTTAAGGAGAAGCTGCCATGGCTTATAAACAGAATATGTTCACTAACCATTAAAAAAATGTTTCCTTGAACTAATGAAAGGCTTTCAAGTACATAAGGATCATACATTCCTTTCAGAAAAATGGGAAATAAGGAAGTATGAAAAAACGATAATTTTGAGTACTACATAGTTCATGGTTTGGTGACAAAACAACTATTTCAAGGGGTAGATGGGCAGTGTTTAACAAGGTGTTCCTTGATTAGTTGTTGCCAATGTATTGTATCGATTGTAGTTTTTGTTAGCGACATGAACTATGTTAGGGATTAGGGTTATCGTTAGCTAGCTAGGAAATTTCTTGCTAAACAGTGCGCATCGCCCTATTTCGAGGTTCCTGTGCCGTTTGAAATATTTTATCTACCATGTAAATCCGCTGCCAACTTTAACTAGCTGATTAGTGGGGCAAAATTTCAGAATTAAAGTAAATTATTTTGATAACTATTGCAATGAGGTCAGACTGCATTAGTCATAATTGTAATTGACAGTAACTTTAGCTCTATGAATATTGGTTAATGTTTATAGGCACCATAATATGATTATGTTTCTTCAAACTTCTAAATTCATTTATGAATTTAAACAAATTTAATTCAGAACTTTAACCAAAATAAATGTGACAGTTGTCCTTCAGCGAGATCAATAAAGATACTAAAAAATAATTCTGTAAATTTTTAGAAGGAAATTGTAAGTTTTAATATTTTACACGATATTCAAAGATATTCTACCAAATTGTACTCCGTGGCATGAATGAAAAAATGAATGAAAAGTGAATAAGAAAATTTGGCGGCATTTGTCTCTTTGAATTTAAATGGAAATGTTGGCGTCTATGTTTCAAATACCGTAGAGGAATCAAAATGTGTAACTTGAAGAAATTTACGGTTAATACATATCAATTGTAATTTGGAAGTAAAATGGTGAGTTAAGTATTTTTGCGACGGAGCTAATAAATTTTTTCATGGTTTTATGTTTTACACTTTCACCTAAAATTCATCTTTGATAAATTTAATATAAAATGTAGAAAGGAGAGAAAACTTGAAAAACTTACCTGAGATAGAATGATAATCCTCGAATTTAAAGAAAAGAATAACAATTTCACAAATCTTTTAAACTCCAAGAACTTCATATTTAAAAGAAGCTATAGCTTGATCAAGAAGACACCAAACCCGCCGTGTTACAATGAGAAATTATTTTAATAATGCTTTGTAAAACTTCTTTAACTGACGAAACCTTCTTTAACTCTCACGAACTACGGAAAAGATGAAACTATGCCAGTTTAGCAGTCTGCTACGTTTATTCGCAAGTAACATTCAAAGAGTCGATTGCAAGTATGGCTTTTATTGCGATACGTACCAGGTACAATTTGCATCCAGTGTTATTGACTGACGTCAGCCATGTAAGTCAGGTGCGTGCGACGGACGTGGTACTTACGAGACAAAACTGCAGGTGATCATTAGCAGTCCCCAGGTCCTAAGGTTTGTAGTGCCAGTCATAGTCAGTAGCCTATCGGTATCCTTACAGAGATCTTAGTGATTCTGGTCGTCTACTGTAAGGTTGCAAGATCAATACGCCCCGTGTTTTGTGAAATAATTGCATAGAGAAATTCTCATATATGTCAGAAATAATAATCAGCTATACTTTCTAAGTGATATACTTTCATACCGTACTTTATGTTAGCAATTATAGTATACTCACACTTTTTGAACAGGCTGGCGGGCAACGTCTAACAGCTTCTTCTCATCAAGAATAACTATATTTAAAATTCCAGGTCTTACAAAAGGGCATTAAATTTGATGTCAGACCAAAGATGAACATAATTGTCAACTTTAAAGCGGTTACTGTTAACAAATGAGGAAGCGTATATTTTATTGTAAATAACCTTTAATGCCCTTTACATAAATGAGTCCCACAACGCAAAATCTCTTGAGATTAACATGTAATGTCAAAGTTCTTGTGAAACAATGGTCATTGTACAGTTGAATATCACATCAATCTGCCTGTATACGCGTAGTAAAATCAACCGTTTGGGTTGTTAGGCGTTTTTCGAAAATGTAGAGTGATACAAGAATAAAAGTCAAACCACTTGTAATTGTTGCTGTTAAATTCCATCTTTTTATTATAGTAGATATTATGAATAACAGGATTTGGAGTGTTAAATTCTTTCTTGAGTGATGAACTTGGTAACACAGGCGAAAATTGATTTGTGAAATATGCTGCAAAACAAAGAGAAACAGTCCAACGTGTGAAAGTATAGCATAGCATAATACCACAATTAAAAGTGGCTCAAAAACACTGTATATTTACAGAACAAAATATAAAGAGGTATATTGAGATGAAGAAGATTGCAGAAAAGTTCTGGTATTGAGTTTACAGACTTTTTTAAAACTTGATAATTAATTTTGTACTCTATTGATTTTCCGTTTTTCTTAGAGTGTAGCTATAATTAGTACGCCGTCTTCAAAACATTTTTACAAAACCAACCAAAATATTATTTTGAAGGGGTATCTGCATATGGTGCTTTTGCCAAAACTAAATTCAAACTGAGTTTTGAAAAAAATGAATTCTTCATATGCGAATGGTTATTTATGAAGTTACCTGAATGAAGCTACAGGACGAATTAAGGCTTACGGTAAATATATGTACATGATTAAATAACATTTTTACAGTGTAATACAACCGGACACAGTTTATTTCCCTCTTCTTTCTTCCAACCTTCACTCTCTATTTACCTAAAGATGTATTAAAGTTTAAAATGTTGTTGAGGGTGAATTACATAATTTAAATACATCTTAAATTGTCATTATTACACATCCCTTTCGACAGCCTTATTCCTTGTTAAAAGCCATGCTTTAAAGGGCAAGAGCAGTCACCCAACTTGAAGTAGTGTAGTCCACTGTACTGTTTCATGATTAATTGTTGAGAGTCATGTGACAACAACTTTTCTGTTCAAATGTGAAATTTACCAGAAGTAACTGCTTGTTTTTGATTGCATATGCTACATTTAAGTTTTTAAATATAGTAAAAAATACTGCGAAGAGAAATAGGAGGAAAATTGTCCTTATTAGCTGATTGTCCGTTGCATCAAATTAAGTTTAGCTGACTGCTCTTGACCTTTAAGTGTAAGGGAAATTACATTTATATGCTAATCATATTATATTTACGGATATATTTAACTTTCACACCACGCACACATTTCACTTTAAATAATGCATGTTCATATTCTTAATATCAAAGTGATATATAACAGTATAAGTTTGTAACAACACATCCGCTTTTTCCATTGCTGTTCGTTTATCGCTTCTCATTACATTTCAGATTGTGTAAACAGATGTTTATAGTCAATTAAAGTGAGAGGAAAGTAGTCTTTAACAATTGAAAACTAAAAAGATAGGCTATTCATTCATGCAAAGGCAGTCTCTTTTATTTAAATTAGTATGCCGCCCTTCTTCTTCGATATAGAGAACGTATCTTTCTCATTTATTGCTCGACTGTATAACTAATCAAAATAAATATTGCTTTTATGAAACTTTTTGCCGAAAAACAATGAAAACATTTGATAGAAAATCGAAGTGATTGATTGCCTTGCTGTTTTTCGACAAGAAATCTTTTTCAAGAGAACTTTCCTCTCACTTAAAGCAGCAGGACTCCTTTTGACTTAACTTTCTCTTAAAAACCTCTGCCCCAGGATTTGATGAGATCCCTACCATTTTTTTCAAAGATGTTCCACATTCTCTATGCACCCCACTCACCCATCCCTTTAACTGTTTAACCTTTCATTGGAGAAGGGTATTGTTCCAAATTGCCTGAAAATTGCACGTATCGTCCCGGTCTTTAAGTCCCGATAATGAAGACTCGGTAAATAATTTTAGACCCATTTCAATTGTGCGGTGTTGCTCAATAGTACTAGAAAAACTCATGCTTACTCGCCTGTATTCGTTCTTAGTGAAGGCAAAGCCTTCTATATGGTTTTCAATTTGGGTTCCTTCCCGACAGTTCGACTTCGCATGCTATTTTCTATTTTGTAAATCGAGTGAAAGAAGCCTTCGAAAAAATCAGTATTTATAAGATATTTTTCTAGACTTGTGAAAGGCTTTTGACACATTCGACCATAATATTCTACTGAATTACTTGATCACTTGGTATTAGAGGTGCTGCCTTGGACTGGTTTAAACGTTACATTAGAAATCGTAACCAATATGTTGGCATTCATAATGTTAATTCCTTACAGAAACCTGTCACACGTGGTGTTCCTCAGGTATCTATTTTAAGACCTTTATTATTTATTATTTACATCAATGATGCCCACAACTTTCATGTAATTTCATGTGCAGACAACACTGATCTTTTGTTCCTTTTTCATGATCTCAGTCTTTTTTTAAATATTGTACAAAATGATTTTATCAATATTCACAACTAGTTCTATACTAACAAATTATCTCTCAATGTAAAGAAGACTGATTTTGTGAATTTTTCGTCACCCAATAAGAATCTCAACCAAACTGTAAACAACATGCAACTATATGTGGTGTTAATATACGGCATTCTAATGTGACTAAATTCCTTGGCTTGTTTGTTGATTGGCATCGTACCCGACTAACCATATTCATTACATTAGTAAGAAAGTTTCTAAGGGCAACCAATTTCGACAACTTCTCCCTAGAAAAATGTTGGTTTCCCTGCATAATACACGCATACTCCCTTATCTTACCTATTTTGATTTTGTTTGGAAGGGCACGCACCCCTATGATGCTTAAACCCCTATAAACCCCTAAATAAGCGCAAATGAAGGTATAAGAAGAAAGAAAAATTTCGAGAAGATAGGAAAAAAATGAGAAAGAAAATGAAAACAAAGGGTTAAAGAAAATAAACTCTTGAGTATTTAATGAATATGTTTCGGTCTTATTTTTTCTGCTAACCGCAGTGTCTTGAACTCGAGTTGGAGTTGAAAAAAGTTCCATGGGACTGTAGAAGGCGATTGGAATTATTTTTAAATGATAGGAAATTCCGGAATCACGCATTTTTCCCACCTAAAATATAACTGCAAGTCTCGGAAAAGCACAACAGCAAAAGATAAAAGCTTTATACGAATCATCACTGTGGCATTGAAATTGTCACGGTGCGGATCCTGAATGGAAGATTTGGCATGGAAATGATACGGAACCCCAAATTTCAGCGTACTTGGCGTGCCTTCGTCGTGTTTTTTTTTTGAACATTTTTAAATTAACATTATTAAAGTAAAAGTACAGTTCAAAAGAGTTATGTTATACATATTGGCCCTTGAGCAAGCAATCAAACCCCTTTTAAAATATGATTCATGGAATACTCATTCGTTCATATGCTTTAATTGCAAGTATAACCCTTTTATGGTGTTTTGTTATAAGATTACCCGAGAGATAACAGGCATGGCAGATAACGAAAACTGTAGGGGTATCCTGTATTTTAATATCACTCTGTAATTGTGTTTAAAATTGTCCGTCATGATGCATGCTGAGCCCCCCCCCCCCCCATATGTACCACCCCCTAAAAATTGTAGCTAAGCCCCTGAAATATTTAAGAGGTGGAAAAATGGTACAGTAACGCAATGATTTTCATGGTGACTGGGATATGTGTCTTTCTGAAAGTGTAACACGAAAGAATGACTGTTGGTGAGACGATAAATTCGTTTGGATGTGCAGTTTGATGAAGAAGTGGTTCTACAATGTTTTCTTTTTTGTTGGGGGCGGGTAGAACCGCAAAAAGAGTATTTTCTGAGAGCATATATATATGTTTCCACCACTGCTTACTTTCACACAACTTTTGCACAATTCGAGATGGGGCATGGGCGTCCGCAGGCATGGGCAAGGGGGGGGGGGCACTTGCCCCCCCCCCCTGGAAAATCAAAAATTTGAAAAAACGTATAAAAATCAAACCAAAAACCCAAACAAAACGTGTTTTCTAAGTTTCTATGCAAAAAATAGGCTTTAGAAATGCCATTTCCAGCAATCTGGGAGGCATTTTGGGCTGAAATTTTCGCACGCTTCGTGTCAATTCATGGTGACTAGGAGGTTTTGCCCCCCCTGACTTTTTTCTGCGGACGCCCATGAGATGGGGCTAGGAGAAATTTTAGATCCTCCGTCACCTACCCCTAGAACCTCGCATGAATTGATGTATGACTCAAATAAAAAAAAACATTAACCTGGTATCAGTATTTCAAGTTTGAATTTTGAGCTTGAAGAAGACATACAAAGCGAAAATCGTATTGATTTTTTTCAAGGAACCGGGGTAATAGCATCAGCTGAAGTAGGGAGAAATGCTATCGGTGTAGACTGCTCCGACCAAATGGTAAGAATGGCAAATTTAAGATTTGCTACGATGGGCAATGGAAACAACTAAGATGCAGAAGATGGCTCCAACGATGAAGTCTGGGATGATGTGGAGGAAGATCTTCTGGCAGCAGCAGAAAAAGTGGAGTCTGGGAATTTGGATGGAACCTCGTAGAAAATCGAGGCAAGAAAAAACAGCGCTTTTGGTGTATACTATACTTTACAGTTTTGGTTAAATATTTGTCGTCATAGTAGTTGAAATGCAGCTGATTGAAAACTGTAGGTTTTAATTATCATCATAACTTTTATCATTGTTATATGGTTGCTCCCTTGCTTACTCTCGAAAGTTGTCAAAACCACCACTATCAACTCCACCCCCGTATAAACATTTTTTACAAATCAAGTTTCTCGCCTCCACGCACTATCCCTCATCTTTTGTAAATCACTGTATACTTTCGAGTTTACCTAATTATAGCACCATTGTGAACCTAAATGAGGCACACTGAGTTGATTAGCGGTTAGTGAAATTAACCGAAATTTCCAAAGCCTGTTAAGTTTTGTCCATCGTATAGTAATGACAAGTAGTTAAACTTAAACAATATTCCGTGGAATTTGAAATTCTGCATTATAATTGGAATGAACAATTTGGAAATCAATAAATTAACTTGCTCCCCAAAATGAGAATTCCTAAACATAAAATCAGTTCAAAGTTTTGCCAAATATAGCACCATTTTGAATCTGAGACACCTCATAATTATAAACAAAAATTTCAAATTTAAAAAGATATATTCTTAGCAGGGGTGACTGAACCTTACAAAAAAGTAGAAGGCTAGACTGTAATATTTGCTTAGTGCTCCAAGAAGTGGAGGACGCCGGGAGATTTTCGAACTGGGTGTTGAGCGTATTCTTGATAGATCCAATGCACATACAACTTAGAACACTCGGGAAGTGCTGTTTCCGGCCGTCTGGAGGGTTGGTAAAACCAAAAATTTCCCAGGGAAACCCCTCCCCTCAACCCCCATCCCAGTACAGCGTCAATGTTCATGCTTCTGTCACACATATCCCCACACTCTGAAAAGAAATTGCGCTCCCCCGTGCCAATTTTTACAGCGCATGGTAAGGTACGGATATGCTTCCTATACAATCAATATTTTCTTTTTTCAAATATAACAATTAAAATTTGAGCCCATTTTCTGCATTTGCCTCCCGGCGCCGAAACCTCTACCTATGCCACCTAAGGTGGGAGCCCAGGTAAAGCACTGGACTACGTGATAATATATCAATTACCAGCAAACGAGCCTCCTGCTCTAAGTATTACCAATTCATAATGGTTGTACTGGTACAGGCTGGAAATATTTACTGTAAGGCGAATAAGATAGCATTTTATGTTGTATAACATAGCAAAAGGTTTTACTCACTGGCAATCTAAAGAAGATCAAGGTGGCTCTACTGGTACAGTCTCTATAGCTAGTCGGGGTAGCATATCAGTGGCAAAAATACTTAACTTATCACGTTATCATAATTTGTTTATGATGGAAGTACCAGTACAATCTTTAAATTGTTTTATCCTTTTGGTGAAAATGTCTGGAGTTCATCTTTTCAACTTGAAAGCAGTTGTACAGGTACAGTCTTTATAAAGGGATGCTAAAAATCCTTAACAATCTTTTAACTTGGAAAGCAGTTGTACAGGTACAGTCTTTATAAAGGGATGCTAAAAATCCTTATCAATCTTTTAACTTGAAGCAGTTGTACAGGTACAGTCTTTATAAAGGGATGCTAAAAATCCTTATCAATCTTTTAACTTGAAGCAGTTGTACAGGTACAGTCTTTATAAAGGGATGCTAAAAATCCTTAACAATCTTTTAACTTGGAAAGCAGTTGTACAGGTACAGTCTTTATAAAGGGATGCTAAAAATCCTTATCAATCTTTTAACTTGAAGCAGTTGTACAGGTACAGTCTTTATAAAGGGATGCTAAAAATCCTTATCAATCTTTTAACTTGAAGCAGTTGTACAGGTACAGTCTTTATAAAGGGATGCTTAAAATCCTTATCAATCTTTTAACTTGAAAGCAGTTGTACAGGTACAGTCTTTATAAAGGGATGCTAAAAATCCTTATCAATCTTTTAACTTGAAGCAGTTGTACAGGTACAGTCTTTATAAAGTTATGCTTAAAATCCTTATCAATCTTTAAACTTGAAAGCAGTTGTACAGGCACAGTCTTTATAAAGGGATGCTAAAAATCCTTAACAATGTTTTAACTTGAAAGCAGTTGTACAGGTACAGTCTTTATAAAGGGATGCTACAAATCCTTTTAAACTGTTTCTTCATCGTCGGACTCTCTGGTGACGGTGGCTCGTGTATCTGTGGCGAAAATTCAAAGCTCATATTTCGCAAAGCATTAGCTCCCTAATAAAGCTATGAATTTTATCATTAATGTGAGGTATTGTTTTTTATCTTTTTCTATATTATTTTTTGCAGATAAGAAGGAATCGGACACGCATTTAATGATTAGTTTAATAGATTTTGTAAGAAATATTGCAAGACATTGTTTGGTATGGACCCCACAAGGAAACCCCGAAATTTTGCATTGCACGGGAGGCCTTTTCTTTGAAAGAATAATGAAAGTCTATGCGTCATTAGATATTTTGAACTTAACACAGTTAACATTTCAATAGACAACAAGTTTCTTCATCTAATTTACTTCCTATGCAGTGTGAGCGAGCTTTTCATATTTTAAGAAGTGCAAATAACGTTAAGAAATACTTTAAAACGGTTTCTGAGAAATATACTGAAAAACTCTATTTCTTTGCTTTTTCCTCTTCACATTATCTTTTACTTTTTGTTCACATATTTTGTTGAAATAACCAGCTAGCTTTCAATGATTCACTTTCAGCATGAAATCTTATCAGAGAGATTGCCTGATGAAACATTCTAAGATATTATTAGGTAAAAAATGAAAAAGAATTAAGTAGAAATACGTTTTTTACCTAACTTTTATGAAGACGCTATTTCCTATAATTCAGAAATACTTCTAATCGCCTTTGTAGGTGTCTTGCTCCAGAGAATGGCAATACCGTGCAACTGGGTTTAAAATTTAAGTCTTACTTGAGCACAGAATAGTAATCGGACTTTTTTGTCAGGGGAGGACGACCGATGAAAATATTTCTCGGTTTTCAAAGTTTATTGTAGTTGTTCAGAATTTTGGATCCATTGTCCAAACAATTGCTCAATGGAGACCCGGCGAAGACTTGGGATCTCTTTAGCATTAGACCAAAGTCTTCATTTGAAATTCCAATTGCCTTGTCAATATGTGTTACCTAATTAAGGCACAATGTTCACTTTACAGTTCCACATTTTATGTCAAGTTTACTGGGATAATATGCTTCTTTTATAATAACTTAACTGGGATAAAACGACAATCGATTTGAATGGGAATTTTATTTGACTTTCCATCGAATGCACTTTCGAAATATTATCCAGTCAGAGCGCCACCACTTAGTGGAGGGTAGCATGCTTAGAAAATAATTTGACAATACGCCTACCAGAGCGCATGAAATGACGTTTCTCGGGTGTTATGGCTTACACCAGGTAATACATATATTTTTGTTTTAAACATTTTAAACTATATATTATGAAGAAAGGACTTGCGACAACCCATGCAATTATGATCAGGAGGCTCGAAGCTCCCCGCAAAGTTCTTGAGGGTATTGTTAATTATTTTGAACTTGACGCATTTTACGTTTTAAACTATAATTACATTAATTTAAACTCATTTACTTTTTCTTTGCTTGTTTGTTTTTTGGTGTTTATAGCAAACGAACTTGTTAAGATTCTGAAACCAACGACTTCATTTGGGACGGAACTGGGTCTTTCTCTTCACATTGAGTGATTTATACGGAAAAATTTCACCAGAACACTTAATATTTGAAATTTCCCATTTAATTGTGATGAAAAATAAGGATAGGGGCGTTAGCTGCCTTTCCTACCCTCACACAGTAACATCGTTGTTTTCATATGTTTTCCTTTCCGTCTATCTTTATTTCTCTTAATTTCTCCTTTCCTTTTGTTCTCGTCCGTCCATCCTGATCGAGGCAGCGAGCCTTTTAACCCACCCTTTCCTCTCCTTATCCCTCTACACTTCTCCCTTGTCATACACAGCCTGGCTTCAGTTTTCATGCACAATTTTACAATTCCACCCTTCCATTTTTTTAACTCTTTCCTCTAGATTTCGTCTGTTTAAGCTTTAATGGTGCAATCATTATTTCTACTTGTCTTCTGCTTCATTTTTGTATTTTTTTCTCTCCATTTCCTTATCCCGATTGTTTTTTACCCGAATAGTGTTTTTACCTACGCATATGGTTAGTATCTTAGTTCCCAAATGAAATGATTGAGCAAAGAGGTATTTCGGAGACTGTTATTATTGCTGGAAGGAAATCGCATTACGATTTTTTTAATTTGTTTCAAACTCATGGTAAAGGTACATCTTTGGTTATGGTTGAGCTAGTGAGGGATATTGGACTTATTCTTTCATTATTTGGTGCCAATTATTAAAAAATTTAAAACGGCACAAACGCTGCCATTTTTTATTTATGGATGTAATCTACTTGATAGAAGCCGATTTGTTCATTGGTAAGATTTGGCCAAAGTTCCCATTCTGGGAAATGTTAGGCCCGGGAAAAGGTATATACAATCCTCGACAAATATGCATGGGACAAACCCCGCTTCCCGCATCAATGTTGAAGTTTCAGCACACTTTGGGCTGCCGCAATATTGAATGGGCGAGTGGGGGGGGGGGGGGGATGGTGATCGGTTAGTTGCTTGTTTGCATGCTTTGTCCCATCATCATTGTCGAGGACTGTAGCGGGCGAATGTCGGGTCTTATGACTCCCTTCAAGCAACCGTGGTAATCTTCAAAGATTATAGATGTAGACTGTCATTTCTTCCCCAAGTTGAAGATTTTGAAAGAATTTATGAATAACCAAACAACCTTAAACTTCTTTCTGTTGATTTATGGCGCAATGACCCCAAATCTCAAGTAACACCCTCAATCGGTTATACGATGTGAACTCTTGGTGATCTTGAACCTAGGTTCAAGGCCTTGAATTATTGTCGAATGTCTTAAAATACACCTCTTCAAAACAGTTGGGTAAAAAGCATTGGGCAATATCTAAAGTGCTCAACATAGGCATATAATTGCCTAACAAATAAGTAAACAATCTACCCAAATTTCTTGGGTAGATTTAGATTGGGTGAAATCCAACTGTTGGTAAAAGGTGTTGGACAAGTTTTAAAGGTACCCAATTCTTGGGTAAATTGTTATGTTTTAATTAAAATTTAAAATTAAAATTAAAATAAAAAAAAATTAAAATTAAAATTAAAAAAAAAAAAAAAACATAAAATGATCAGTTAGATGATAAGTAAAAGATCAGTCAAGTTTTACATTATCTTACTTAAAGTGGTTAATTAAGATCTCATGGTAATTGAATAAGGTTGGATTTGATAAATTAAAAGATAGCAATAGAATAGCAGTAAAAATCTGGACGAAATTTCTTAAAGGGCAATTTCGCATAGGGAAAAAAGTTTTACTACGTAATTAATGGGGCAAGAAATACATAGCGCACGATTGGGATTATTACTTCAAACTACACACTTCACTGTTTGTTAACCAAGTGCATTGACACTGGTGCTCCCAACCATGCCTGGAGGGCAAACGGTGTAAGTTTTAGGGTACTTTGTTAAATCTTCTTCCAGTCCAAATCATATGAATATGTATGGGATTATATGGAGATTCAAAGAAGCACCCAACTGTTGAGCAAATTGTTGGGTACAGATTTTAACCATTTGTTGAGCAAAATTTGTTGTGGGAAATGGTTGTTACTTTCTTTTGCCCAACCGATGAGTAAAACGCTTAACCAATTTAGTTGGACAGTTTTATCCAATTACGGTCAGGTGGCATACGCAACCAACGGTTGGGTAAGTTTATGCCCAGGTTGGGTAATAATTTTTAGAGTGTATTGGGTAGAGGAAATATGCATCACCTTAAGTTGACTTTCTTATCTATTCTGCCCTGCATGTGTTCATATTGTCGGATGGTACAGTATGCAGCATAATTACTATCCACTGTAGTTTAGCAGGTCGATTCCCTAAATGAGTCCTATCAACTACCAGTATGGCACGCAGATTGGTTTGTCTTGAAACCCTTGCCTTGCACCTGGATTCGCTCTCTCGATTCCCTTCCTGTTTACCCCTAAGTGGTGTAAGTAACAACTTAAACGGTCCATGCTCAATTTTGTCAAAATCTGTTTGAGCGTTCAAGCATACCTTTATATCATCCTCGTTGAATGAAATAAAATCGTGATTAAAGGCCCAATTCTCTAACTCAAACAGTGTCAATTCTCCTAACCTTCTTACTAAAGCCACGCCCAGATTTTCTGAAATTCATCTTCATACAGCCACGATCTCAGTTGTTGCTTCAGGTTGAGTATAAACTTAAAAGCTCAATGTGTACAATGAAAACAATATGCTGTGTAATATAGGCTTTGGCACTTTGCATTGTTTAAATTAGCTATCAGTCAAATTAGTCAATTGAGAATTTCGGTAAACCCCTACGAAATTGTAGTTTGGGGTGCGAGGATTGCTCCTTTCAAATTCAGATACGTTGGTTCGTACCGACTACTGATCAGTCAGAGGACTTAATAAAATTTCTTGGGTTTCCGGTCTCCATGCTGCCCGCAGCCCCAAGGTGAAAACTTTTTCAATCGTGCGAAGCATACCTAGACGTATAAGCATATGGTGTATACCAATCTGCGTGTATAATTAATCCACAATTCTTGGGCCTGCTAAATAAAATTTGTTGAGACTCAAATCATAGAACAAATCACCAGTCATGTTGAAATAAATTTGAAGTCTGTCCGTCCGTTATTCTGTTTCAGTGAATGGAAGTATTATACCTAGTTCCTAACCTTTCACTGATGTATCGGCTAGATCCCCTTCCTAATCTTTCCCATTTGCAACTATCCTTCTACTTAATAATAAATTCCATTCGCTCCAACACACTGCAACTATCAACCTGGGAGTTGTTTTAGCAAGCTGGATCAACACTGATCAGAGATATTCAAAAAATGGTGAGGTAGTCATACAGTATATATTGTACACGTTGTTAATAAGTGTACCTCCACTGAAATGTCCTCATCATTTTAGTACACACGAGGGGCATTGCACGGTAACCTAAAGGCGAGATTAGGTTAGACTGAGTTTTACGGTCCAGTTTCCAACCAATGGTTTCAAGTCGAGCCCGCCAATGCCATTTTCCAGTCGTGGCTCACTGGCTCGTTTTTCCTACTCCATTGCTTATGCTAAGCTCCAAGCACAATAGCATAAGGTTCCGTTTTTAAAGTCTTCGGTACGAGCCGGTGTAACAGATTAGTCTCGCCGGTTGAGTGAATTATGGCGGCGTTCTTGCACTGCGACTGCACTGAGTAGGTTAGCCGGGCAAATGCGTTCTATGATAGTATATCTCTGTGGTAGTTTTACAAAATAATGCGATCGTCCGCCCGTCCGCATGCTTTCGGCTAGCTAACTGTAATATACATATGTACCTACTTAAAGTTAAAGCATTTCAAAGTGACAGCAGTAAGAGACGCCTTCGGTTTCTGAGAGCCAAATATAAAATAATTTAAGGCATTCTCTATACAATCGAAGGGAAGTTGCGGGTCAGGTCTCGTTCACGCCATGACGATAACATCTGTGCCTGTACCACTCTATAACAGGTGTGTGCAATGATCGGTGTGTCATAAAGTTAACTTCCAAAAGAATGAAAAATTCGGTATGATGGATATCTACGGAAGCCTCTAATGTTCTGAATTAAAGGAAAAGTTAAATCATAATGGATTGCGAGCATGTGACTGGCGCGAATCGCAGCGTGGTATGAATGTGTAGTCGAAGCTGTTTAGGGATTGTGTTGGAAAGACAGGTAATATTATCATGTGTTTTTTTTTTTAAATGTGAATATCACGTCCTGTTTACGAGATAACAATGTACGTGTACTTCATGTAGTTTTTTCTCGTTTCATGAACGAACTATGTTCAATGTTGGGTGAGATATACATCCTAGTTACTGAATTCTTTGTTTGAATGTAATACCGACGTTACTGTAAATAACTGTTTATTTCATTTACTCGTTTATTCATCATGATAATGTCATGCAAAAGAAACAAAACGTTGCAGTTCAATAAGCTTTTATGTTTCGTACGAGTCGTCAGGCTAACATATATCACTAGAGTTTAACGAACACTCAATTTAGTTCAAACTGCTTCGTACGAAAATGTACTTACATATTGTATGTGATGTCTAAATCCAAAAATTAAGTGATAGCTTGCTATAATGAGTTAGACAGCACACGAAACAAACTAAAAGTAAAGGCTGACTTTAATGTGTGGTTTGCTTTGCACTCGACAAAGAAATAATATACCAAAAAGGGGGTATTATGGGGAACAAAAATTTCAATAGAGTTTCATTTCGAACGAAGTAGTAACTACAAACTGTTACAAACCACCGAAATTATTATTAGACATGCATGCAACTTCGTACGGAACCGCACAAAGTATTGATTGTGATGTACTGATATCAAATTAAACAGTAAGTTGCCTTTATTTTTAGGTGAAATAACACACGAAAACAACAAACTTGCAAAATGCTATTGGACCAAGGAGGTTCTACATCTCCTTGATTGGACACTTCAACTTGCTGGAGGGGTCGCGCTTTACTGAAAACAGCTGGTTACCCACTAGATCAAAGACAATGCATATCGCGTCAACAACGATTTAAATTCTTTTCGTAAAAAAAGTTTATTACAATTATGAATCTATATCTTGTTTAAAATGTTTAAATCATTTACTCAAAATATGTTACACAAACACTTGGGGGGGGGGGGGGGTATCAGCGTACGTAGAGTATCCCCTCAGCCGGAAACGTGACCAACTTTTGCCTTATTTCCCTCCAAAGGGCCACGGTAGCCTTTGTTACGGCATAGACCTATGGGGAAAAAGAACCTTATGACATTTGGGCTCTTCTGCAACTTGTGGGGGGAGGGAGTAATATCCCAACATCCATTTGGGGGTAGGCCTATTCGCGCCAGTATTCTCTAGCAAGAAAATGGCAACACTTTTCCCAGGTCCTTTCCCTTTCGGCCTCGATGGTTCTTTAATTAGAGGAGCCTTAGGGTTAGTAGGGTTAGTCCATTGTTTTCTTTTAGCGAACAAACAAGAATTAAGGCCTAAAGCTGAGGACAAATATGATCTAGTAAGACCAGCGCACTAGGCTATATAGGTCCCGGCTGAAGGCGGAAAATTAAAGTGAACTTTATGTTTCGTACAAAGAAGTACTAATATATTCTATGAAGTACTTAAATAGTAATTACGAATTCATACAGTTTCGTACGAAAACGTTCGGAGTATATTGCTTACGAAATATATATCTAAAAAGTGCCAGGGAAGCTCATTCGTTTTTAAAGTAAAGTTGCTTACGAGAAAGCCACAGAAATGACAATTCAACGTGAGAGGTAGCTTTTCACTCGATCTGCTTGGTCAACATGGATCCAATGAGATTAAAGCACCTTGTCTGTACCGGCTTAAAGGCGACAACAGTGTAATAGGCCTTCGTACGAAGTAGATCTAACAAAAACATGTTTACGAGCTACTCAAATCACTCTTACGCATGGATACAGCCAGTAGCGTAGCCAGCGGGGGGGGGGGGGGGGCAGGGGGCAGAGTGCCCCCCCCCACAGAAATTTTGGGGACGCGATGGGCGATGTTGAAAAAATGAAGGGGAGCCCAAAAAATAAAAAAAAAATAAAAAAAAATAAACAGCAAGAGGAGGGAGGGAATCGGGGACATTTTTTTTTTACAGTTTTTCGGGGGGGCTCTTAGTCGTTACGATAAAGTATGCAGTCCCCGACGGCGACTAGTCTTCCCGATGGTTAACCTGTTTTTTGCTCTCAAGGGACAATTTCCCTAATAACAACCCCAAATTTTCGGCGCGCTACGCGCGCTGTAGATTCACTCCAGTTTTTTCAGTACTTCCATTCCACATGTCTAGAAATTGTAATTCCTCTTACCAAGTAACTGGTAGGCAGAGTGCACAGGTTATGCAGAGGTCGTAAATTTTATCCCATATCACAAAGCCTAGTTGCTGTTCTCTTGTGTGTGTCATGTGATAGGTCAGATGGTGAGCCACTCACGGAGCATAGTTTGGCTATTTTATCGGGTATTCCAGGTGGTTTCGACACAATGTATGTTATCCCCGATACGGTCTACAACCCCTACAGTTTTTATTTTTTTCTTTTTGTTCTTAATGATTACATAGGCTATGTTATTTTTGTGAGCCCACCCAAAAATTTCGCGCGCTTTGCGCGCTTTGCAATTTCACGATTCAGATTCAAAAGAACACTAACTCGGCTTTTAAAATATTAAGGAATATTGTGGAAAGTGTGCCCAAGGCTGCAATGATATGGGATAGTTAGTCTCCTTCATACCACCCTCTCGACATAGGGGCTGTGGAACTTGTGGTCGCTGGCATGGCCCGCCCCCTGTCGGGGATAACCTGTCGCCTTCTCATGGTCGGTTTAGCTACTTTGGCTTTCACAAGAGTTATTTCTGCGATAAACCCCAAAATGTTCGGTACGCTTTGCACACTCTTCCTCAGTTCCGTTACCTAGAGCTAATAAAGTACAAACCCTTCCCATCTTTTCATGTAAATTAATAAGTAGAATAAATGGATTAATGTTCATGTCGGGAATTTCATCTCATTTCGCTAAACTTAGTTAATTATCTCTTGTGTCAGTCGTGCGGTACGGACTCGAAGAAGAAATTACAATATAATTTGTGTCCGATAGGGCCCAAATGCCGGGACAATTTATTGACCTATATAAGATTTAAATAAGTACAGATTCTTTCTAGTGTAGGCTAACCCCCAAAATTTTTGCCCCCTTTTCCACGGTTAAATCAGTGCGGAAATATCTTCCTCTAGCATATACAAATTTGATGTCGTATATGGCTCGCAATGACAGGTATAGTTCACAGGTTTTCTTCAAACCTCCCTCATCAACTCATCGACTGCATCCTGGCTGTCGGGGCTTGGGTCGCTACCCACCCTGCCCCTCCCCCGTTCGGAGAGTGGCCCTTCGTCGGGCAAATCCTGGCGTCAAGCCTGGAGGGAAGACATATTTTTCCAGTTATGACTTGTATATGTGTAATGAAGCAATGAACTAGAAATGGAAGCTGCATTTTTTGGAGAGCGGCAACTATTTTGGAGGGGCTGTCAATTTCACTAGGAGGACGTGTCGGCCCTCTAAAACTCCCTATGGAGAACACTTGAATCTAGTATAAAAAGAACAAAATATAGCACCATATTGCATTTAAGCTCTTCGAGACAGCAAAACATTCCAAAAGGGGAAGGTGACACCCAGGGAGACAGGCCCGTGGTCAGGGGGTTCAGGGGGTTCGCACTTAGTCCCGCCCATACCTAATTTTTCTTATTTTTAATTTTTTTTTTTTTATTTAAATGGAGTTTTGGCGTTTTTCAGGGCAAAATGTCAATTCCGCTGGTTTAGCCAAATAAATGTAAGCCTTATGAGTAGCTGTTTTGTTCCAGTGCGACACAATTCCCTAGGGCCCCATTGACTCGTACCGAGTAACCTTCTTACAGTCACACACTAACCCTGCTAACTCTCGAGGGAATAAGGAAAACATTGATACAAGATTGAAAATGTCCAAAAATTCCAACTTAGGTGTTCACCAAATCGCTCAATTTTGATGTAAAATCTCCTTGGGGCAGGAGGGGGAGAACCACACCTTCTTCCCGTTCGGTCGCTCGGCTCCTCACTTGGGCGCTTCGCTCCCTCAAGAAACTGCCACACCCCAGTGGCGGCGATGAAAAATGAAAAAGTTTGGGCTAAAGGTATGTTCAGTCCCTCAATATTTGTCAAGTGCTCCAATTAAGAAGCGGGGAGAATTTCGAAGTTGGGCTGAACGTATTCTTGCTTAAAACACTAGGGAAGTGCCGTTTCCGGCCATCTGAGGGGTTTGTAAAACAAAAATTTTCTTGTACGCTCCGCGCCAATCGATGTTAGAGCTCCGCTTAGAAACATGTATTAACATTTTTCATAGATTGATTTTTTTTTTTTTTTGCATTAATTGAGAAATATCAGAAATGAGATCCATATTTCTAGACTGGGAACATGCAGCATAAAACACTCGGGAAGTGCCGTTTCCTGCCATCTGAGGGGTTTCTAAAACCAAAAATTTTCTTGTACGCTCCGCGCCAACCGATGGTGGCGCTCCGCTTAGATAGTCCCGTCGGTCAAGATTGGGGACGATGAGGCGACTTTGCCCCCCCACAAGAAAATCCTGGCTACGCCCCTGGATACAGCTTCCTACAAAATGTACGAAATGTTGTTTGGTGATGTAGATATAAATTTGAGCGATTGAAGTCCCCTTTAATTTGTATAATGATGATCCACCCGGGAGAAAGTCAACGTTACACTAGACATTCAAATTTATAGCTTTTCACTTGATTTGTCTGTTGTAGAAATATGTCTAGTGAGATAAATGCACTATGTCGATTCCTGCTTAAGGCGGAAAAATTTAAGTTTATGTTTCGTACGAAGTACTAGTAGTGTAGTGTATGTTTACAAAGTGCTGAAATTATTAGTATGCATTTAAACAGCTTTGTACGGATATGTTATGGCCAAGCACATTGCTTACGATATACATTGAATAACTGAGCAATCATTTTCTTAATTTTAAGTAAGGTCCCTTTCAAGACAAAGTCAAAAGAAATGAGATTACAGCTTGCGGAATAGTTTCTTCCTCGATTGGTTTCGTCAGCAAATGGATCCAGTAGGATACGGCAATTTTTTCTGTCCAGGCTTAAAGCGACAACGAATTAATATTATTTCGTACGAAGTGAAACAAAGATATGTTCAAGTTACCAGCTGCTCTAAAAATTATCATCCATGCATGTAGCTTCTAACGAAATTTAGCGAAATATTGTTTGGTAATACGGACCTAAATCTGAGCGTCAGGCTGCCTTCAATTTCCCCTTATGGGGTTATTCACATGAGTCAGGCAACTGGAAATGGCATTTCAACGTGAGTGGTAGCTTTTCAACAGATTAGTTTCGTCAACAAGTAGATTTTCTAAGATAAAGCGTTTCGTCTGCAGTCCATGTTTTAAGGCGATAACAACTTAATTTTGGTTCGTACTAAGTTGAACTTAAGTTTGTTTACGAGCTACTCAACCTATTATTATCATCTTTGCATGCAGGTTTGTGTGAAACTGTACGAAATATTGCTTAATATGTAGACCTTACTTGCCTCACCGATAACGCGTTAATGAATAAACAAGCCCTTTATCTTCACTGCACTGTACAGAAATTTGCTATTAACACGTTTAAATTTTGATAAAGTGTTACGATACGCTTTATTTTTCAAAATGTAACACTAACAATCGTAAATACTGGGGTATTGATTGTGATGTAGTACAGTGTTCTCAAAATTGAACGATAGACTGACTTTATTCTTATGCGAGATTACGCAAAGAAAAAAACTTATTATTTTGGACACTTTAGCGCAAATAAACGGTTTATTTCATTCATTCTTTCATTGAATTGCTATACGATGAGAAGGAAACAAAAGGCTGCATTTCAATTGGCATAGCCTATACATATATATTTCGTACGAAGTTGTTGTTGCCCCTTACTAAATTGCCTTTCCCCTAGCAGCCCCCATCCCACCCACTAGAGACTTGGTCCAAAAATTATATTCGTGCTGGCCGGTGATAATATTCAATCCGGGCTACCCGGCTCATACCATCTGGCCTGTGTCTATCTCCTATAGGTATTTTTTTTTCAGTTCGTGGGAATGCACAAATTTGTTCCAAAATCAAAGTTGGTGTGAAGGTAGAATGTTTGAGTGGTTTGAAGAAATTTGCACTTTCGCGGCCAGTGCTGCCAACCATTGGCCAGTGCAACAACCAACCCCATGTTGGGTTTGGAAAAAAAAACCCATGTTGGGTCAATGCTGTCCCAAGGGTCGCAACGTTACCACTATTACCTCACATGACCTCACTTACCTCTTGGGTGGAATAGACATACCCAGTGGAGTACGAGACGGGTGCAGGGGGAAGACTGGCCCCAAATTGCTGCAAAATCTAAAGTCGGGCAGGAATGTGGGAAAAATTCGGACAAGAATTTGGAGAATATTAGGACAGTTCTTTAATTTTTTAAAATTGCCCGAAATGGTGAAATATTAGAGAGAAGGTTTAATAAATAGTGGGACGTTTTCAATTGCCAAATTAATTCAACGGACAGACAGAAGTGCGTTCAGGTGCACTGCCCAACGGTTTGCCATCTATCCTGCCCTAGAGCCAAATACGGGCAACGGTTGTGAAAGTCGGGTAATTTCCTTTTCGATACTTCCATATTTTCCATATTTATTTAAAGTTGATTTTCCACAACAATATTTACACATAGATTAAGTACAAACAAGTAAAAGAAAATACAAGAAAAGTGATTGATGTAGAAGGAAGTATTCTTAAAAACCCTTGTGGGCTTAAAGACAAGAACACTCCCCCAAACAAAAACAAAAAGAAGACAAAAACAATAGAGACAAAAGAGTCCCCCCCCCCCAAAAAAAAAAGCAGACAAGATACAGAAAAGACGAAAACCCGTCTCGGGCATCTCTTAAATGATGCAGAGTGAGAATGTCTTTCCATAAGTCTGCTGGAAAATTCATTCAAACATATCTTGTAATGTTACTTTTTTTCAAAAGTAAAATCATGTGAATACTAGTCAAAAGTAATGTCAGGCACAGAATTTCATCAATATTTATTGAACTTAGCCAAGAGTCGCAGTAGCGTAATATTTATTAGCATGTTTTCAAGCATGTTTTCAATTCCGTTTATAGTTTTCCCACGAAAATATGCAAGACCATTTCATCCATTGGTAGTGAAACATTTCATGTGGTAATTTTCTGATCAAATAGCGACTGCTTACATCCCCTTATAAGCTTGGGAAATGTCATTTTCGACAGTCTTAGGGCTCCGATTTTTCAAAATTTCTTTCCTAGCAAACTTTTAGTTTTAAGTGAATATTTTTCATTAAAAGGATCCTCAAAATGGCGACTGATAATATCCCAAGCGTAGGAAATGCCATTTTTTACTGCCTCAGGTGTACGAGTTTTTCAAATTTTCTGGACGCTCCGCGCCAACCAGTGGTGTCGCTCTGCTTAGATTGTTTTTCAGACAGAATTACATTTTTCGGGCAAACATATCTTCGGCCCCCAGAATGAAATATTCCCACACGCCTATGGAAATAATTACTCAGACTTGCGCTGGAACAGCTACTTGCAACATACACCATGATTTCAGATTTGCAATCCTAGGATCCATACTCCACTTGAATGAAAAGAGGTAATAGTATTTCAAAAATGTCTTTCAATCTGAGGAAAATCACAAATATTTCGCACCACATTGAACACAATTAAAACTAGCCAATGCCACTTCCAGCCATCTGGGAGGTGTTAAAATCCAAAATTTTCTTTGTACGCTCCGCAGCAATCGATTGTGTCGCTGTGCTAGGTTAATTGCTTCCAAACCAAGCGTGATTATAAGCTTACAAAATACACAGACTGACATTAAAGTCACCCTCCCGGCCAATAAAAGATGTTGCAAAGGGCGCAACAATAATTGTAGCGCAGATAGCCCTCTTGTTGTCGGGGATAATTGTCAACATAGACAATAAAAAAGTTCATAAAGATACCAAAATAGCTTCCATTACATTTTTCAAAATAATTTCAAGGGAACATTTAGGTTAACTTAAAATAAAACTGTTAGCATAGTGGTAATGGTTTAAAAGTTTTCATGATCAGTTTCCATTTTGCTTTTCTTCAAATGACCATTTTCATGATAAATGGCTATTTCTGACACTGCACGATAATCCCATGTAAATGCTTATTTCTGTACTTTCTTTGTCTCAAAAGCCAGAAAATTGCATCTAAAAAGCCAAGGTTTAGGCTACTTTTATTTATTACTAATTCGATATCTAGAGGGCAAAGCATACCTTTGGTCTTGGCTATTTGTTGCAATGTACTTAATTAATGGCTATTTCAGAGTGGTCACATGATAAAAAATTACGTTAATTAGTGGTCCTTCGTGTATTTTTCTTGATTTCCATATGCCAAAAATGGACACCTATGAGTGATTAATTTCCATAACTTTTTCCACCCGTAAAATTGTTTGCTATTTGGCTCTAGCACGTTTAATATTTATCTTCACAGAGGAAGCCCATTATTACGTTTAAATCTTAAATCAAGACCTGACAATATCACTAAATATGACCGCCTTCTTAAATAGAATGTGAAAGAGCGGGATCTAAACTTGTGCGTCGGCAGGTAGGGGCAAGGGGAAACTTGCCCTCCCCTGGAAAATAACAAACTTCAAAAAACGAAGAAAACATAAAGAAAAAGACGGAAAAAAATTTCCATCAACATTTTTGGTCAGTTCACTCAGCGTTTTCCATATTTATATGGGGTAAATAGGAATAAGAAATGCAACTTCCAGCGATCTGAGAGCATTTTGGGTCAAAATTTTCTTGCTCTCCGTGCCAACTCATTGTGTCACGGAGATTTCCACCCGTAAAGAATTTTGTCCCTCCCCCTCCCCGAATTTTCTTCTGCGGGGGCCCATGTATGGAAATTTTAACATGTTCAATAAAAAACCTGCTGAGGAGAAATGGCAAAGTAGTCTTCTACCAGGTGTGGAAAATCAAATGGAAAGTCTGAAAAGCTGTGGCTTCGCTGAGGCTCAGGGTTTTTACTCCTTCGAAGCGCCCCTTCAGACCATTTTCGCCCCCTCTGACCAAAATCACCAGCTCGGCCACTGCTGCTTTGTGACGAACGTGCATCGACACAGTGGCTGTTTTGTGACGAACGTGCATCGCATCAAATCTGCGTGTCATTTGTGGGCTCCTCGTGCCACGAAACATAATATGAAGCATCATATTGCATATTCGGAAACCGTTTTTCATCCCCTTTCAATCGAACTTTTCAGTTAGTCAGAGATTACTTTTTTGCGAATCAGTGTCCCGAAACCCGTGGACGTCTGATTATCAGTCGTATCGTATAAATGTTTTAGAACACGACTTATCCTCCCCCTCCCCAGGCGAAAATCGAATGTGACGAAAATACTACAAAATAACTTTATAGGTAGTAGTTCTTCTTAAAGATGACACATTCGCGGATACCGTGACCCCTGGAGTTGGACTCCCTCACTCCCTCTTTCAACAGTTACAGTAAGGACCCGGAAGTTCAAACGTAGGTTGTCCCATCCCCTCACCTTTACACTAATTTGGAAGTTTATTCTATATTTGTCTCATCAAACGGCCACCCTTTGCCAATGAGGAGGGGTCGTTGAAAAAGTTCGTTTTACTTTGGGAAAAAACTATCCATGTGATACGCCGATACAAAACTAGTCTAAGGCACACACATTTCTTTCGTCTTCGTGTTCAAATCTGTGATGCTTTTCTTCATTCCCAACACCCGAAAAGGAACTAATTACATGTACTCTAGTTGAAAAAAGTGTGGTAGTGTGTTAGATCGGTCATTTAACGACACACCAACACCAATATGTTTTATAGTGCCAGGGAGTCAACTTGGTTACAAGTTCAAATTTTAAATTTATTTCCCAGTACTATAGGTTCAAGTTCAATTTTGGTTTCCATTTAGTCGCCTCTTACGACAGGCGGAAAATGCCGTGGGCATATCTTACAACCGCCAGCCCACAGGTGTGAAAACATGTATGATGCAATGTTATAATTACTTCATGATTCTTGTACATTTCAATGGGAGTTCTACCCTCATGCATTGAGCCAGCCACACTTAACATGCCTAACGTGCGACCCAATCGGAAAGCCAACGTTACAAAATTTGCTTCAAAGGAAGGGAGATGTACTTTTTCTAAACATTCTGGTGATATTTGCACTCGTAAAAGCTGATGTGTGGTTCTCAAAATATGACCAAGTAAACTTATCACATTATCAACAAAGAGTGAACTTGAAGCAAGCACGTCTTCTATCTGTATTTTGTTTATCTTTAAACTTTACAGCCATACTTTCTTCTGAACCTTCTTTTCTCTAAACTTTATAAACATATTTTCTCCTCAACAATCATTTTCTTTCAAAATGTGATTGCATAATTAAGTGACATGAGAATTTCAAAAGGTTTCATTACACACATGGAGGTCATGTTCCTATTATCTTCATCTCTGCTGCCGTGCTAAGCTCACTTTGGGAAACAAATCTGGTAAATTCATTTGGTTATATTTGGAGAAATTTAAGCCAAATTTGGAATGAAAATTTCATCGCACTGTCTACATTTGGTTCCTTTTTACTAATAAAAATTGAACTCTTTCTTAAACTAACCCTTTAACATAGTTTCATGCAAGTGCTGTGTTCCAAACATCTGGTATTTACATCCTAAACATAGTGCTGACCTTGACGGTAATAAATTTTTGCAACAGTCTGACTGTATAAACCTTGAATGTCAAATTGTCATAGCGACCTTTCACTCTGTCCGATACACTCATTCTCTTTGCTTTACTTCTATCGCGTTTCGTCGCGGCGAGTATTGGATTTCTCCTTTCTCCTGTAGCATGTCATTCCCTTCGAAATTTATGTCTGCCGTGTCGACTATCAATTACCGGGGTGACCTTGCCGGTCGGACGTATCACTACGGTAGTACTCTAATCGGGCGGTTGTTCCACTACGGGGTGGCTTCGCCGCTCGGCGAGACTACTCAGGAGGCGATCCTGCTCTGTTACACCGGCAGGACTCGGACTAACGTCCTTCCGACTGCAGCGTAACCTAAAAGGCGTTAGATACAATATATGCGGCGTACCATTGTCCGATGTGTTAACCTCTTAATCTCCTCTCTTGTCAAAGGAGCAGTCCAGATTCATATTTCTGTTTATAGGAAACACAGCAACTTAGTCTAAGTAAGCATTCTGTTGATAATTTCAGTCAATTCCTTTGTTCGGATCTTTAGATGCTAGTAGCTGGACCTTTAACATTTTTCATCAGAATTTAAATTGAGGCTGACACGTCTAATTTCATGATTTCCTCTTTATAACCATTTTTATTTTTTTCCATCCTATTGTTTTGACCTTGGATTGATTATGGGTTGCTATCTTGTGACTAAAACATATACTAGATTAAAAATTCCACAGTTAAGGAATCATTTATAGTATGGATTAACAGTTTTGCTGTTTTAACATTGGTAAAGAATAGACATGCATTAGGCATCAATGTGAAGTCATGACACAGACCCGTTTACTTCAAGCAGAGACCTGCCTTAAGTTCACCTTCGCAAGAACCGAACGTGGGAAAGTAATGGAAATTTCAAAGTCTACTTGAAATTGCCTTTCGCTAACATTTTTCTAGGACTAGAAGTAAATTTAAACAATTTTTTGGACTCGAAACAATTATGAGTAAGAAAATGTAACAAACAGAATCAATGGAGAACATGTTTGTTGTTTCAATCTTATTGTTGTATTGTTGTTTTCAATTTATTATGGCATTTACAACACCATTCATTTTTTATGTTGATATGAGTTATTTTTATTCTTCAAGCTTTCATCAATAATATTCGTTCAAATTAACGTTGAAGTATAAGACTCCATATAATAACATTATTACGAAGTAAGTAATTATATAATAAATTAAATAATGAATAATAAACAATAGGTCATATCTACGAATCTCCCTTCTTCTAGTGATTGCGACTTAATAGGAGATCTGTCAGAGCGATACTTGAAGTAATTATTATAAAGTTTTCAAGAAGTCAGAGTTTTTCAACAGGACGTATTTTCATTTCGCTATATTCTATTTTATCGTTCCCGGGAAGATCATACCAATAAGGAAGATAGCTGCCGGTGTAGGGTCGGTTCAGATCACAATCATAACAATAATTGTACCACCAGGCACTTTGATAATAAGATGCGCAGTGATAATCAACATAAACATCGTTGTCCTGGTCTATCGTACTAAAGGCCTGGTAGTGATGATATCTCAACGCATCGAATCCTGCAGAGGATATAGGAAAGAAAGCAGTCATAGAATATATGGACGTGATGTAATTATAGTAGCTTGAGGTAATAATAAGCATTAGAAATTATCAAATTTTATGGTGAAAATGAATTACCTACACTCGAAGGATATTGAAGAGGGAAATTTCACTCGTTAGAAAAGTGAAAACTATAAAGCTCACTCCAAAATATGGGAAATTTACTCCAAGAAACAAGTGATCCTTTCAGACACTCGATAAGTAGTGATTTTTCACTCTTCTTGAAGTGAATTAACACTCTTTTGCAGGGAATTCACACTTTTAACTACGGGTACTTTAGAAAGTGACCAACATCGCTATTGTGATTTTAGAGTGTAGTCTGCTAGTAATAGGAATTTGATTAACGTTTTATTCACGGTGAAAAATTGGGGGCGTTGGATAATCCATAAACACCAATTTAAAGAGGACTACCAAACTTTGTAGTCCAATTGTGCATGTGTTTTTAGGCAACAAAATTTGTTCAAATTGATTGCAAATTCGGGCCTGATAACTCAATCAAATAAATCAATGCATGTGCAATTAATGGTCAACGAGCGGTGTTGTTTGGATTTAAAAAGATTCCACTTTAAAATTAGGGGTTAAAAAATGGAGATTACTGAAACATAAAGGAGGAACCGAGAAGTAATGTCTGTTTAGAGTTTCTTTTTTAAATATATAATTCATTCAGTTTTAGGTCTTCAGAGGTTGCGGGGATAAATTTTTATCGACCTTGAAGAAAATATTTTCGCGGATAGCTGACCCGTTGCTAACGGGTGTCACACCAATGACTAATGCACTTATTTATTTTCAATGAAGTATTACTTTGATCTTGATATAAATAGAAGATGAATAATGACAGATGTCTTCATTCTTGTAAATTATGTAAGTAATGCAAATGGGAATGTCACGTGCTCCTCAATGTTCTAACAGGTAAGACAAATTTTGAATAGTATCGCAAATTTTGTGAGGTAATGTTAATGTTAGGGCTCAATCATGATCAATTTATCCATAAAGGTAACTTTGCGTCGCTCGTTGCTCAATGTTGGGACTCAGTCTCCAATGAAAAAAGTAGATGGCCCACGTCCCAGTAAGTGGCAAGTGATCCAAAATGGGGACTGGGTTGAGAATTTAATAACCAGTCCAATGCACTTGAAGCTTAGAACACTTAGGAAAAAACATTTAACGGCCATGTGTGAGGCAGTGGGTGGAGAATAGAGGTGGATTACATGAACATTTTCTTAGACTATGCGCAAGAGCCAATGGTGGCGCAAATAGTCTTGTTGATTTTCACATCTGCCCCTATATTTGTTTTCCTTCTCGCCGCGCCGATTTGTTTTTCGCCTGGCTTTCATAGAAGAGTATCCAAAAGATTGGGGGGGGGGGGGAGGAACCGGTCGAGTGACAAAGTCACTCCTACGGAATAGGGCTTACTAAAAAGGGGGGAATTAAGAAGATTGACTTGAATAGGGGCTCGAAATCAGCATATGACAGGGTGGGGAACTAGGGAATAAGTTTGCAGTGGAATTGGGAAAGAGTAGTCGACTTGGTCTGAACTGCCCCCAACCCGGGAAAGAAAGATAACCTAACACCCCAACCATCGACTGTGCTGTTTCACCGGTACACCAGCTATTTACTCACCAGCACTCTAGCCGGTGGTGTCTAACCTAAAGGGAGTATGGTCACTCCCTCGACAACATATACCCTGCACGAGGTCGACGAATTTCCCCTTGAATCATTTTTTAAAATGGTGAACCAAATTATTCTTTCACCTTTAAAAATGTCTCAATATTTGTAGAGCAAATATAAAGAGATATTAAAGCTACAGAAAGAGTGATGGAAACTAAGTTTCAAAAGTTTCCAGCACTTTTTCTTTAATCTCTATATTTCTTTATTTTTTCTAATATAAATACATTTTTACGGAGATATACACTGCATATAAAACGTTAATTGATGCATCTTTGTCTGCCCGCAGTTTGCCAAGATATTCTTTGCACTTTACTAATTGTTCCAGCTTTAACAATTAGAAAGATATTCAAAACCTGAAATCTTACAAGATAACACACCTGCAGTTCCTGTGAAGTTGCCGAGTCCAACTAATCTGTATTTGTTGCTCTCATCTGTAATTCGAAACAAGTCGTACTTAGCGAAGTAACTGTCACCGCCTTCCAGGCTGCTATAGTCACCTTCGTCTTTATTAACGAGATCTATTCGTAGCTCATACTCCTTTTGATTTGTCAAAAAAGCTAGTTTATCATTTCCCATCCAAAATTCTCCAGAAGGTGACCCAAATCCTTCTTTGTAACTGTTCCACCCAAGATTGAATGGTTCGGTGCCGTCGATACGTCGTTGGAATACCTGGTTCGAGTATAAATAAAAGGATTAGATTGAAGGCAAGCGATGAAAAAATGGTGTTGCTGCAACAGAACATTTAAATCAGCATACTTGAAATTTGAATAACCCGGGAAAGTCTTATTAACATTAAAGCTATAACAAGATAAAATTCCAGAACTCATGTTTGGAAATACAAATATTCAGAAATTCCCAAGCAGGTTAACGTTTCTTCTAACCTGAAAGTCTCATCAATGTCTCTATTCTCTAGTAAACAATCAGTTCACAAAGAGGAAACGAGATGCAAAGAAAAGGAACGAAGGGCTTATATTCTTTGTCAAACTCGGATTGCCCTTTAACTCTAAAACCATACGAAGAATAGAATTCGAAATAGACAAAGGCCTTACCGTCCAGCCACCTCCATCTATGTCCATATTACAGTTGATGGTGAAGGGTCTTCCAGACCAACCGACTGGGTCGACGATGTAGTCACCACTTGCTGTATTTCCAGCTTGTTGTAAGTCGTAACAATCTCTTGGCGGTCTTGTCAACAGACTACCTGTTAAGGTGAAGAGAGAATAGCTTCGAAATAAATTTTACGAAGAATGTTCCTGATACTCAAAGGTAAAAAAGTACTAAGAAATTTGGTTATTTACTTACTTATATATTGGAAAACTGGATTGTCTGAAAAAATTATTTGAATTTTTTTAACGCCTTGTTCCAAATAAAAAGATCGGACCAGAAAGATTTGATTTCTATTGCAGATGGGACAATCGTATTTTTATGCATCACTTGAACACTTTGGTGCAAATACACTCCAAAAGTGGTATTACGGATAAAAAGGTTTTCTAAACACCTTTTTGCTCTCACTTTGTAAAATGTGTTAAACACACGTGTTTGTCTACGCATATGCTTTTAAGGCACGATTGATTTTAAACATGTAGTGTGTAGTGTAAAGCTGCATGTTACAAATGCTTGCGAAATATATGTTTAAATGCTAAACACGTTTTAGATTGTGGCCGTTGTCCTTCAGGAACAACATCAGGGAGAAAGAAAAGTCCCCGACAACTCCCTGTCCGAAGGGCCTATCGCACAACTTAATGAAAGATTGTTTTAGAACAAAAAATCAATCTCAAGGTTAAAATACAGTGCTATGTACAATGGAAACTTAACAATTGACCTCTCACTTGCTTTCATAATGTAGAAAACTATAGGCTTCAAATGTATTGATTCAAATAGCAACTCAATAAAGAGATGCAACTAGTATAGAACTACGTAACCCTTGAAATGATTACCCTATGATATAGACATGCACAACCCATGTCTCCCCTGCCAATGATAGACTTTGAGTGAACTATTTTTTGGAGGGGAGGAGGGGGGGGGGGGGGTTGAAGTTCTACTATATTTAAACCTTCTGTCGCTCTGTCTTCAACGACAAAGACCCATAGGGCAGGGATAAATTGAAAGATGGAATATAAAAAAGAAAAACATACCAAGGTTTCCTGTAAAGTCTCCAACACTAATCAGTTTGTAACTATTAAATTCATCACTTATGCGTAATTTGTTGTAAATCACGTAACCAGATTCCCCTGTCTCCATCTCAACATTAATCATCAACTCATACTGCTTTTGATTGGTCAGATACGCCAGTTTCTCGTTACCGATCCAAAAGTCAGCGTTCAGGAAGCCAAACCCGTCCGTGTAGTCCATCCAACCTCTATTAAAATCGACAAAATGTTCCACACGTCGTTGTATTATCTGTCAATAGTTAAGGAAATACTTTGCAATAAGAATTCTGTTTTCCTGCTTTTAGATGAGATCAACAAAAAATTGTTACACCCTCCTGGGGTAAGCGAATGCTCTTATTGTAATATACAACAGACATTAGTCGAAGCTTGGCTACCATCACCGCTTAGAATTCAAATTGTGAAATTTCAAACATCGTTGGATAAAAGACGAGGGTGACTACATTTAACTATTTATGCCAGTCTACAGCAATCTTATCCTGCTGAAGCTTCGAAATATCGGGGAGGTGCGCACTGTTTAACAAGAAATTTCCTAACTTGCGAATGATAACCCTAATCCCTAACCCTAACTATCGACACAATTCAATGGCAACAGCCAATCAAGAAAGACCTTGTTAAACAGTGGCATCCACCCGAAATATCACAATTACAAGAGATTGAAAAATCAAGACTTTGTTTGATATCTAGTACGAACCATACATCATAGCAAGGCAAATTCGGAAACGTCGGAATGATGGTCCGTACAACAAACGTACTAGTAAATTAGTTCAATTGATATTTAGTTAATTAGTTAGATGGAGATTTACGCCCCAGTTTCTAACCATCTGGTTTAGATTTTACTGGTTCAAAAAAAAAGTAATCAGTATGAATTACGTTTTTCGGGTTTGCTGTAGTTTAGTTAGATGAGATTTAAGGACACACCAACCCGAATGTGTAATACAGTTACAGTAAATTATGGGAATTATCTGTCAATAATTGAGGAGATATTTTGCAACAATAATTCTGTTTCCCCATCTTTAAGATAAAATCAACAAATTATTACATCATACTGTGGTAATCGAATGTTGGTATAAAAATGTACAACTGCCTCAACAGGCAACAATGCACACTGGATAAAAAAGACGAATATACATAGAATAACAAGGTTAAACAATAAAACCGTGAACGGTTGCGAGTCGTGTAGTCTAGTTGTGCTAACCCGTGCCAATCTTGTCCTTCTGCTCAGTTCGAGGCGTCACAATTAACATAGTTTGAAACTAAAGACTTTGCTTGATATCTTGAACGCATCGGAGATTTAAGAACCGTAAATTGTAGCAATACAAATGCGGAAAGGTCTGGTCGCCGCCTGTACAATTAGTGTCACTGGTAAATTAGTTGGTGAGTTGGGGATTTGCGGTCCAGTTTCGAACCATTGTTTAACATTTCACTGGTAAGAAGTAAAAAAAAAGCATCACTGTAAATTAAATTTTCGAGTTTCGTTATAAGCCAAAGACTTGTTGTGAAATTCAATCTGAACAGGGGAGGATGTTTCTCCGTTGCGCGGAAATGTGAAGGTATTTAACTTTAACATTTTGTTGAAGAAACACATCCACCTTTATGATAATTTTGCTTCGATTGAATTTGTGAAACGGTCCCCATAGCGCTAAATTCTTTCAGGACACTTATTGAGAAATAATACGTGTATCTTTGAGTCAGCACTTTTGATGAGCTGACATAAGTTAGCACAATACTAAATAATTTACTAATTTGAAAATATTTTTTACACAGAAAGATTGTTACCGGGTTGGTGAAAAACCGCAGGAACGATCCCCACAGTGCAAAAATTAACTTTTAACTGAAAATACATTCTGTAGTCTTTCACGGCTGATAAAATTTGAGAATTCCTTTTATTCCATGTAATCATTTTGATTCAAGATTAAACAATGCAACTCACACTTGTATACGTCTCTGAAATAATTACAAGCTGTTGTCATACCATGCCCGGAGTTTCTCTTTGCAACTTTCTTGGGTTTCTACTTTTCAATTTACAAATTGGTCGCCAAACTGTTACAACGAAATTTTTAAATAATAAACTAGTGGAGGATGCCAAGTTTTGAGTTACTTTGTTTAATGGTTCATATCAACACTAGCTTTGGCAGATCATATGAGAGATCTAGGATCTTTCAAAATCTTTAGGCCTTTTTGATGCTAATATACTTTATTCCTTACAGCCTTACCGTCCACTCATCGTCGCAATAAGCTTGGAATGGTTCAAGTAGCCCGTCGGGCTTTATGAGATGAACTCGACTTGAATTCTGAGCTGAACATTGTTGATGGATTTCTTTACAGTCTCTCGGGTATTCAGGTTGTTGATAGAAGAAATACGACGAACCTTAATATTTCGAAAAATAAAAAATAAACATCAAGAATTCATTTTAATAATGCTCACAAGGAAGTCCGTATCGAAGACTTATGAAGACTACATACTAAACACTTAATAAGTTAGTACTGTTTGGTGTTCGTAGTTAGTTTGATAATGTTATACTAGCATTCTGACTATCCAATTTTACTTTTCGAGACATTGGCAAATAAATATTCGGCGTTTGTCACCAAAAGTTCATTAAGATGCAAGAATAGTTTGACAAAAATATTACTACTTATGCCTACTGTCCGTATTAGATCAAACGTTAGTACCGGTCACCTGTAGTTTCATTGAGACGGCTCTACACATCTTGACTTTTTGAATAGTCACGATATTCTGAGATTGCATGCTATTTACTAGAACTGCCCTCGTTGAGTTGGGCTAAGCAAACAATATGGAAACAAAAAGACCCCTTCACAATTTTGTTTCTGTAGTAAAGACAACTTCTTTACTCGGAAAAATGAAAGTTCCAAGGCCGCTAAACTAAGTTGACAGTTTATGCACTATGCGGCTTAGTTGTCATATTCTCAACACAAAGTAAAGTTGAAGCAATAACATATAATTTATGACGTCGTATTCTCACATTAGTCTATATTCCCCACAAAGATGTCAAATACCTATTTAACCTAAATAGCTTTCCATATTAATTTGAGCAGGGAGTTGCAACTCCCTGATTTGAGGAACTTAAATACCCGCCGCTCACTTCGTATTTACTTTGGTCAGGGATTTGCAACTCACTGCTATGGTTTACAATTAAAGTAACGTTATTTGCTGGTGTCTCGATAAGGAAACATGGACGTTTCACTAAAATATGTAGATTTAGTTGGTCTTAAACACATAGAAATTGAAGTTTTGTTTAATCCCTTTTACTTGGCTAATGAAAAACGCCATGAACTGAACAGGTATTCTTTGCTTTAAAATGACATTGAAAGATAGAACATTTACCAAACGAATTTAAGTGGTGGTCAAGAAATATTTTTCAAACAGCATTTCTTCCATCTAAATATTTTTTCACAAAAAAAATTTAAAGCATAAATGCCACTTCTTACTTGAGTAATACTTAGTCCCCCATTACTGTTATTGTTTTGTTACATTGTCCTTTTTCTAATCTTGTCAGGATTTTTGACCATATAAAATCAAAGATAGTAGTTTGAAAATAATTTATATAAGAGTTCGATGGATCAAGAAGAACTTGGAAAAAATAAACTAGTATTGGATAAACCCTTTTTTCATACGAGTTAGTTACCTTGTGTGTATTGATTACAGACTATGTATGGGAAAATCTTACTTGTGATCGTGTAAAAAATTGAAAAACTCTTTATGTAACTTCGCTTAAATTAAACCAGGGAGTTGTTACGGACAACTCCCTGATTAAACTTGGAACGTCATGCAACAAAGGTATCACATTTTCTAAAAAACAACTAGTCACTGCAAATGGGACACAAACTGAAATCTAACTTGTCAAATATTGTACAAGATTTGTTTCAAAATTGATGAGAAATGGTTCAAAAATGAAACTGTTCTTTTCGTTTTTAAGCCTTTTTCAGTTATCTTGTCAAACATTGAACAGTTTTTTGTTTCAGACTTGATGAGAAATGGTTAAAAATTAAACTATCCATATTATTTATGAAACTTATTTAGTTACAGATTTGACAAGATCTCGACTAGTGCCCCTGTTTATTAGATTTTCTACAACCTGACAACTTTGACTAGAAAATATAGAGTGCATGCACAGAAATTGAATTTTGAAACACAATTCGCCTGAATCTGAGTGTAATTTTTATACAGATGGACATTTTTTTCTTTTCTTTTTATGAATAAATTGCTAAATTCTCAAAACAGCGTATGTACACATTAATTGCATCAAATGTGTGTCTTCAACATTTCCAACCTCTACAAAACATCTGACAATGTAATTGTAAAATCAATCATCTTTCATTGGAGAAAAATAAAATTCCTTATAACCACAAAATATTCAACAAAAATTGTAATTCTTTTAATCATCCATAAAAACAGACAGTTGAAGTTGTAATCTTTTACGTATTACAAATTGTTCATCAGCAAGTAACTTTTAATGAAGAAGAAAACTGACTGTACACTTACTTTGATCAATTGGGTTTTGAGCTCCTTGACTTGCCTAAATAATGAAAGTAGAGAGGAAGAAAAGAACAAGTTTTCTCTTGATTTTACAGGATCAGAAAGACAGTTCTATATGACCAAAAATATGGACCAACGCGCATTGATCACCAGGGAATTTCCAAAATGGCCCACAGTAGCGCATAGTTACTGACCAAATCTTTAATCTCCAATCTCTATCTAACTTACTCAAATCCTATAACAAAGGATACAATGGATAAAGTACAACGGGAACGACCATTGCGAAATTCCTCTTTAAACAACGCCGGGCACTTGAGTTGAAAATATACCGTGCAATTTAATTTCTTAAAAAACTGAATCTGGTTTACGTGAAACAAAGTATGGTTCACTGCAAGGATCGATTTAAGGACCATTTCTCTTCATTATATACGTACATGATCTAAGTTAAGTGGAATTAACATCTTCAATTAAACGGTGAAGAAAATTTAACAAAGTCGGGACTCTTCAAAATTTCTCATGGCATAGACTGACTCTGGTCGTACTTGTAATGATCACCGTAATTTCTTTCGAATCCCCGTTCACTCCAAAGGAGCGAAATTTTAAATTTCATGGGGTGTTGGTGGGGCCGTTCTTAAAGAGAGTGATCCCTGTCAGCACCCGTTAAGAAGGGACGAATTTCACTATTCTTTAAGAACATTAATCTTCTAATCTAGTGAATTCCCACTTTTTACCCTATTAGAGAGTGAATAAGATGACTGTTTTGCTTTTAGAGTGTATAGCTCGAAAATTGCTTAAAATACATTCTCCGCGAGGTCACTCTTAAAATCCTTTAACAAAGCACAATTCTTCTCCACCTACCAAATTTTTCGTTTATATGATATGGGAAACGTACTAAAACTTTAAAGCATTATTTATTTTACAGAAATATGTCATATTGATAAGGCTCATTTCGTTATTTCATCAGCCCTTTATCATTTATTCCTGAAGTATCTTTTTAATTCAAGGATCTGGTCAAATTTAATGTTGCCAGTTGGTTCCTTCATAAAGCTATAGGCCATCAGATTTTATCATGGTAACAACAAAATCCACCACAGTTATAGCATTTTACATGCAAATCATATCCACTACCCCTTGGTGGCCGACAAATGTTGGCCGTTTTAGCTTAAGAGAAGGGGCGGTTAATGTTTGGAGTCCTTTATGCCTCCAATTTCAACAGCTAAAGTCTATCCCTACTCAAAAATATAATGATACAGCAGAGCATTATGAAATACCATTTACATCTTTCTGTTTGTTTCTTTTTGATTTCCTATAAAAACCTTGCATAATTTTCTTTAACATATAGTAATAAACTTTTCAACCTTATTTCCTTTTATTTTTCCTTAATTTCTGAAATGTAGAGACCACTTAATATGATTTTTGTCCTTTAAGAGCACTTCCCGTCACAACTGCTTAATCCCTAAACAAATTTAACCTAACCAAAGTTCACATAAATCTGTTTTGCTGTTGTTTAGAACCAAATAAATAAAAGAAAATCGAGAAAGTGGAAATGTTCAAAGGCAATTCCATCATCTTCTCAAATGTTGCTTGATAACATTATAGACAGAGATATTTTTACTATTTTATCTCGGCATTTTATTCATCTTAACCGACACTGAGAACCGATTCCGATGTACACAATACAATTACTGCATTTCCGTCTTTTCCTTTTAACTACGACCAACATTTTGTACACTTGTCAGAGAGCTCAACTTACTTATTGCTTGTGGTGTCTCATCATCATAAAGACAATTATTGCCAAACAAGATTCAAGTTTCCATAAGTAGGAAATAATAAAGACTGTTGTTACAGTAGTTTAACTTTCCATGTAGGTGTCAATTTATAATGATACCTGAAACAATAACTCCAAATGAAATGAATATTTTATCAAAGTTTAATACAATTATAAGTTTTTAAATTATAGGGGTTATTTTAAGAAACTATTTTTATTTTCAGTTAAAAGAAGAAAAAAGAAATCTGCAGCGGGTATAAAAATAAATTTAACCTGTTTCATTTGTTGTTTTGTTTGTTTTTTTTGTTTTTTTGTTTTTTTTTTTGAAATTATGAGAACCTTTACGTAATGAGTCAATTTAAAGAGAATGGTCAAGTGTCTTCGTTCACATTGAGCAGTTAATTAAATGAACAAGTTAGGAACAAAATTTTACTTTTCAAGGTAAAAATAAAATCTCAATTAATGTTAAACTAAATGAATGAAATATAAGGCCAGGTCATTTAGAACCATTTTCAAATAGAACCCACTGTCATTCTCTTGGTGCTCAGCAAAAGCAAGAACATGGAAAGTAAGCCAGTGAGTGGTGAGCCGAAACTAAGAAAATGTCGTGGCCGACCCGACTAAAATCAATTCGATAGAAAGGCTGAGCGGTTAACGTCATCCAACTAACTAACCGAACAAAAGAATGAGTTGAAAGTAGATCATGTTCATGTAGGCGGTTCAATTAGTAACTTCTAAAGAGAGGAAAAAATTTCTGAAATTTTCAGCACTCACCTGAACTACAACGTAATCCCTAAGCATAAAACACAGACATAAACAATGGGCAAGGGAACGATACGGCTTCAGATCCATGCTGTGAGAATTCCCGTTGAGCAAGAGATATCAAATGCACTTTGGAGCTAGTTGGAAACTTTTAGAGTGAATGGTCTTTTTGATAAGATACTCGACCGTCTTGAAACGTTAATAGGAAGGAAGCCTTTTATGTCATTAATTCAAAAAATCTAGCATTAAAAAGTCCGCTTTCATAATAGGATGCATTGCATGAGAACTTGGATTGATTAAAGATGGAACACGTGACTTCTCTTCTCAACTGTAGCTAGTCAGTCTGCCCCCACCATAGTTTTGAAGTGTTTCACTGTCCGTAATCACGGATGTTTGTAAACACTCCTTTTTCAGGAAGTACTTCGTGGACTCAGGCCGAAATTAAGATCAGTTGTGAATTCCTTACACAGGATTTTTCTATTGTGTATGAAGGACTGTCTGATATTTTGAAAGGGTAAACACTTAACTCTTACTGTCTTATTCAGCGAACGAGATTATAATAGTCCCTTCCCTACTTTCTTTTACAAGTAAAATAATCAGGCAGGGCTATAGAAATTGCAGCATAACCACCTGATCCATTGCCTAGAAGGAAGAATTCTCACCACGATTCGTAGAGAGTTGAAATCACTTCTTGATACAACCAGCTCCAATAAAAAATGAAATCACATTTAAATTGAAACATGTTACAAGATAGATCTTATAGGGAAAATATACATCTGAAGCATGATTCGTAGTCTGACATAATATTTTGTTTTATCGGTGTATTATACTCCTTAAATATTGGGGCTTTTCTTGCACATGCCTACGTATAGTTTTTATATAATTATAGAACAAATGTACAAATTGAACAAGTTTTAATTTCAGTCCACTGTGCTGCAATACTTTGTCTAAAGTTGAGTGAATACATGACTATACATTAGTTTTGTACACAACAATAACTCTGACAGACGGATTGCAATAAAAGTCCTTGTAAACATTCCTTTCCGTTATTGTAAGCAATCTTAGTCGATATCATATATCTAGTTTAAAATTGGCAATAGAAGCTCTTCCTTTGTAAATTGAGTGCCCTCTCCTGTCTTTATATTTTATGGATTGCTATAGTCGTTCAGATCGATGTGTTTACATGATAAGAAACAAAGAATTAAATGACCACAATGAACCTGCCACTCACGTGATAAGTTCGGTGGAAGTTCGGTTGCTAAAATAACTTACTTCTGTCTTTACACATTAACGATATGACATGGAAATATACAATATGAAAGGAGGTATCATATTTCTTTGCTTTCATGAAAATAATGGGAAATCTTGTCTTGTCTTGCTGTGTATGGTACCACGCACAATCGTAGTACCGTAGGTTTCATTTTATAAGTCGTACGTATGGCCAGCCCGGAGTCGAATTCCAGGCCTCGCGATTACTACCCAGCGGAGCGGACTCGGTTTGTTCACGTCCCCTTTAAGGCTTCACAAACCACCGTCCGCCAAAACGAAGAGACCTGCGTCCCATTTTCGAGGCAAACTTCATTACCATAATATGACTTATTCATATCCTGCCTCATTTGTTATGCCGTTGTATTGAGCGAGTGTGTGTATTCTTGTTCTTGTAAACTGATGCCACATCAAGTCTGTGGTTGGCATGGACTACTGCATGATTTAAACGGGACCAGATGTTGTCTTCTTGTGAATATTCACTAACATTCATCCAGTCTCGCGGCCACATACTTCTATGAATTTCCTAACAATCTGTTTGGTGTTCACTTTGGCAAACTTGGTGGGGATATGACTGAACAAGGAATATGCCCTGAGTCTGTTACGCAGGCAACCCGATTACAAGTCGGATGATCTAAGCAATTGACTATGCCATCGGTATCGTAGTAGTACAGACCCCAATTTGATTTTTTTTTAAGAGCTGAATAAGGAAGGTGAAGGATGGGTGTGTTACAAAGCAGTGACTTCATTTTTTAACGTAGGAAAACCATCAAAATGCACTACAATTGACTACCTGACAATCAAGGCAGAGACATTAGAGAACATTTTGCAAGGAAAAGGCCATAAAAATGCGAAGTTAAAGCGTCTGCCCATATACCCCTCATGCCAGACTCTTAGAGATGCCCCTTAAGAAATCCAAATCGACTGTACATAGACAACATGAAAAGTGATGTGTACCCTCTCCCTTGGGATTTGACCCAGGTAACGGTCCTGAAGTGTTTACTACTCTTGATATATGTACACATGGCATGCCGTTACATGAAAACCTTTTGCAAAGTGAAGGCAAACATTGTCACGACGGAATATTCTTATCTCAATTGAAAGACGTCATCACTTGCCACTTTATTTTCAATTTCTTTCACCTTGAACTTTAAGCTAATCACTATGTGACTCCTAGCCTTTACCCATGCAAGTTTAATCCTGGACTAAAAATATAACTTAGTTTTTACCAAAGGAGGAAGACAGTATTTTGTTTTACTTTGCTTGAGCTCACCAAGTCTCCTCAAGCGAAAGTGGAAAATCTTTTACGTAGACTAGCCTCTCTCGAAGAGGACACTAGCTACATTTGACCTCCTGCGTGCGTTTGGCATGGACTCAGTTTTGGAAAAGTTTGAACACGTCTCTTTGAATGATCAATTTAAATCTGATGGCACTAATTAAGAAATTAAACCTCTAAATTTCTGTGAAAGTCCATAATGTGTAAGATTAGCCTACATTCTTTTTCGCTGTGTAATGGGAATCTGAAATGCATTTCCCCTTACTCAAAGCCTGTTTTATGTAAGCTTGCGACACAATTAACGGAGATGGTAAACACATATAGGTCATGAGCTATCATAGTCACATTCGAATACAAAGATGTGAATTTAGAAAACATGCTTAAGGAAGAAATTTAAACAAAGAATAACTTAATAAATACTGGGAGTTCTTTTAAAAGCTGGTGCTTTTGAAATGAACTGCGATACTCTAACGTGACCATGGTTCAGAGACCATGAGCATGAATGGGTTGGGTGCCCCTGACCATTTCAAACAAACAGAAGATCGCATAGAGGGCACGAAATTTTGATGTCAGGCCACTTGGGCACAATTGTCAGAGGAAACGTAACGTCATAACTGTTAGCAACGAGAGAGTGTTTTATTTTTAAGTTTTTAAATACACTGATAATTATGCATCACAGCAGGTCGAATCAACAGTTATTAGTACACTCTGAAATCTAAAAGTAAGGAGAAACTTTCCTCGTGTATTTACTGCTCTACTGTAACAATATGCAACATGACTTGTTTGTTTTGTATTTTTATTATCATTCAATTAATACAATTTTTCGAGGAAAACATGAAAACAGACTTCACAGAAAATCGGTTATGTACCAGAAGATTGATCCCTCGGTTGTCGATTAGAATGCTATTTCCAGAGTCTGAATTTTGTTCTAAATTTGAGAAACGGAACCCATTTGGATCAGAACATCAGTTTTCATTTTCATCTGAATTGTTGTTTTGTCGAAATTATTTGATATATTGGCACTTTGCCGGTATTTTCTCTTTGATGAACACACATGCTAGTTGTGCTGAGTCCTACAACTATACTTACTATAGGTGGGTAACCAAAATACAGGAAAGACTGAAAGAGTTGCAGCACGCATCAGAGCTCCTTGATAGACTTCAAGAAAGGCATCAATGTCCAGACGATATGTCGTCTTGGGCCTACACAGAATTTCTTGCTAAATACTGCTTGTTCACAATGATAATAATGTTGCCCATCTTCAAAATTCAAGCAAGCATTTCATTGAGCTTGTTATCTTTTCTGGAGCACTTTGTTCTTAAATAACAAAACATTTCTCCCGTCAAGCGACCTTTTCTCCTACTCTTGCATTTGGTTTACCTGTTTAACACAAGTTTCAGACTGTTGATTGTATAAACGTAGTTTTGCAAATAACCTGTTAGTTCATGCAGGCGTTTTTCTACCGGAACAGGATCGATAGACTTATATTTAAGTTTATCTTTTTACTGCTGTTTGGAAGATTCTATATATAGAAAATATTAAGCGTCTCTATGATAATATCAGGATAGGGGAAGGGGGATATCCCCCAAAAAGCGGACCCTTGATTTTTCACCACAAGTATATTTTTAGGAGAAAGCAAAATTCTTCATTGCTGAATGATCTCAGTGACTATCATCAAAGTCAATGAAGAGGTGAAAGGTAGCAGAAACGCACATACAATTTACCGGTTACATATTGGCAACAATAAAAGTGTTTAAACTCTTTCTTTATTAATTAGTTATAGACATTGTGTATTTATTGTGGTAAATACACAAATCACAATCTCACAATTACCATCTCTTTAATATAAGAGATTGTGCTTTTCAGTGTAGAGTTTTACACAGGGTTCTACCGACAAACATTCTTCTTTATTTAATGGTTATATGTGATACACAGCTGTTTAATCTTTGTCAAACTGAAATTGAATCAATTGGGTATTTGTTTGGGAGTACCCTTACTTCCCATTTTATTCTAGACGCTGAGGAGAAATTTCAACACGGGCAATGTGTTTTCTGAGCAATAATTTTACTTTGGGTACCAGTTTAATCTTTGCCATCTATACATATTTCTGATTTTCCTCTTAAAAAGAATTCATTCTACTTTTACTTGTAAATTTTGTTTGTTTTTGTGTAAATTGCAATTAAACTTTGCTTTTCATGTCTTAAAATATTATCTACTAGGGAAACGACAATTTTAAAACAACAGTTACGGTACCAGGTTACGAGTAGTAATTTAAACGTGCCTTTTCTGTTTGAGAGAATTTGTTTGACCAACTAAATTCCCAGTTTCTTTATATTACAGTAAAAAATGTACATCATTTCCATGACTAATCTACTTTGTATTTTGTAAATAAAGACGGAAGAAAACTAAATATCTGCCTTTAGTCAAAGTTTGTTTCAGTTTATGTTGCAACGTTTGATCTGGGGGCGTGGAAGGAGATCATATGAAGTAAAAGTGCGTACTCCACTCACTGAAAATTATAACACAAACAAAATCTTATAGATGCAATCATTAACTGCAGCAACCACAATAATCCATTGATCACATATGGGGATTTTAATATTAAAAAATAACCTAAGATTATTGCTACAACATGAACCTGGTTTTATTAGTACTAGATTTGAATCTAAATCTGTTTTGAATCTAAAGAATTATGAGCCAAAGAATGTATTGAAGAAGAAAGTTGCTTCAGAACTCACAATTAAGCCGGATATATTTAATTGACAAAAATAATAGATAAAACAATAAAATAATAAACAGTATGTCTTTACTTTTAAATTCCATTTCTTCCAATGGATCTGATTGCTGCATCAGTCTAAAGGTTTTCACAAAGACCACTGACTATTAGGAAGTTCTGTAAGAGCGACATTTCCGAGTAACTACAATTTTCAAGCAGTCAGACTTTCTCAACAGGACGTATTTTCATTTCGCTATATCCTATATGATCGTTTTCGGGAAGATAATAGGGAGAAAATACCAGTGTAGGGAAGGTTAAGTTCGCAATAACAACACTACCACCATGCGTTCTGAAAATTAGAAGCTAAGTTATATTCAGCATTAAAATTGGTGTTGTTGCGGTCTATCGTACTTAAGGCTTGGTAGTGGTGAAGTCCCAATGCATCGTAATGCAAAGTAATTTAGGTCCGTTCATATCTACCTTGTTCACATTTACGATAAATATATAGAAATGTGCCGAATGGTTTGACTATAAACTATACGTAACTATGAGGCAACATGAATTTAGTGAACTTAATTTGCGGGATCAAAAACCTTTGCTGTTAGATCAATTTACATAAAAGCATAAAATGCGATATTTTATTGAAATTAATCTTCAACATTCTGTTTTCTTTGCGATGATTTTTAATGCCGCATGCATGTATAAACTTATTGTAGGATGCCTTTGGACACACTTTCCATGGAAGTTTGTGGCATAGAAATGGGATTGGGGAGTGGAAAAATCTTCTAAATGACACTATACATCGGTGTGTATTTTAGTTTTGAGTACATAGAGGTCACGTATACACTTTGAAAAAATGTCACAGAATAAAAAATAAAAAAGAATGCAAACGGATATCGAAAAAGGGCTGTAAATTTTGACAACACTTTTCCAGTTTATAGACCTTATGAGTTGACGACACACTAACGTCATCTTTGAGTCAAAACAATGGAACACATGACCGCATGCAAAAGAGTTCGCCCATGCACGTGTGGCCTGACTATGCGCGTATTTGTCTGGTTGACAAATCAAATGCCTGCGTGTGTCTGGTTTGTTTTGCTATGTGACATCTTATGTATAACGATGATGGATGATGGAATCCCCACCATCGTTGTCAAACATGTCCTCCATTCTCTGTGCACCCCAATCACCCATCTCTTTAACTGTTTAACTGTTCATTGGAAAAGGGTGTTGTTCCGAATTCAATTTCATTCATTCATTTTCAATTTTGCGGTGTTTCTCAAGAGTACTAGAAAAACTCATATTAACTCGTCTGTATTCTTTCTTAGTGAAGCTAAAGTGTTCAATATGATTATCAATTTGGGTTCTCTCCCGGTCGTTCGAATTCGAATGATATTTTCCATTTTGTAAATCAAGTGACAGAAGCCTTGAAAAAATCAGTACATAGGCCTATCAGATATTTTTCTAGACTTATCAAAGACCTTTGACACATTAGACCATAATATTTTACTCAATAACTTGATCATGGTATTTGAGGTACTGTTTGAACTGGTTTAAAAGTCATATTAAAGATCGTTACCAATTTGTTGGCATTAATAATGTTAATTCCTTAAAGAAACCTATCACATGTGGTGTTCCTCAGGTATCTACTTTAAGCCCTTTCTTATTTATTATTTACATCAATGATGCCCACAACTTTCATGTAACTTCATGTGCAGACAACACTGATCTTTTGTTCCCTTGTAATGACCTCAACCGTTTACTAGATATTGTACAAAATGAGTTTATCTATATTCACAACTTGTTCTGTGCTAACAAATTATCTCTCAATGTAAAGAAGACTGATTTTGTGAATTTTTCGTCCCCCATTAAGAATCTCAACTAAAGTGTAAACAACATACAACTATATGTGGTGTTAATGTACGACATTCGAATGTAACAAACTTCCTTGGCTTGTTTGTTGATTGGCATCGTATCCGACTAACCATATCCATTACATTAGTAAGAAAGTTTCTAAGGGCAACCGATTTCAACAATTTCTCCCTAGAAAAGTATTGGTTTCCATGCATAATACACTTTTACTCCCTTATCTTACCTATTTTGGTTTTGTTTGGAAGGGCACGTACCCCACTAGACTCAAACCCTTATCAACCCCTAAAAAAGCGCAAATGAAGGTATAAGAAGAAAGAAAAATGGGGAGAAGATAGGAAAACAAAATGAGAAAGAAAATGGAAAGAAAGGGTTAAAGAAAATAAACTTTTGAGTATTTTAACACCTCTTCGTTACCGACAATTAGCTACCTTCGACTTAGATAGATTGTCTTAGCCCTTCCTAAAATTCTTGCTAAACACTCCTTGTTCCCAATGAAAGTGTTGACCATGTTAAAAATCCGGGAATGTATTTCGGTCTTATTATTTTTTTCTGCTAACCGCAGTGTCTTGCACTCGAGTTGGAGTTGAAAAAGGTTCCATGGAGCTCTAAGTGTCTTGCTCCAGAGAGTGACACCAACATACGGACTGGGTATAAAACTTTAGACTTACGTGAGCCCAGAATAGTAATCGGACTTTTTTGTCAGGAGAGGACTACCGATGAAAAACTTCCTCGGTTTTTAAAGTTTATTGTAGTTGTTCAGAATTTTGGATCCATCGTCCAAATAACATTACTGCTCAATGGAGACCCGGCGAAGGCTTGGGATCTCTTGGACATTTGACCAAAGTCTTCATTTGAAATTCCAATTGCCTTTGTTAGTATATGTTATCTCATTCAGGCACAATGTTCACTTTACAGTTCCACATTTTATGTCAAGTTTACTGGGATAAAATGCATCTTTTATAATAATTTTACTGGGATAAAACGACAATCGATTTGAATGGGAATTTTATTTGACTGTCGATCGAATGCACTTTCGAAATATTATCCAGTCAGAGCGCCACCACTAAGTGGAGGGTAGCATGCTAAGAAAATAATTTGACAATACGCCTACCAGGGTGCATGAAATGACGTTTCTCAGGTATTATTGCTCACCGTGACCAGAACCACATATATTTTTGTTTTAAATATTTTAGGAGGATCCATAACTGTTTTCAATGACTAGCTACGAGCCATGCAATTATGATCAAGAGGCTCGAAGCTCTCCGCAAAGTTCTTGAAGTATTGTTGTTTTGAACTTGACGCATTTTACGTTGTTAACTATAATTACATTAATTTAAACTCATTTACTTTTTCTTTGCTTGTTTGTTTATAGTAAAGTACGAACTTATTAAGATTCTGATACCAATCAATTCCTTGGGGACGGAACTGGGTCTTTCCACATTGAGTGATTAAAAAAAAAAATTCACCACTTAATTGAAGTTTCCCATTTAATTGTGATGAAAAATAAGGATACGGACGTTAGCTGCCTTTACTACCCTCCCACAGCAACATCATGATTGTTTTCTTACGCACTCCTTTCCGTCTATCTTTATTTCTCTTAATTTCTCCCTTCCTTTTGTTCTAGTCCGTCCATCCTGATCCGAGTCAAGCCAGATAGCCTTATAACCCACCCTTTTCTCTCTTAATCCCCTAAACTTTTCCCTTGTCATACACAGCCTGGCTTCATCCTTCATGCACATTTTTACCACTGACCCGACTCTTCCATTTTTTTAAACCCTTCCAGCTTTCCTCTAGATCTCTTCTGTTTAAGCTTTACTCGTGCCATCATTATTTCTACTTGTCTTCTCCTTTATTGTTTTTATTTTTTCTCTCCATTTCCTTATCCCGATTGTTTTATACCCGAATAGTGTTTCTACCTACGCATCTGGTTACTAACTTAGTTCCCAAATGAAGTGATTGTGCGAAGAGGTATTTCCCAGACTGTTATTATCACTGGAAGCAAATCGCATTTCGATTTTTTTTTAATTTGTTTCAAACTCATGGTAAAGGTACATCTTTGGTTATGGTTGAACCAGTGAGGATATTGGACTTATTCTTTCATTATTTGGTGCCAATCATTAAAAAAAAAATAAACGGTACAAACGCTGTCATTTTTGATTCCTTGCCGAAGGCAGGCAAGGAATCTATGCGATGGTGATGTCGTGTGTGTGTGTATGTGTGTGCGTGACACCCGCTGGTAAACACGATATCTCAAGAAGAGTAACTCTGAGAGATCTCAAACTTGGCATGTAGATTGCCCACATTAAGTAGATGGTCCCTATTGTTTTTGGTGGAGGTCAAAGGTCATTTGGGGTCACCAGGGATCAAATGGTAAATACCTTGGAAATTGCTTGTAAACACGATATCTCCAGAAGGAAAAACGTGAGTGATCTCATACTTACCACGTGGATTGCCAATATTGAGTAGATGATCCCTATTGTTTTTGGTGGAGGTCGGAGGTCATCTGGGGTCACCAGAGGTCAAAACAACAAAATTTTGTGAACAGTATATCTCAAGAAGGGTAACTTTGAGGGATCTCAAACTTAGTATGTGGATTGTCCATATTGAGTAGATGATCCCTATTGTTTTTACTGGAGGTCAAAGGTCATTTAGGGTCATCAGAGGTTAAACCTTGCACATACTATATCTCAATCAGAATGCAAGGCACTCATACTCGCGAATGGAGGCGGTCTTTACCCGTTCTAGTGATATTAATATAAAGTTGCTTAACTTAGCAACTCAGAGGCGGCAGTAGGTTCCGTTTTTGGATTCTTTGGTATGACTCGACCTAAGAATCGAACTCAGGCCTTCCGTGTGTTAGGGGGATGTTCTACCGTTAGACCAAACACGTTAATGTTTTATAATGAGGAGGTATTTCAGAAAAGTATATCAGTGTTGAAAATTTATACAGGTGAAACATTAGTGATGCCGGAGGTGAGGGAAAACTAGAAGTGTTTATGATACAAGCTCGAGTTTTAGAAAAGTAGCCTATATGTGAGTGATACGTTTATAATGATGTTAAGATTGACTGAACAAACTTGACAAATAGTGGGTGATATTATCGACTAGATCTAGAAAATAGACGTGTTTAGATTGCAGAAGAATTATTTTTTTAGTAATTTCCGGCCGTAGCCAAAACTGTCACAATTTTCGCATATTATTGGAAATTCAAAATATCAAAATTTCCCCACGAATGACAATTTCAGTATTTTTAACTTCCTTAGTGTTCTCAGTATTGTTCGATGGCAGTGCTTATAACGGTTTGGCAGTTCAACCGGATCACCTGTGATTGCATCGCATGATCACCAACAAAGCATGCATATGTTTCCAGATCAGAAGAGATGTAACTTAGCTATCGTCCTGGCTAATGAGGTTTAAAGGTAGAGAGAGATAACTACGCAGTCTTTTATTTTGCTACTCCTCATCAGAGATCTCTCTTCCTATTCCTACTGTCAACAACAAAAAACAGTACAGAATTTCTCACCGGCCTCCTCTTTCTTTTGTTGGATAAGTGCGCAGCTTGTGGTCTTTTCCCTTACAGTACGGTTGCTCAAAGAAACCGTTTTAAATTTGTCTTAAAAGATTGCTAAATCTAACTATAGGCTACCATGCCGTCAATTACAGCCACAAATGAAGAAAATCTAATGTGAGGATATTTACAAAATGCAGAACAAAAAAAAATTGGGTTGATGTTAACTAAGTTTATTTAGATGCGGTTTAGATGCTGTTAACTAAGTTTATTTAGATGCGGTTAAGCATACAGGTATATAGGTCCTGCGCATGGCACATTTGACTTTCAACTGTAACACCTCAAAATCTCGAAATGGCTTTTTCAAGCCACGGTAGCAATTGATATCATCAACTGTATCATATGTAGTTCGGCTGATCATGTGGTCACCGGCAAAGCAGGCGCCTATTCGTAAGGGCGATTCATGTTTCAGTTGAAACGTCTGGGTCAGAAGAAAACTACGCAGTTAATATTGCTCAATTTTCGCATCCGGGAGACTGCGTTTTCTTATCCGTTCTCTACTCCTAACCCTCTGTGACGGTCTTCAGTTCTGAACAAAATAAAATATAACTTTAGTTTGTCGCTCTTGTTACTGTTAGAATTTTCTTCATTATGAGAAGAAATCCCCCCTTCAATGTTTTTCTTAAAACAACGCCTAAACTTTTAAGTCAACAGGTTGCTCGGATGTTTCAAACTGTAAGAAAAGAAGGGTAGTGACCATGTCATAAAGAACGGCAGTTGACAAAAACTATAGAAAGGGCTTCTGAGAACCCCATACAGTCGTTCCAAGAACCATGTCATTGAAATATCCCTCAAGTAATATGTCTCAACGTGTAATGAAACCAGAGACATCCTTAAATAAATTATCTGTTTTCATGGTTAACGCCTTTTAATTTACAAACACTTATAAGGTAACAAAACCAACAAGGTACATATTGAAAACACTGTAACAAGTCCATAAAGCGACTGCTATACTTCGCATTCGCTCGTAAAAAGGGTAACTGTTAAGGTTAATATTCATTAGTGCATTAGGTTAAGAGTTTTGATTGGCATGGGTAATGTAAGATGCATCTAGGTAAGCTTTTGGAATCCACTTCATTATGTAAATGATCAAGTTGGGTAATGTCAAAATATGTACTGAAGCAATCTCACTGTATTAAGAATGTCTAAAGTGCATAAAGGTGCATTTGGTACAGTATTTATGTTGATTTTGGTTTGAAGTTTTGCCCTATAACATTTAGTTCCAGTATTCATATGCATAAGAGTAAATGGGTAGAACAAAATCTGAAAAAGTTAAAAAGGAAAAAACTGTTCATCAGGCTGACATGTTAGTTAATTTATCTTTATCATAGGTATGCTGATTTTGCCGTAAGTATCTCGGCCTATAGATTTTCATGAAATATATTTCCTACTCTTAAAGGGCCAAATCTCTCACCCCAAACTACAGTTTTGGTACCCGGGTACCTAAATTCTCAATTGGCTCAGCTCTTTGACTGACAGCTACTTCAAACAATGCAGAGTGCCAAAGCTCATATTACACAACATGTATGGTACTGAGAGTGTTTTGATTAAATATAAATTGAGTTTTTCTATACTCACGCTGAAGCAATAAACTGAGATTGTGTCTGGATGAGGGTGAATTTCAGACAATTGTGGGAGGGGCTTCAGTAAGAAAGTTAGGAGATCGGTACTGTTTGGGGTGAGAGAACAGGGCCTTTAAGTGGAAGTTTCTAGCAGTGTCTGGAACATGTGAGTTACACAAAGGCTGTATGAGGGTTATTTGGGGACATAGTCTGAACATATTGGAGAAAGCTTCCATGCCCACAAACCAGAGGAATTGGTCAGAGGGGAGCTTCATAAGTGTTAACTTTGAACAGATCAAGTGCTCTGTATGATGCCCAAAATTTCCTTTGGAGCATACAAACATTGTTTCTTCCATAACACTAAAAAAATGAAGATAACATTAAATCTGGTATCAAAGATAGTTAAAAGTTACAGACAAACCTTGTGCCACTGTCCTCATAAGGACATGTAAGTGGGAACTAGATAATTAAATACACCACGGGTAATTAGTTTTATAAAAAGAACTAAATAACTGATCATTTGGATCAAATACCCTTGAGCATGTTTGAACTGAGATGGTCTAATTGAATGAATCAATTTTTTAACTGACCCACCAGAGTCTGTGAAAATTGCTGGTCACTGTTATCTTACCTAATTTATCACATTTGACTGCCACAGTGTCCTGAGGGGTTTTCTCATTGAATCATACAGCTCAATGGATTTAACCATTTCCTACCTGTCTGGAGATAGTGTCTGACACTTATTTAGCCCTCTCAGTAAGGCTTGTTTTGCAGAAAGTACTGTAGTTCATGTAATCAAAACAAGCATAATAGTATCTACTGTGCATCAAACAAAGGACATTTGACTTGTACTCTGTTATGTGGTGTTCCTACAAGCAGACAATTTAAGGCAAATTACAAATCTTGTTAATTTCTGGATTAATAGGGTTCTCACTTTTTGTTAATTATCAAGGACATCATAGTCATTGGGAAGGGTATTACACCAAAAAACAAATACAAAAGGACCACCACTAATAGCCAAGGTTACACCTTTCTGTTGAGATGTCTCTACTGTATGTTCCAATTCATGGATGACTGTTAGGATTAGGGCTCGTTCTAACACTAACCTCAATGTAGTCAACTTTTTGGATCATAGAGACATCATTATATAGAGAGACATCCTCAGTAACCCAAATTTTGATTTAAAGGAGCATATGTTTCAAAAATATCTCTTTATCAAGTTAATAGACAACATACTTTACCAGCATCATTACTGCATGGGAGATTTCTCTTGTTTGTGGAGGTCAAAGGTTGGGGTCACAAAAGGGCAAACCTTGTAGGCATGACATTTTTATGTGGTTATTGAACTGTGGAGGGATCTCATACTCAGTTTGTGAATTGCTCATATTTAGCATGTTGATGGTTTTTTTAGGTAGTTGCTCCCTATTGTTTTAAGTGAGGGTGAAAGGTCATTTTGGGTCACATGATCTCAAAAGGTTTTGACCTTAATAGTATACCTCAGTATTTGTGAGGGATCTCATGCTTGTCATGTGGGCATCCATGTTCATTTATACAATATATCATACGGCAAGGAATCACTAAGCCTTTGGCTTTCTAGTTCATTTATGGACGTAGTCTACTTGAAAGAAGCCCGTTTGTTCATTGGTAAGACTTGGCTAAAGTTCCCAACCTGGGAAATGTTACGCTCGGGGAAAGGTATTTACAATCCTCGACAAATATACATGGGACAAACCCCGCTCCCCGCATCAATGTTGAAGTTTCAGGACACATTGGGCTGCCGCAACATTGAATGGACTAGTTGGGGGGGGGGGGGGGAGGAGGTGGTGATCGGTTGGTTGCTTGTTTGCATGCTTTGTCCCATCATTATTGTCGAGGATTGTGGCCGGCGAATGTCGGGTCTTATGACTCTCTGCAAACAACCGTTGTAGTCCTCAAAGATTATTTATGTGGACTGTCACTTCTTACCCAAGTAGATTTTGAAAGAATTTATGAATAACCAAAACGCCTTAAACTTTTGTTGATTTATGGCGCAATGACCCCAAATCTCAAGTAACACCCTCAATCGGTTATACGACGTGAACTCTTGGTGATCTTGAACTTTGTGTATTTTCATCTCACCCCTTGAAGTATTTTTGAATGTCTTATAGCATAACATTTTAAAAACAGTTTGGTAAAAACGTTGGGCAAAATCCAAAGTGCTCAATATGGGCATAAAATTGACCAACAAATAGGTAAACAATCTACTCATATTTGTTGGGTATGTTAAGGTTGGGTAAAATCCAAGGGTTAGTGAAAGGTGTTGGGAAAATTTGAAAGTACACAACGTTTGGGTAAAATGTAATTGACCAATCAGATAATAAGTAAAAATTCAGTTTAGTTTTACAGATAATAATTTTACTTAAGTGGGTAATTGAGATCTCATGGTACCTGAATAAGGTTGGATTTGATAAATAAAACGATTGCGATAGAATAGCAGTGAAAATCTAGACTAAGGTTCTTTGAGGGCAATACTCGTGTAGAAAGATAAGGAGTTTCACTTTACTACTACGTAATTAATGGAACAAGAAATGCAAAGTGCACGATTGGGATTATTACTTCAAATTACTCTCTTCACTTTTTATTAATCAAGTGTATTGTCACTGGTGCCCCAACCACTCCTGGAGGGCAAACGGTGTAAGTTCTGGGTACTCTGTTAAATCTTCTTGTCCAAATAATATAATTGTATATATGTAATTATATGGAAATTCAAACAAGCACCTTACAGTAGAGCTGTTAAGCAAATGTGTTTGGTACAAATTTTAACCATTTGTTGGGCAAAATTACTTGGGTGAAATGGTTGAGTCATTTCTTTTGCCCAAAGAGTAAAACGCTAAACCAACTAAGTTCAGCAGTTCTTTACCCACCTCCGGTCAGGTGACATACGCAACCAACGGTTGGGTAAGTTTAAGCACAGACTGGGGTAATAATTTTTAGAGTGTATTGGGTATAGGAAATACACGTCACCTTCAGTTGACTTTCTTATCTATTCTGCTCTGCATGTGTTCATATTGTCGGATGGCACACTAAATATGCAGCATAATTACTATCCACTGTAATTAAGCAGGTCGATTCCCTAAATGGGTCATATCAACTACCAGCACGGCACGCAGACTTGTTTGTCTTGCAACTCTTGCCTTGCACCTGCATTCGCTCTCTCGTTTCCCTTCCTGTTTACCCCTAAGTGTAAGTGGTGTTAGTGACAACTTAAACGGTCCATTCGAAGACGGGTTCAATTTTGTCATAATTTGTTTGAGCGTTCAAGCTTACCTTGATATCATCGTCGTTGAATGAAATAAGATCGTGATTAAAGGCCCTATTCTCTCACCTCAAACAGTGTCAATTCTCCTAACTTTCTTACTAAAGCCTCTCCCAAAGATTTCTGAAATTCATCCTCATCCAGATACAATCTCAGTTTATTGCTTCAGGTTGAGTGTAATAAAAGCTCAATGTGTATAATCATAACACTCTCAGTAAAGTTTATGCTGTGTAATATAGGCTTTGGCACTTTGCATTGTTTAAATTAGCTGTCAGTCAAATGGGCTAGCCAATTGAGAATTTTGGTAAACCCCTACAAAAAATGTAGTTTGGGGTGCGAGGATTGGTCCTTTCAAATTGAGATACATTGGTTCGTACCAACTACTGACCACAGGACTTAATTAAATTTCTTGGTTCTCCGGTCTCCATGCTGCCCGCAGTCCCAAGGTGCAACCTTTGTCAGTCCTGCGAAGCATACCTAGACATAGAAGCATATTGTGTATGACAATCTATGTGTGTAATTAATCCACAAGTCTTGGGCCTGTCAATATAAATAAAGTAATTTGTTAAGACTCAAATTATCGAATAAATCACCAGTCATGTTGAAATGAATTTAAAGTCTTTCCGTCCGTTATTCTTTTTGGACGGAAGTCAGGGGCGTAGGTAGGATTTTCTTGTGGGGGGGGGGGGGCAAAGTTGACTCATCGTCCCCAATCTTGACCGACAGGACTATCTAAGCGGAGCGCCACCATCGGTTGGCGCGGAGCGTACAAGATAATTTTTGGTTTTAGAAACCCCTCAGATGGCAGGAAACGGCACTTCCCGAGTGTTTTATGCTGCATGTTCCCAACCTGGAAATGGATCTCATTTCTGAAATTTCTCAATTAATGCAAAAAAAAAAAAAAAAACAAACAAACAAACAAAACAAAACAATCTATAAAAATGTCAATACATGTTTGGCCGGTTTGACCCCTCAGATGGCCGGAAACGGCACTTCCCGAGTGTTCAGAGCAAGGATTTGGGGTGTGGCATTTTCTTGAGGGAGCGAAGCGCCCAAGTGAGAAGCCCAGCATGCGAACGGGGAGAGGGTGTGGTTCTCCCACTCCTACCTCAAGGAGATGTTGCAATTTTACATCAAAATTGAGCGATCTGATGAACACCTTGCTGGAAGTTTTGGACATTTTCAATCTTGTATCAATGTTTTCCTTATTCCCTCGAGAGTTAGTGTGTGCCTGTAAGAGGGTTACTGTACGAGTCAATGGGACCCTAGGAAATCGTGTTGCACTGACACAAAACAGCTACTCATAAGACTTACATTGGCTAAACCAGCGGAATTGACAATTTACCTTGAAAAACGCCAAAACTCCATTTAAATAAAACAATAATAATAAATAGGTCTGGGCGGGAGTAAGTGCGAACCCCCTGGCTGCGGGCCTGTCTTCCTGGGTGTCCCCCTCCCCTTTTGGAATTTTTTGCTCTCTCGAAGAGCTTAGATGCAACATGGTGCTATATTTTGTTCTTTTTATACTAGATTCTAGTGTTCTCCAAAGGGGGGTTTTAGAGGGGCGACACGCCCTCCTAATGAAATTGGCCGCCCCTCCAAAATAGTTGCCGCTCTCCAAAAATGCAGCTTTCATCTTTGGTTCATTGCTTCATTACATATATACAAGTCATAACTGGAAAATGTGTCTTCCCTCCAGGCTTGGCGCCAGGATTTGCCCGACGAAGGGCCACTCTCCGAACGGGGGAGGGGTAGGGTGGGTAGCGACCCCAAGCCCCGACAGCCAGGATGCCGTCGATGAGTTGGTGAGGGAGATTTGAAGAAAACCTGTGCACCATACCTGCCATTGCGAGTCATATACGACATAAAGTTTGTATATGCTAGAGGAAGATATTCCCGCACTAATTTAACCGTGGAAAAGCGGGCGAAATTTTTGGGGGTTAGCCGACACTAAAAAGAATCTATACTTATTTAAAGCTTATATAGATCAATTGTCACGGCCTTTTGGCCCTCTCGGGCACAACTTATATTGTACTTCCCTCTTCGAGTCCCTTCCGCACGACTGACACAAGAGATCACACCTCCCTGGTTTAGCGAAATGAGATGAAATTCCCGACATGTTCATTAATCCATTTATTCTACATATTAATTTACTTGAAAAGATGGGAAGGGTTTGTAATTTATTAGCTCTAGGTAACGGAACAGAGGAAGAGTGTGAAAAGCATTCTGAACATTTTGGGTTTTATCGCAGAAATAACTCTTTTGAAAGCCAAAATAATTAAACCGACCATGGGAAGGCGACAGATTATTCCCGACAGGGAGCGGGCCATGACAGCGACCACAAGTTCCGACGGCCCCTATGTCGAGGGGGTGGTGAGAAGGGGATATGAAGGAGCCTAACTATCCCATTATATTGAACCCCTTGGCACATTTTGCACAATATCACTCAATATTTTAAAAGCCGAGTTGCGCACTGATAGTGTTCTGTTGAGTCTGAATCGTGAGATTGCAAAGTGCGCGAAGCGCGCGAAAATTTTTGGTAGACTTACAAAAATAGCATAGCCTATGTAATCATTAAAAACAAAACAAAAATAGAAACTGTGGGGGTTGTAGACCGTATCGGGGATAACATACATTGCGTCGAAAACACCTGGAATACCCGATAAAATAACCAAACTATGCTCCGTCTGTCCGTGAGTCGCTCACCAACTGACCTATCGCATAACACACACAAGAGAACAGCAACTAGCCTTTGTGATATGGGATGAAATTTAAGACCTCTAAATAACCTGTGTACTCTGCCTCCCTGTTTCTTGGTAAGGTTGACAGGACTTACACTCTCTAGATATGTGGAATGGAAGTATTAAAAAGAAACTGGAGTGAATCTACAGCGCGCGTAGCGCGCCGAAAATTTGGGGTTCTTATTAGGGAAATTTTCCATTAAGAGCAAAAACAGGTAAACCATAGGGGACACTAGCCGCCGTCAGGGACTGCATACTTTATCGTAACGACTGAGAGCTTCCCTCCCCCCCCCCTCTAGAAAAACTGTAAAAAAAAAAAAAAAAACCCGATTCCCTCCCTGCTTTTGCCGTTTATCTTTTTTTTATTTATTTTTTTTTGCTCTCCTTCATTTTTTCAACATCGCCCATCGCGTCCCCAAAATTTCTGTGGGGGGGGGGGGGGGGAGGCACTCTTCCCCCTTGCCCCCCCCCCCCCCCCGCTGGCTACGCTAGTGACGGAAGTGTTATATCCTAGTTCCTAACCTTACACTGATGTATCGGCTAGATCCCCTTCCTATAATCTTTCCCATTTGCAACTATCCTTCTACTTAACAATAAGTTCCATTCGCTCCAACACACGTTCGACAACTATTAACCTGGGAGTTGTTGTTAAAAAGTTGGATCAACGCTGATCAGAGATATTAAAAAAGCTGAAGTGGTAATACAGTATTTATGGTACACGTTGTTAATAAGTGTAGCTCCACTGAAATGTCCTCATCATCATTTCAGTACACACGACGGGCATTGCAGGGTAACCTAAAGGCTAGGCTAGGTTAGATTGAGTTGTACGGTCCAGTTTCCAACCAATGGTTTCAAGTCGAGCCTGCCAATGCCATTTTCCGGACGTGGCTCACTGGCTTGCTTTCCCTACTCCATTGCTTATGCTAAGCTCAAATGAAGCACAAAGGCATAAGGTTCCGTTTTTAATGTCTACGGTACAAGCTGGCAGGACTCGGACTAACGTCCTCCCGACTGCACCGTAACTTGAAAGGCGTTAGATACAATATATGCGGCGTACAATTGTACGATGTGCTAGCCTCTTAATCTCCTCTCTTGTCAAATGAACAGTCCAGATTCATAGTTGCTGTTTATAGGAAACACAGCAACTTAGTCTAAGTAAGCATTCTGTTGGTGATTTCAGTCAATTCCTTTGTTCAGTTCTAAAGTTGCTAGTGGCTGGACCTATATAACAGTTTTCATCAGAATTTAACTTGAGGCTGACATATCTGATTTCATGACTTCCTCTTTATAACCATTTTTATTTTTTTCCATCCTATTGCTTTGACCTTGCATTGATTATGGGTTGTTATCTTTTCCCTAAAACATATACTAGTTTCAAAATTCCACAGCTTAGGAATCATTTATAGTATGAATTTACAGTTTTGCTGTTTAACTTTGGTAAAGAACAGACATGCATAAGGGCTTAATGTGAAGTCATGACACACACTCAAGCAGAGACCTGCCTTAAGCTACCTTCGCAAGAACCGAACATGTGAAAGTAATGGAAATTTCAAAGTCTACTTGAAATTGCCTTTCGATATTATTTTTCTAGGACTAGAAGTAAATTTAAATAATTTTTTGGACTCGAAACAATTATGAGTGAAATAATGCAACAAACAGAATCAATGGAGAACATGTTTATTGTTTAAGTCCTATTGTTGTATTGTTGTTTTTAATTTATTATGGTATTTACAACATCATTCATTATTTTATTTTATTTTTTTTATTTTATGTTGATATTAGTTATTTATACTCTTCAAGCTTTCATCTATAATATTCATTCAAATTAACGTTGAAGTATAAGACTCCATACAATAATATTATTACACAGTAAATAATTATATAATAAAATAAATAATAAATAATAAGCAATAGGTCATAACTCCGAATCTCCCTTCTTCTAGTGATTGCTGTATCTGTTGAAGGAAATGCAGCAGAAATTCCCAGATCGGTCTGAGAATTTTTACAAAGGTGACTTAATAGGAGATCTGTCAGAGCGACGCTTGAAGCAATTATAAAGTTTTTAAGAGATCAGAATTTTTTAACAGGACGTATTTTCATTTCGGTGTATTCTATATAATCGTTTCCGGGAAGATAATACCAATAAGGAGCATAATAACCACCGGTGAAGGGACTGCTCAGATCACAGTAATAATAATAATAAATGTACCACCAGGCACTCTGATAAACAGAGGCAATGTTATAATCAACATCAACATCGTTGTCACGGTCTGTCGTACTAAAGGCCATGTAGTGATGATATCTCAGCGCATCGAATCCTGCACAAGATGTAGGAAAGAAAACAGTCATAGAATATATGAACGTGATGTAATTGTAGTAGCGTGAGGTAATAATAATCATTAGAAATTATCAAATTTTATAATTAAAATGAATCCCCCCCCCCCCAAAAAAAAAAAAAAAAAATATTGGAAATTTCACTCGTTAGAAGAGTGAAAACTATGAAGCTCTCTCCAAAATATGGTAAATTTACTATAAAAAACAAGTGATCATTTCAGACACACAAAAAGGAGTGATTTTTTACTCTTCTTGAAGTGAATTTCATTCTTCTTGAAGTGAATTAACACTCTTATGTAGTAAATTCACACTTTTAACTACCGGTACTTGAGAAAGTGACCTAGTCCGCTCTTGTGATATTAGAGTGTAGTCTGCTAGTAATAGGAATTTGAGTAACGTTTTATTCAAGGTAAAAAAATGGTAAGGGGGGGGGGGTTAGATAATCCATAAACACCAATTTGAAGAAGACTACCTAACTTTGTAGTCCAATTGTGCATGTGTCTTTGAGCAACAATATTTGTTCAAATTGATTGAAAATTCGGGCTTAATAACTCAATCCAATAAATCAATACATGTGCAATTAATGGTCTCGAGTGGTGTTGTTTGGGTTTGACTAGATTCCACTTTAAAATTAGGGGTTAAAAATGGAGATTATTGAAACATAAAGGAAGAACCCAGAAGCAATGTCTGTTTAATTTTTTTTTTTTTAAATAGGCCTATATATAATTCATTCAGTTTAAGGTCTTCAGAGGTTGACGGGATAAATTTAAGTCGGCTTTAAAGAAAATAGTTTCGCGGATAGCTGACCCGTTGCTAACGGGTGTCACACCAATGACTAATGTACTAATTATTTTCAATGAAGTATTATTTTGATCTTGATATAAATAGAAGATGCTTAATGACAGATGTCTTCATTCTTGTAAATTATGTAAATAATAAAAATGGCAATGTCACGTGCTTCTCAATGTTCTAAAAGGTAAAACAAATTTTGAATAGTGTCGGAAATTTCGTGAGGTAATGTTAATGCTAGGGCGAAACGATCAATTTATCCATAAAGTTAACTTTGCGTCGCTCGTTGCTCATTGTTGGGACTCAGTTACCAATGAAAAAAAGTAGATTGCCAACTTCCCGGTATTTGGCGAGTGATGCAAAAATGGGGACCGGGTTGAGAATTTAATAACCAGTCCAATGCACTTGAAGCTTAGAACACTTAGAGAAAACATTTAACGGCCATGTGTGAGGGAGTGGGTGGAGAGTAAAGGTGGATTACCTGAACATTTTCTTAGACTATGCGCAAGAGCCAATGGTGGTGCTTCGTTTAAAATAGTCTTGCTGATTTTCACATCCACCCCTATATTTGTTTTCCTTTTCGCCAAGCCTGCCTGGCCTTTTTATAGAAGAGTATAGTCACTCCGTGCCATGTGTTGGACTATTTCCAACGTGTATGGGCTGTTTATGCGTACCAGTTTCCTTTAAAATATATTTCCTTTATGTATAAAAGCCCTCGAGAATATATACCCTGCAGGAGGTTGGCGAACTCTCCCTTGACTTCACTTTTTTAAAATGGTGAATCAAATTATTCTTTCACCTTTAAAAATGTCTGTATACTTGTAGAGCAAATATAAAGAGATATTAAAGTTACAGAAAGAGTGATGAACACTTTTTCTCTAATCTCTACATTTTTTATATTTTTCTAATATACAGACATTTTTACAGTGATACACACAGCATATCAAATGTTAATCAATACATCTCTGACTGTCCGCATCTTGCCAAGATATTCGTTGCTCTGTACTAATTGTTCAAGCTTAAACAATTAGAAAGGTAATCAAAACCTAAAGTCTTACAAGATAACACACCTACAGTCCCTGTGGAGTTGCCAAGTCCAACTAATCTGTATTTGTTGCTCTCATCTGTAATTCGAAACAAATCGTACTTGGCGAAGTAACTGTCACCACCTTCCTGGTAACTATAGTCGTCACCTTCGTCTTTATTAACGAGGTCTATTCGTAATTCATAGTTCTTTTGATTTGTCAAAAAAGCTAATTTATCATTTCCCATCCAAAATTCTCCAGAAGTTGAGCCAAATCCTTCCTTGTAACTGTTCCAACCAAGATTGAATGATTTGGTGCCGTCGATACGTCGTTGAAATACCTGGTTCAAGTATAAGTATAAATAAAATTTATAGATTGAAGAGAAGCGTTTTGAAAGTGTTATTGCTGCAACAGAACAGTTAAAGGGAATTATTGCGTTTAAAATGGTCCAACATAGCATTAAAAGTAAATAGCTCTAGTCATTATCAAATCATTCGGTCCCAACAATACTGATCCTAGCTTAATATCCTCAAAATATTATGCACAAGAAGAGCTACGGCAGTTGCTTTTTTGAAATGTTGAAATTTTTGGTGAACAAGTTATTGTTGAGCAGTAAACAACTGAATTTCTATCTGAGGGAAACTTATTTCTTGAAAAGATAGCTACCATACAGCCTTATTTTTTATTATTTATTAATCTTTACCGATAAATATTGGTTTTAAAAGGGAAAAATTTTCTTGTAACACTGCAAAAGCAGCATTTCCTTTAAATCAGCATACATGAAATATGACCAACCATAGAAAACTCCTATAAACTGTAAAACTATAACAAGATAAGATGGTACGTTCATCTCATTTTTGCACCCGACAAAAATTCAGAAACTTGAATTTTCAAGACAAGTTACCATTTCTTCTAACCTGGAAAGCCACATCAATGTTTCTATTTCTAGTAAACAATAAGTTCACAAAGTGAAAGCAAGTTGCTGGAACAAAGGGTTAATATTCTCTGTCAAACTTTGATTGCCCTTTAACTTTGGAAAGGGGGCCAAGAATATAGAGTTCGGAATTGACAAACAAACTTACCGTCCAGCCACCTCCATCTATGTCCATATTGCAGTTAATGGTGAAAGGTTCTCCAGACCAACCGACTGGGTCGACGATGTAGTCACCACTTGGGGTATTTCCAGCTTGTTGTAAGTCGTAACCATCGCTCGGTGATCTAGTCAACAGGCTACCTGTAAAGGCGAAGAGAGAAAAGTTTCGAAATAACTTCTATGAAGAGTGATAATGATACAAACGGATAAAATAGTACCAGAAAATTTCTATTGGTTCATTTCTTATACGTTTGAAAACTGGGTTATCTAAAAATACGATGTGAAAATATATGAAAGATTTGAAAAGTTTTTAATGTCTTGTTTCAAAGAAATTGGAACAGAAGGAAAAAAAAAATTTCAATTCCAGATGGAAAAATTGTATTATTGTGCATCTCTTGAGCAAAGATGTGTTATGATGGATAAATAGGTTTTCTAAACACCTTTACCTTCACTTCGTAAAAATGTTTAGGTATTAAAAACACGTGTTTAATTTCTACGCATTTGCTTTTAAAGCATGATTGAATTTTTAACATGTTATGCACAGTGTTAAGCTTAACATGTTTAAAAGTTAAACGCGTTTACAAAGTGCGAGCGAAATATATGTTTAAATGCTAAACACGTTTAAGATTGTGACCTTTGTCTTGCAGGAACACAGTGAGGGCGAGAGAAAAGTCCCATAGGGCCTTTCGTACAACTAAATGAGGGATTATTATAGAACTAAAAAAAAAACCAAAACAGAACAAAAAAAAAAAAACGATCTCAGGGTTAAAATACAGTGAGATGAACAATGGAAACTCAATAACCTCTTACTTGCTTACATAATGTAGAAAACTTAACAAATGGATTGATTCATATACCAAGTCAATAAAGAGATGACACTTGTATACGCTTAGGCTATGCTTGAACTAATTGTCCTACGACATAGATATGCACAATCTATGCCCCCTGCCATCAATAGACGTTGAATGAACTTGTTTTGGGGGGAATGAAGTACTATATGAAATTCTTTATGGGCTGTTCAGTTTTTCTTTTTCTAAATATGTCGCTCTGTCTTAAGACCCACAGGGCAGAGATAAATTGAAAGATGAAATGTAAAAAAAAAAAAAAAACATACCAAGGTTTCCTGTAAAGTCTCCAACACTAATCAGTTTGTAACCATTAAATTCGTCACTTGTGCGAAATTTGTTGTAAATCACGTGACCAGATTCCCCTGTCTCCATTTCAACATTAATCATTAATTCATACTGCTTTTGATTGGTCAGATGCGCCAATTCATCGTTACCGATCCAAAAGTCAGCGTTCAAGAAACCAAATCCATCTCTGTAGTCGATCCAATCTCTATTAAAATCGACAAAATGTTCCACACGTCTTTGAATTATCTGTCAATAAGTAAGGAAATATTTTGTAATAATAGGCCTAATTCTACTTCCCTGATTTTAGATAAGATCAATTAATTGTTAGACCCTACTGAGGTAATCGAATACTCCAGTTTAAATTTACAACAGACATCAATGCACAATTGACAAAGCAGAACAATAAACATAGCGTTCAGACGGTTACACCATAAAACTTGAAAGGTTGAAACAGGATACAGAATGGCTTAAATGGATTGACTTATGGGTTAAAAGGTTTAGAAAACGGGTTTAAGGGATTAGCCCATCAAAGTTTGGCTAGCATCAACGCTTAAAACTGAAATTGTGAAACTGATACATTTCGGTATAAATGAGGAGTTTATCTATTTGTGCTGGCCAACAACAATCTTATCCTGTTGCAGCTTCGAAATACCACAATTAAAAAAGATTGAAAATGAAGACTTTGTTTGATACCAAGTACACGATATTTGAGAACTATATATATTTAGCAAGGCAAATTCAGAAACGTCGGAATGTGACCGTCCATACAACCAACTATACTGGTTAATTAGTTAAATTGGTAGTGAGTTAATTAGGTAGGTGGAATGTTGCGCCCCGGACCAGTTTCTAAACAACTGGTTTTAATTTTTACTGGTAAAGAAAATAGGGAATCGTATAAATTGCATTTTCTAGGTTTGCTGTACTTTAGTTAGTAAGATGAGATTTAACGAAAGGCCAACACCAATGTGTTACATAGTGTTAGTAAATTATCTGAATTTTCTGTCAGTTATTGAGGAGATATTTTGCAGTTATAATTTTGCTTTCCTGGCTTTAAGACAAAATCAACAAATTACATGCTACTTGGGTATTCGAATACTTGCATAAAAATATACAACAGACAACAATGCACATTGGACAAAAAAGACGTATATACATAGAATAATAAGGTTAAAAAATAAAACCTCAGTGCTCAAGGGATTAATGCATAGGTTACAGAGATTAAAATGCTTTAAAGGGATTATACGATCAAAGTGTGACTAGCACTAACCCTTAAAATTCAAATTGTGACGTTTCATACATTGTGGGATAAATGAAGAATAATATATCTAGTTGTGCTAATCCGTGCCAATCTTGTCATAAAGCTTCGAGGCACCACAATTATCAAAAATTGAAACTTAAGACTTTGCTGGATAAGGCTTGCTGCCACATTTAAGAAGCATAAATTATAGCAATGCAAATTTGGAAAGGGTGGGTGACCATCTCTACAATCAATTTTGCTGGTAAATTAGTTAGTTAGGCGAGGTTTTACGGCCAAGTTTCTAACTTATTGGTTAAAATTTTACTGGTAAGAAGAAAAACAAGGACCACCGGGAATTATACATTTTCGAGCTTTGTTGTTAGCCAAAGAGTTATTTTGAAATTCAATCTGAACAGGGAAGTGTGTTTCTCCTTTGCACGGAAATGTGAAGGTGTTTAACTCTAAACTTAAACAAATCCACCTTGCTTTGATTGAATCTGTGAAACGGTTCCCATAGGGCTGAACTCGTTCAGGAAACTTTTAAAATATTGAGAAATAATAAGTGTTTCTTTACGTCAACGCTTTTGCCGAGCTGACTTACGTTAGTACAATTTTTAAGAATTTGCTTGTTTGAAAATTATAGTTCTTTTACAGAAAGTTGTTACCGGGCTGGTGAGAAAACCACAGCGGAACGACACCCACAGTGCAAGAATAAACATTTAACCGAAAAAAAAATTCTGTCGTCTTTCACGCCTGATAAAATTTGTGAATTCCTTTCAACCTATTCCACAAGAATGTTGTTCATGATTAAACAATGCAACTCACACTTGTAACTAAAATAATTACAAGCTGTTCTCTTACCATGTCCGGATTTTCGCTTTGTAACTTCCTTGGGTTTTTTACTTTCAAATTTACAAATTGGTGCCAAAATGTTATTAATTTCAAATGATATTCTGTACTGTGGAGGGTGTCAAGTTTTGAGCTTCTTTGTTAATGTCAACACTAGCTTCACGTTTGCACAGATCACATGAAAAACCAGGATCGTTCAAAATCTTTAGGTCTTTTTTAATTCTCACATCCTTTATTTCTAACAACCTTACCGTCCATTCGTTGTCGCAATAAGCTTGGAACGGTTCAAGTAGCCCGTCAGGTTTTATGAGATGAACTCGACTTGAATTCTGAGCTGAACACTGCTGCTGGATTTCTTTACAATCTCTTGGATACTCGGGTTGTTGATAGATGAAGTACGATGAACCTTCGAGAAGAATTGAATAGAAAAACTATACTTTACTAGTGCTCGGAAGCAAATCCTCATCGAAGGCCGGTGAAGATTACATACACCTCACTTAATCAGTAAACAGGTTATTACTAAATGGTGTTTGAGTTAAAGCTTGATACGATACTATTATACTAGCCTACTGACTTGAGTTATAGTTTGATAATGTTATACTAGCCTACTGACTATCCACTTTTACTTACTTTTATGAGACATTATGAGACGTTTGTGACCCAAAATTGATTAGATGCAAGCATAGTTTGACACAAATATCACTATATATGCCTACTTCCCGTATTTGATCAAACGATAGTACCGTCCACCTGTGAATTTACATAGTTTCATTGAGACAGCTTTACACATCTTTACATTTTGAATAGTCACCAATTTCCGCAATTGCAATGTATAATATTAACTATAACTGTCCTCGTTGAGCTGGGCTAAGCAAACAATATGGAAACAAAAAGACCCCTTCACAATTTTGTTTGTGTAATAAAGACAACTTCTTTACTAGGAAAAATGAAAGTACCAAGGCCGCTAAACTAAATTGACAGTTTAAACACTATGCGGCTTAGTTGTCATATTCTGTTTCTAGTTGTCTTATTATATTGAAGCAAGAACATATGAAGCCATTTTCTCACATTATTGAAAAGTCATTTTCTTTTTCGTTAAATTTTGCAAACCAATTTTGTCCTCAACGATCCTATTTAATCGTCATGTAGTTGGGTACTTTTACACAATCTATATTCCTCAGAAAGAACAAAGGTATCCTATATTAACTTTAAAAGCGTCCATACCGTATTAATTTGAGGAATTAATGTAACCACCGCTTGCATTTTATTTACTTTGGTTCACAAATGAAGTAACTTTATTTTCTGGTGTCTCCAGAAGGAAACATGGAAGTGTCACCAAAATGTGTAGATCTAGTTCGTCTTACCATATGGAAATTGAAGTTTTGCGTAAACCCTTTTACCAATCTAATAAAAACATCTTTGACTGAAGAAATATCCCTAGATTTAAAATGACATTGAAAGATAAGACATTTACCAAACGAATTTCAATATTGATGAAGAAATAATTTCAAAATAGCATTACTTCCATCAAAATATCTTTTCACAAAAAAAAAATATTTTTAAGCATAAATGAAACTTCTTACTTAAGTAATGTTTAGTCCTCCATTACTGTAATTGTTACCGTATACATTGCCCTTTTTCTAATCTTGTCAGCGTTTTTCGACCGTATAAAATCTATCACAGTAGTTTGAAAATCATTTATAAAATGTCCGATGGATCAAGAAGAACTTGGAAAAAAAAAATAAACTAGTGTGTATTAAGTATAGACGATGTACTGTAAATCTTACTTGTGAGCGTGTAAAAAAATGAAACTCTTCATGTAACATCGTTAAAATTAAACTTGGAACGTCATGCATCAAAAGTACCATATTCTCAAAAAAAAAAAAACAGTCAAATGGGACACAAAATGAAATCTAACTTGGCAAACATTGTATAAGATTTGCTTCAAATTGATGAGAAATAGTTCAAAGATTAATGTATTCTTTTCATTTATGAGCCTTATCCAGTTATCTTATCAAACATTGGACAATATTTGTTTCAGATTGAAGAGGAATGGTTAAAAAATTAAACTATCCCTTTAAGGCTTATTAAAAATTATGCCGGCTCTTGGCCCTGTTTATTAGATTTTCTACAACCTGACAACTTTGACTAGAATATTTGTTGGAGTGCATGCACATAAATTGAATTTTGAAACACATTTCGCGTGGAACTGAGTGTAATTTTTTTACAAATGGACATCTTTTCTTTTTCTTTTTATGTTTAAATAATTAAATTCTCAAAGCAGCGTATATGTACGCATTAGTTACAACAAATGTTTATCTTCAACATTTCCAATATTTACAAAACATCTGTCGATGTATTTGCAAAATCAATGACCTTTCATTGGAGAAAAATGAAAATCCTTACAACCACAAAATATTGAATAAAAATTGTAATTTTTTTAATCATCCATAAAAACAAACAGTTGAAGTTGTAATCTTTTACGTATTACAAATTGTTAATCAGCAAGTAACTTTTAATAAAGAAAACTGACTGTAAACTTACTTTGATCAATTGGGTTTGGGGCTTCTTGACTTGCCTAAATAATTAAAGTAGAGAGGAGTAAAGAACAAGTTTTCTTTTAATTTTACAGGACAGACAGTTCTTTGTGACCTAAATATGGACCAATGCGCATTGATCACCAGGAAATTTCCAAAATGACCCACAGTAGCGCTAATTACTAACCAAATCTGTAATTATCTCCAATCTCTGTCTAACTTACTCAAATCCTAACAAAGGATGCAGTGGATAAAGTACAACGGGAACGGCCATTACGAAATTCCTCTTTAAACAACGCCGGGCACATAAGCTGATTTAATTTCTTACAAAACTGAATCTGGTTTACGGGAAATAAAGTATAGTGTACTGCAAGGATCTATTTTAGGACCATGCATTTCTCTTCATTTTCTACGTACATATTCTAGGTTAAGTGGAATCAACATCTTCAATAAAAAGGTAAAGAAAATTTAACAAAGTTGGCCGGGGACTCTTCAAAATTTCTCATGGTAAAGATTGACTCTAAGCGTACTTGGAATAATCGCCGTAATTTCTTTCAAACTCCCTTTGCACTCTAAAAAGGAAAATAGTGAACTTTAGAAGAGTGAAAGTTTAACAGTTCACTCCAAAAGAGTAAACATTTACTTTAGAAAAGTGACATTCACTCCAAAAGAGGGATGCTTTAAATCTTTATGGAGTGTCGTTGGGGCCACTCTTGAAGAGAGTGATCCCTGTAGGCACTCGTTAAGGAGTGAAGAATTTTACTATTTTTTGAGAGACTTAACACTCTATCTAGTGAATTCCCACATTTCACCCTATTAGAGAGTGAAGAAGATCCCTTTTGTGCTTTTAGAGTGTATAGCTCGAAATGTTGGCCTTAACATAAAATGCATTCTTCGCCAAATCACTCTTAAAATCCTCTAATAAAGCTTGAGTTTTCTCCACCTACTAAATTGTTCCATTATTTGATGTAAAAAGTACTAAAAACCTAAAACCATTATTTATCTTTCAGAAAAGAGCATATTGACCAGGCTTATTCCGTGATTACCACAGACCTTCATCGTTTATTCTTAAAGCATCTTTTTAATTTAAGGATGTGGTCAGATTGAACGTTGCCAGTTGTTTTCTTCATAAAGCTATAACCATCCCACCTTCAATACAGATTTTATCACAGTAAGAACGAAACCCATAGTTATAGCATTTTGTCATGCAAATCATATCCACTACTCTCTCTGTGGCGGACAAATGTTTGCCTTTTAAGCCTGAGGAAAAGGCCTGTTATATAATGTTTGGAGTCCTCTCTACCTCCAACTAAAACAGCTACAGTTTATCCCTACTTGAAAAAATATTTAGCAGAGCATTATGAAACACCATTTACATTTTTAACGTTGTTTTTCTGTGATTTCCTTTATATATTTTGTATTATTTTCTTCAACATACTTTCCAACATAATTTCTTTTTTTCTTAATTTTTGTAACGTAGAGACCACTTGTTATGATTTTTATCCTTTTAGAGAACTTCCTTTCACAACTGCTTGATTGCTGAACAAATTTAATCTAACCAAAATTCACATATATTTATTTTGCTGCTGTTTAGAACCAAATAAATAAAGCAAAATCGAAAATGTGGAAAAGTTCAAAGGCAATTTAAGGCTTCTGAAATGTTGCTTGATAACATTTTAGACAGAGATATCTTTACCATTTTTTCTTGACAATATATTCACCCTGACCAAAAGCGATTGCAATGTACACAATACGATTACTGCATTTCACTCTTTCCCTATTAACTACGACCAACATTTTGCATACTTGTTGCAGAGTTCAAATTACTTATTGCTTGTGATGTCTCATCAACACAAAGACAATTGTTGACAAACAAGATTCAAGTATCCATAAGTAGGAAATAATAGGGGCTGTTGTATTTTAACTTTCCATGCAGGTGTCATGATTTGTAATGATACTTGAAACAATAACGTCAATTTAATGAACCTTTTATCAAAGTTCAAAGTTTAATAGAGTTATACGCTTTTAAGTTATCAGGGTTATTTAAAAAAAAAAATCTGAAATATTTTTTTAGGTAGTAAAAGAAGAAGACAGAAATTGGCAAAGAGTATAAGAATAGATTAAAGCGATTTCATTTGTTGTTTTTTTTTCTTCAAATTATGAGGACCTAAGTAAGGAGTTAATCTAAAGAGAATGCTCAGGTTCTTCGTTTACGTTGAGGAGTTAATTATATGAGTAAGTTAGGAACAAGTTTTACCTTTTTCAAAGTTAAAATAAAATCTCAGTTAATGTTAAACGAATGAAATATAACGCCAAGTCACACTGGAAACTTTTGAAAAAGAACCCACTGCCATTTTCTTCGTGCCCAGCATAAGCAGAAGAGTAGGAAAAAAGCCAGTGAGCTACAACAGGGAAATGCCGTGGCGAACCCGACTGAAATCAATAAGCCCTTTCATGATTACAACTGCGCATGACAGAACAAAGGTCATCCGGTATCACTCGCTCATTCGTATCACTGTGTGTACGTACATTTTGCAATAGTAGGCTACACAAGATTACACTTGACTTGTAGGATTTGGGTTAAAAGATTAAAATTCAGGTTAGAGGACCTACTATTACTCCGTAAGATTTAGGAATGAATTTTGCTTTGGGTCTATGGTTATAAAAAAAACCTAGAGTTACCTTGGCCTATGATTTTCGTCTATTACAATCGAGCTTATGCGCGCTTTCTCCATTGAACACGAATGTGCTAACACGGTATAACGGTTAGTGCAACATTACTATAGCACTTGAACGTTACATGAAGTTATACTCCAAATCACAGTCTTGGGCTGAGGTAAGTTACAACTGAGCATGGGCGAAGCAAGTCCTGGATAGATATACTGTGAGATTTTTTTATGAGGGTAAAAAGCCGAAACTAAACTTTTTAGGCCTAGGCTATAGCAGTAGCAGTAAGGCAACCTATACATACAACGTACGATCGTCTACGAACTTATAGAACGAAGCCTACTTTAGGCCTTTGTATCATGTAGCATGGTAATAAAACTTCAAGCGTAGAAATAACCCCCTGATACTCATCCTAGCTCTTGTAGCTTAGGTATTTTTTTCACGAAATTTGGTAAACCAGCTTACAGTTGGTTCATTCCTTGACTAGGCCTAGCTTACGGTATTTAGCCTAGCAGAGAGCTTGAGAACTGTCAGTTCGTACTTCCACGGGAACGGACAATTTTTTTGAGATTTTGCACATTCAAAAACTTTAAACTCAGCCAGTATCTAAGGAAAATTTATGACTGATACTTTAAAACATCTTTCGGGCGCAACTAAACGTTTTGTCCATTTAGAGATGTGATTTTTCGAAGCTACTTTTGGTTCATGTCCGTGTTGTTTATTGTAGGCATGCATACGTAACGTAACGATGGTATGCACAGGCGACGGCCTGCGACTAGCGTTGTTATGTGTTGCTATCCCGAATGACCTTTGACCCGGGAGGCCGATTTGTAATCATGAAAGGGCTTATTGGATTGAATGGCTGAGAGGTAAACTTCTCTTAACTAACTAACCGAACAAAAGAAAGAGTTAAAGTAGATCGTGTTCATGCAGTCTGTTCAATTAGTAATTTCTAAAGAGAGGAAAAAATTCTGAAATTTTCAGCACTCACCTGAACTAGAACGTATTCCCTAACCATAAAACACAGACATAAACAATGAGCAAGATACAGCTTCAGATCCATGTTGTGAGAGTTCTCGTTGAGCAAGAGATATAAAATGCACTTTGGAGCTAGTTGGCAACTTTTAGAGTGAATGGTCCTTTTGAAAAAATACTCGACCGTCTTGAAACGTTACTAGTAAGGAAGCCTTTATTTAATGTCATTAATTAAAAAAAATCTACCTTTAAAAGAAGACCTCTTTCATAATAGAATGCATTGCATGAAAACTTGGATTGTTCAGTGATGAAACACGTGACTTCTCTCCTCAACTGTAGCTCGTCGATCTGCCCCTTCCATAGTTTGGAAGTGTTACACTGTCCCGTAACTACGGATGTTTGTAAACACTCCTTGTTTCACTAAGTACCATGTGGACTCAGGCCGAAATTAAGATCAGCTCTGGATTCCTTACACAGGATCTTTCTATTGTGTGTGAAGAATTGTCTGATATTATAAAAAAAAACTACTCACGGTAACTCTTACTGTCTTATCTAGCGAACGAGATTAAAATAATTCACTGCTATCTTTAACAAGAAAAATAGTCAGGCGGGGCTACAGAAATTGCAGCATAACCGCCTCTAGCCCGCCTGATCCTAGAAGGAAGAATTCTCACCATTCGTAGTTGAAATTACTTCTCCATAAAACCAAGTCCAAAAATTGCAATTACATTAAAATTGAAACATGTTACAAGTTAGATCTAATAGGGAAACTATAAATTTGAAGCATCATTCGTAGTCTGATATATATTTTGGTTTTGTCGGTATATTATACTCCTTTCATATTTTTTTTTAACATACGTATAGTTTTTACATATCTATAGAAAAATGAATATACAAATTGAAGAAAAGTTTTAATTTCAGTCCAATTAGCCGCAATACTTTGTCAAATGTTGCGTGTATACATGACTATACATTAATTTTGTCCACAACAATGACTCTGACAAACTGACTGCACTAAAATTCCTTGTTAACTTCTCCTTTCCGTTATTGTAAGCAACCTTGGACGATTTCATACATCTAGTAGTTTAAAATTGGCAATAAAAGCTCTTCCTTTGTAAATTGAGTGTCCTTTCCTGTCTTTATATTTTATGGGTGGCTATAGTCGTTCAGATCGATGTGTTTACATGATCAGAAACAAAGGTTAAATTCAGCACAATGGACCTACCACTCACGTGATAAGTTCTGTTGCAAAAATAACACTTCTGTCTTTACACATTAACGATATGACATGAAAATATACAATATGAAAGAACGCATCATAATTCTTTGGTCACATGAAAATAATGAGAAAAGTATTTCCTTGTATTGTAGTTTGTAAGGTAGATGAAATTTTACGGTTCAGTCTATAACCAAATATTTCCATTCTCCATTGCATGTACTGGGTATGGTACTAATACCACATACAACGGTAGTACCGTGGGTTACATTTTATGAGTCGTCCGTATGACCAGCCCCGAGTGGAAATCCAGGCCTCCCGATTACAAGTCGGATGCTCTTAGCAATTGACTGTGCAATCGATATCGTACAGACCCGTGCACTTTGATTTTACTTTATGGGCTAAATAAGGGTTAGGTAGATGAAATGCGTGTAGACGTAACACCACCACCCAATGGGAGGATCTGTTACCTTTTAACGTAGGAAAGTCATCAAAACGCTCTACAGTTGACTATATGACAATCAACGAAGAGGCATTCAATGACATTTTGCAAGGAAAAGGCCATGAATATGCGAAGTTAAAGCATCTGCCCATATACCCCTCAATCCAAATCCAAATCGATTGTACGGTCCACTTCAAAAGTGATGTGTTCCCTCTCCCTTGGGATTTACCCAAATGACGGTCCTGAGGTGATTACTTCTCTTGATAGATTAACACATATCATGCGGTGACGTGGAATTGGGTTGCAAAGTGAAGGCAAACATAGCCTTTGTCGTGTCTTCGGCCAACAATTATCTTTATTTTATTTACACCGTAACGTTACACCCTATCACGATACCAGGCTCCGTACTTTTAACAGAACGCAGCGGCAGACTTGATGAATTCAAGGCAGTCATTCGTCCCCCTTAACTACAGTTTCAGTATGCATACATCAAAACTCTCAATTGGTACAGCTCCTTGATTGGCATCACATTCAAACAATGCATCATAGCTAAATTACACAGCATGGGCACTGAGAGTGTCTTGATTACACATTATGGACTTGTATGCCTACTGGGACAAGCCATGAAGCAATAAACTGGGATTGTGTCTGGATAAAGATGAGTTTTAGATAAATGTGGGAGGGGCTAGAAGTAATTAGGTTGGGAGAATTGGAACTGTTTGGGATGATGAAAATATGCCTTTAAGCTCTTACCAAATCCAGTAGATAGGTTTACAAATCTGCCATTCCCTTCTAATATCGACGCAATGGCTCCAAGCTGCTTTTATGAAGTCTTGTCTACACCAAGTTGAGCTGCTGAATTTTGTGCAATTAAAATCAAATCATCCCGCTTGCTACACGCCATGTTCGCATGAAATTGTAGGCATGGTGCTGTTATGCACCATGCCTTATGCTTATCATGAACTCCTAAAACAAGAGACTCTCTGATTGGTTCCCTTAATTACTATCGATTTGGCAGTAGATTTTTAGAGGACTTAGTTAAGCAGTTAAGCAGTTTGTGCATAAAATTAACTTTGTCCAGAGGCTTTCCGCTTATTCGATTCCAGGGGTGTAAAACAGAGAAGGTAATAACCGATGTGTTTTCAGAAGGGGGGGGGGGGGATACAAAATTTCGCCGGAAAGACTCGACAGAGGCTAAGACAAACATTGTCAAACTTAATATTCTAATCTCAATTGAAAGACGGGCCATCACTAGGGATTTGATTTCAGTTTCTGTCACTGGAAACTTTGAGCTGTTCACTATGTTACTCCTAACCTTTACCTTTGCAGGTTTAACCTGGACTACAAAATATAACTTAGCTTTTCCCAAAGCGGGAAGATTTTATTTTTATTTTTTACTTCGCTTGACCCCACCAAGTCTTCTCAAGTGAAAGTCGAAAATCTTCTACGTGGGCCAGCCTCTCTCGAAGAGGACACTACATATGATCCCCTAGCGTGCGTTTGGCATTGACTCAGTTTTTGAAAAGTTTGGTTTACGAGGACAAAACAAGAACAATTCTTTCTGAATGATCAATTCAAATCTGGAGAAACTAAAGTTAAACCCTTAAATTTCTCTGAAAGTCTATAATGTGTAAGATTAGCCTACATTCTTTTTCGCTGTGTAATGGGAATATGAAGTACGTTACCCCTTACTTACTACTCATTGCCTACAGCTTTCGACACGATTAGCGAAGATGGTAATCAGATAAAGGTCATGAGGTATCGTCACATTCGTATAAAAATATTCGAGTTAAGAAAACATGCTTAAGGAAGTAATTAAAACAAAGAACAACTTCGTAAATACTGGGAAAGTTATGAGTTCCTTTAATAGCTGGTGCCTTTGAAGAAGTTCATTACTCTGAACTAAGGTACTCTATCATCTACTCGTAGCTCACCTGTCATTGCTAGATTTGCGTAGCACCAGTTATAAGTGCTGATACTGTGTAACGTGACCATGGTTCATAGTAAAGGGGGCAAGAATGGGTTGGGTGCCGTCGACCATTTCAAGCAAACTATTATCCTCCTCGCCATATATCTAAAGCCAGAAGGTCGCATGCGGCATGAGATTATGATGTCAGGTCACTTGGGCGTAATTGTCAGAGCAAACGTAATGCCACATCTGTTAGCAAATCGGAAAAGTGTTTTATTTTTAAGTTTTTAAATACATAAATAGCAGGTCAAATGGACAGTTGCTACTACCCTCTAAAATCACAAGCGTGAATGCAGTCCCTCTTTAATAAAGTGAGAAAAGTGAACTCACTCCATAAGAATGTGAATTCACTCAGAGAAGAGTAAAATTCACCCTTCCACGAGTTCCTATATACAAGGATCACACTTTTCAAGAGTAAAATTTACTCTAAAATGAGTGAAATCCCGTTCAATAGTGCAAAATTTCCCACTTGAGGGAGTTCCAACAGTAGTCCCCCTTAAAAAATAGAGTTACCAGTGTATGAACACTTCATCAGGAGTGAAATTTTACTCAATTTGGGGGAATTAAACTCATTTTAGAGTAAATTACACTCAAAAGTTAGAGTGAATTACCAATTCACACTTGTCACCTTATTAGGGAGTGACTTAGTTCATTGTTTGATTTTAGAGTGTAAATGACTAAACATATAACTTTCTTACAGTCTTATACAGCCAAGGGACATTCAGTAATTAACCCACTTTTTAGTGGTTTAACAGAATCATAATTTTCACTTTACTCAATGTATTAATCTTCCAAACCACTCAGAAAATTTGTTTTAAACACTACTGAACATTTTCGCATTTAGTATTGCTGTTCGTTTATCGCCTTTCATTTAATTTCAGATTGTGTAAACAGGTCTTTAGCAACGTTTAACATTTAGTATACTGTTTGAAAAAAAAATGAACCGTTTAGCTATTCCCTTATGCAAACACAGTCCCCTTAATTGAAAATAACATTACACGTCCCCCTTTGTTATATAGAAGTTTAGAATAAACATTCCTCGTGTATTTCCTGCTCTATACTGGTACAATACCCTGTACAACATGACTTAAATTTGTTTTGTATTGTTTTTTATCATTCAGTCAATAAATTTTTCAGCGGAAAACATGAAAAGAGATTTGGCAGAAAACCGGGTGTGAGAAAATTGATTGCTTGGCCATCGCATAGAATTCTATTTCTAGAGTCTAATTTTTTCTCAGTTAAAGAAACGCGGAACTCATTTGTATTAGAACACAATTTTCATTATTCAACTCAATAATTGTTTTGTCTTGGTCGAATTATTTGATATATTGGCACTTTGCCGGCATTGTCGCTTTGGCAAGGAGTTGCTAGAGCAACAAACACACAAGCTAGTCGTGCCGAAACCGTACTTCTATACTGTCTACAGGTGTTTAGCCAAAAGCCAGGAACGAGCCTGGGGTACGACCCAGAGTTCCCGGGTGGGCTTCAAAAAAGGCATTAATGTCCAGACGATAGGTCGTCGTGTGCCTACCCAGAATTGTTGCTAAATACTGCTTGATCACAATGATAGTGTTGAATGTCCATCTTCAAAATTAAAGCAAGTGGCATGCTGTCTTTTCTGGAGCACTTTGCTCTTAAACTAAAAAACGTTTCTATCGTCAGACCTGACCGTTAAGCGCGCTTTTCTCCACTCTTGCATTTGGTTTAACTATTCATCACAAGTTTCAGATTTATTGAATAAAAATGGTTTACATACAACCTAGTAGTTCGTGCAAGAGTTTTCTACCGGAACACGATAGGTACGCATGTATGCATGTATGAAAGTTATCTTTCTACTGCTGGTTGGAAGAGTCTATGTACATATTAATCTTGAGAGGATATTAAGCGTCTCTATGATAAGTTCAGGGTAAGGGAAAGGGGCTCCCCCCCCAAAAGCTGGCGCTTTGATTTTTCACACCTCAAACGTATTTTCAGGAGAAACCAAAATTCTTTCTCGCTGAATGATCTCAGTGATTATCATCAAATTCAATTAAGAGGTGCGGGGTAACTGAAATGCACAAAAATAACCTGCTACATTTTATTGGTTTGTATGCGCCTCAGGAACATTTTGTTCACAGTATATTAGGGCTTGTATTTGCACACAGAAGAGCTCAACATGGTTTGGGGAGGGGTAAAAAATAAGTTAGTTGGGAAAACTGGAATCGTATGATATGGGAATGTTTTTTTTAATTCCCTTCAAAACACCAAATTATTTCAGTATTTCTTGCACAAATCGAGTACCATCAAGATTCAGTCTTTAGGGTGTTAAGTCCTTCCAATGATAGTAATTTTCACTTCAAAAGGAGTGAAATCCGCACCAAGAAGAATGACATTCACTCTTTCATGAGTGCCTGCAATGATCACACTTTTCTAAGAGTGGTCCCTATAAGCATTCCATCAAGAGTGAACTTCGCTCTTTTGGAATGAATTTTACTGTTTTTAGAGTAAATTTCAAGTCTTTTGGAGTGAACTTTATAACCTTCATTCTTTCAAGTTGTGGGATTTTCCTTTTTATTTTAAGATGGTATAATTCAATTTCTTCAATATGTTGAAGATGTCCAATTGTTTTAGACGGGATTAAACCGCTGTCCTGAAGCCCTAAAAACTGAATTCGTTCAAGCGAGCCAAAGGACTTCCCAACATTATTGAGAAATCTTCTATTTTCATTTTAGGACCCTTACACTCGATAAATACAAGGGTGAAATTTCACTTGCTAAATCAATGCCTGAATGGACTGATGAGTTTCTGGAAATGTCATGTGATACCTGGTACAAAATCTTTGCATGCCGACAAGAAAACCCAGATTGGTTCAAGCGAGCCAATGAACTTTCATGCAATGTTGAGAAATCTTCTCTTTTCATTTCAGGGCCCTTACACTCCAAAAATAAAACGGTTTAAACTCATTTTTTGTTAATTAATAATAGAGATTGTCTATTTTAATAATGGGGATTGCGGTTAATACACAAATCACAATATCACAATCACAATCACTTTAACATAAGAGATTGTGTTTTTCAGTGTAGATTTTTACGCAGGGCTCTACCGACCAACATACTTCTTTCTTAAATGGCTAAATGTAATACACAGCTGTTTACTCTTTGCCAAACTGAAATTGAATCAATAAGGCATTTGTTTGGGCGTACTTTTACTTCTCATTGTATGCTAAACGTTGAGGAGAAATTTCAACACAAGCAATGTGTTTTCTGAGCAACAATTTTATTGTGGGTACCAATTTAATCTTTGCCAACTGTACATATTTCCGATTTTCCTCTGAAGAGACATTCATTCTACTTTTTCTTGTAAATTTGGTTTGTTTTTGTGTAAATTGCAATTTAACTTTGCTTCTCATGTATTAAAATATTATCTACAAAGGAAACAACAATTTTAAAACAACAGTTACCAGGTTACGAATGGTAATTAAAACGGGCCTTTTCTGTTTGTCCCGAGTTTCTTTATAATATTTAAAAAGTAAACATCATTTCCATGACTAATCTACTTTGTATTTTAAGTCTCTTTTCCAGGAAAAAGTCACCGGAAGTGAAAACCGAATAAAGACGAAAGAAGATAAATACCTGCCTTCAGGCAATATTTTTGGAAAATTAAAGACTATGCTTTGGAAGGTTTGGGGAGGAGGGAGGGGGGCAAGTGCCTTGTGCCCCTGTGGCGAGCCGCTAATGACAGCGATATCGTATAGGCCAACTATCCAATTTTTGTGAGTTTTAGTCAAATTCTCCTCCATCCGATCCATTGTTGGTACGAACCAAAAATTTGGTATCCTATGTAAGTTAATGTTCGGTGTGAGAGGACCACAGAAATAAAGTGTTAACTACTCATTTCGTGACGTCACAGTGACCAACAATTTTTATCGGACTACGCCTAACCGATAAAAGCTTTTTGTTTATGTGACCTCACGGAATAATTAGTATAACCTCTATTTTCGTAGTCCTGCGATTTAAAACATACATATCTACAGGTTGGCAAGTTTTTGTTTCCTTTCTACCAGCAATGGAGGAGATTTTAAGTAAAACTCACAAAAATCGGAACAGAATCCGATCCGATATCGCTGTAGTGTGACCTGGGCTTAACATACCTATCAATAACGTGGACCAGCGTCATAAATGAACATGGCCGTAATAATGTTGTACTGCGTGTCCTATAGGCCAAGCTACTATGTCGTCACAAAGATTTTTTTGTTGTATTGGTCGGCCTCGAGTGTCTGCTGGCTGCATACGCGCGCGTGCTATGTATATAACGTGCGCGCAGTGTGTCTATTTTCCCAATTATATCAATGACGAGATGGCTGACCTAGTATGGGAATTAAGCACAAGGCGACCCAAACACTAACAATAACGTTAGGGGAGTAGGGGGCTACAGTGTGTGAAATTCAATTATTAAACTTAAAAATAAGGACGTTTTGATAAATTCACTTGTAAGCTATGGCAGGTGCCATTTATGGCAATCTGGAGAGCGATTTTCGAAAATAAAACCTTCATAAAATACGTGGTGACTAATGGTGGCTCCGTTAAGATGGTCCCTTTTTAAATGCCCCTCTCCCCCACTAAAAATTTCTTTAAAAAGGCCCAAGAAGGTAGGGTAGGTATTGCAGATAAAGAACTCCTTAAAAGCGAGACACTTAGTGTACCTTCAGTGTCCTGTTCCTGAACTAGGAAAAGTAAGCATCTTTTAGTGACAATGCATTGTACTTGGAAATACGTATTTCAAGTAAAACCATAGTAAAATAGCAATTTACAGATGTAAATTTTAGATGTGTTTGTCAATGCACTGTGTTCATAGTGCCATTCCATTTTGCATGTACAAAATTAGTAGGGATAAATACACAAAATTAATTGTTCTTCTGGCAGAATTTTTAAACTTTTAAGAACTTGTTATTTTTTTGTTATTATTTAATCTCATTATTCTGGGCGATACATTTTTGTAAAATATCTTTCGTCTTGATTGTTTTATGTTCATATTAGTTTTTTCTGCTCTCGAAACTTTTATGATGGAATATATGTTACAATTAACGTTTAATTATATGACTCCATAAAATAATAACAATTAAGCCTTATATATTTAACAGATAAAAAATAATAGATAAAACTATTAAATAATAAACAGTATGTCATAATTATTAAATTCCATTTCTTCCAATGGAGCTGATTGCTATACCAGTCTGAAGATTTTCACAAAGACGACTGACTATCGGGGAGTTCTGTAAGAGCGACATTTTCGAGTAACTACAATTTTCAAGGAGTCAGAATTTCTCAACAGGACGTATTTTCATTTCGCTATATTCTATATGATAGTTTCCGGGAAGATAATACCAAATAGGGAGAAAAATACCAGTGTAGGGAAGGTTAGGTTCACAATAATAACTGTACCACCATGCACTCTGAAAATCAGAAGCTAAGTAATATTCAGCATTAAAATCGTTGTCGTGGTCTATCGTACTAAAGGCCTGATAGTGGTGATGTCACAGCACATCGTATCCTGCAGGGTAAAAAAGGAAGAAAGCCAAGTAATTATAAGGTCCGTTTATATCTACCTTGTTTACATTAATGGTAAATATTTCGAATTTTGCCGAATAGTATATCTATAAACTATACGTAACTATGACGCAACATGAATTTAGTTGCCCGATCAAAAACTTTTGTTTTTAATCAATGTTATATAAAAGCAAAACATGCGATATTTTATTGAAATTAATCTTCAACTTTTCTATTTTCTTTACGATGATTTTTAATGCCGCAAGCAAGCATAAACCTATTGTAGGATGACCTCGGGCACACTTTCCATTGGACGTTTGTGACATAGAAATGCGATTGGGGATTGGAAAATTCTTCTAAATGACACTATACATCGGTGTGTATTTTAGTTTTGTGTACAAAGAGGTCGCGCAGACACTGTAAAAAACGTCACAGACATATTGTAGACTTCAGAATAAAAACAAAAAAGAATGCAAACGGATATCGAAAGAGGGCTGTAAATTTTGACTTTTTTCCAGTTTATAGACCTTATGCATTGACGACACACTTACGTCATCCTTGGGGGCAAAACAATGGAACACATGGCCGCATGCATAAGAGTTCGCCGTTGCATGTGTGGCTTGACTCTGCGCCTATTTGACTGGTTGACTGGTTGACTGGTTGACAAATTCAGCTGTCTGCATTTGTCTGTGTTGTTTTGTTTTGCTGTGTGACATCTTATGCATAACGTCTATTTGTGTACTTCATTATTTTTTGTTCCGTCTGTAAACCTACAGAACTTTTTAACAATGTCGCTGACTTCCATCTTTTTCTTTCGTACAAATATCTGTGGTTTGTTTCAGAGTTAAATAAGATAACCAAGGTGTTACTCCTAGTACATGCTCTCTGTTGAAAATTAGGTTTTTAATAACAATTGAACTGTTGAAGGGCGGAACACTTTTAACTTTTTTAAGGAAAATTCATACAGACGTGCTGTGGAAATGATACTTTATTCGCTTCGAGTTTTCATTATAGTGATATAATAACAGCGGAAAAACTAATAAACTCTCAGCTTCAAATTGATTTATTATAAATTTTAGATTGTGACACTAGTACTTGACATTTGTAGCAGGCATCGAATAAGTATTATCGTACACCCATGATTAAGTTAGGTTATGTAAGATGGAGTTTCACGGCCCTATTGGGTCTAAGTCGAGTTGGCCAATTGTTCTTATAATGTTAATCATCTACTACACTTAAAAATTTAAATTCAAAATAATTCATTTTCTAACAGAAATTTCACAAATGTGGCAAATGTGTTCTGAATTCAAAGCATGTTCCCCAAACCGAGCAGGAAAATTTGAAGCAATTTTCATAATGAACTGTTTAAGAATGGAACTAGCTTGAAATGGACATTCAGATCTACGCGTGCACTATACTGAGGCCCGGGTTCGATTCCCAGGTGGAGTCACAGCCACACTCTAAAAATGGGACCTTCTGCCATTGTGCGTGATGCTCCGCATAAGCAATGGAGTATGGAAAACCAGTGAGCCACAACTGAAATGCCCTGACCAGCTCGACCTGAACAAATAGGTTGGAAAATGAGACTTAAAACTCCACCTTACTGTCTATACTGAGTTTTACTACAGCAAAACTTTGAATACATAAAACAAATTGAACGATTACTTACTTCCAGTTCCAGATTGTTGACTGGGATATTTTTTAAGAAGCAAAAGTAGAAAAGAAAATTGTCAGCTTTAATTGATTCCTCCGACACGAAAGGTTACATGAAAATGAATAAGCAATATGGAAATATTTCAAATGCACTAATAGGCTGAGTTGAATTTTATAACATTTAAAGACATGCGTACACACACACACACATTAACACTCATATGCGGAGAACATTCAATTTGGCAGACGGCGCATTATAAATGCAGTAGCAATATAATTTCTTTTAAAATAAGCACAAATTGACGTTTTCTTATAAGCCCCATAGTCATCTGTATACCACAATGTTTTTTGTGTATTCTGCCTGTTGGTTTGTTTTTCTATCTTTCCTTACTATCTTCCTGAATTATAAGGGCAAAACGATATGCTTGCCCATGACGTTTTCATTGTTGGGGTGACTGCCAACTTCATCCCATACAATGCGACAGCCAATCAAGAAATTTCCTGTTAAACAGTGAGTATCAGCTGGCATGTAAAGGTCAGTTTGCTTTAAGTGCTGTATGCAAAAGAATCTATCCCGCATTTTCAACTGCAAAGTGTAAATCTCTTTTACCAAACTCAATTGGTGTGTAAAGATCTGAGACTGAATATGGCTGTTTTCGTTCCTGTATAGCAAAATAAATTGGGATGTTAACGCTGTTTACATGTAGAGCCGAGTTCAATGTGCCTACTTAAGGTTTTTGGAAGCAAAATTTGGTTGAGGTTCTATTTTTACCAGACATAAGAAAATGTGTGAGCTACTCAAAAGTAGGATCTTTTTCAATTGATTCTGGTTATTCGGTCATAGAGAACCATCCTTGGAATATAAAAGGTCAGTTTGGTTTAAGTAATGGAATTGTGTTCCATGCTAAAGAGTAACCTGCATTCCCGGTAACAACTTCAAGTGCCTCTTTGACCAAAACCAATTGCAATCTAAAGGACACTCACATTTTTCAATAGTACCAAATCTGAAATTCTCCCTAGCAAGCACACCGTATATAAAAAATCTAATTTTACAGTGAAAATTTTACTGGTAGCGAGAATTACCACGGTTTTCGGTTAGTAGTAGGCCTTTTCTTTTCATTGGTTTAAGCCTTTGCGCATTCACCCTGTCTTCAACACGTAGAATACATATTTTAGACAGAAATTGGTACAGTTCTTGAATCTTTGTGCTTTGAGCAGTACAGAATTATGCTTGAAAGTGAACGCAATGTTCTGGCCGATTACGTAACGACTTGGTAAAGTTTACAACAATAGGAAAACGCAGACAACAATACATGCCATGACGTTGCTTCTTGAGAAAGTATAGACACCAAAATTGATCAAAGACAGTGTGGGCCGTGGGGTTCAAATGATATTTGAGTTTCCAACATGATCTGCGCCCTTCAATGAACTATGCTTTCATTGTGTTCACACTGCGTGAAAAGCAATCAACACATGCTTGACTGGCCTATAAACTACCACCAAATGTTTTGTAATTTTTGTGTATTTTAACATATCTGTTATTGTCAATCAATTAATCAGATGTTAAATTAACGAATCAACGTAACTGTATCAAGTGTGTTTGAAGTGAGCTCCATTTTCTCCCTGAAGCGGTTAGAGGTAATCAAACAGACAAGACGGATGTAAAAAAAAAATAAAAAGGGAACGTTTCATCATGGGCGGCCATTGGAGAATGTAATCTGCAATAATGTACCGTTTGGTCAACTGTGTAACAAAAGCGAACTTTAAGGACAGGGCATGTTTGTCAATGGCTCAAGGGAGTGGATTCTCTATTGGGCTCTAAATTGCCGAAGTGCCCCGAGCATTACATGACGCGATTTAAATTCAATTTCCACTTGAGAAATTAAAAAGCTTTCAATAAGATTCTAAATTATGCATCTTTTAAAAAAAAAAAAAAATCTCTAAGTGCTTTATCAAATGCAACAAAACGTGACTTTTGAAACAATAACTAAAGCTAATATACGTATCGGATAAATCTTGGCCGTTTACAAGGACCGCACTTGACTTGCACTTAATTGTAATACATCAAAAGCGCATGATGCTTGAGTGCAAATTGTAAGGCTTATTCGAGAAATAAAAAGAAAAAGATACAAAAGTATTGATGCATTGTTTCGAAAATTTCATACGGATGAATTATATCGTTTAGCTGCGTGCTGTTCGAACTTCTTGTACGATGAATGATTCTGAGTGTGGATATTACGTCCTAGATTGGGCCAACTTGACGACAGCTCAAATTCAGGAATATTACCTATACGGAAATGTAGACAAATTAATAACTATGGCTGTAATACCGACGATTGTTTTTGTGGGACTTGTAGCCAACCTCTCATTCATGTTCACATTTTCTCGTACGGAATGGATGAGAAGTTCTCTTTATACTAACCTTTTGCACCTGTCCTGTATAGATACTTTGACCCTTGTCATAGCTTATGGTCAGCGACTGTATGTTTTCCTACGTACGCCTATAAGTTTATCAACGGACTGGCTCGGTGACTGGGGATGTATTGCAACACTCTCAATTGAATTGTTGTACTACGCTTCACTAGTAACCGTCACTCTGATATCTGTGGAACGGTTTTATGCGGTATGCCACCCACTACGTCACATGAAAAGTTCAAACAAGGGGCGAATGATCATCTACTTAACCATGTGTTGGCTATTTAGTTTTTGTATAGCGGGTCTGCAAGTTCCACAGAGGTTTTATAACCAACTCTATTGTGTCATTTACCCCGACGAAGAAATATATGAAGACTATCCTCGTACTGCTAGAATCTGTCAGCCTCTAACTTCTTGGTACTGGATATTCTACTCAGTTCTTCAATTCACAGTCTTTTACACATGTCTGGTCCTTAACCTGTTTTGTTATGGAAGCATCCTAGCAGTGTTGTCAAAACGACCCGTTGATTCAACATCAGAAAGGCGTTTCCCAAGAGGTGAATCGAAAGGCAAGATTAAAAGCTCACAGAACGCAGCCACGCGAATGATACTGGTCAACGGAAGTGTCTATTTTTTGTGCAATGCACCGGTGCAACTATACTTAACCTTGGACTTTTTTCTTTATATAATCGGCGCTCCCCTCAGCATACCTTCTAGCGTTGTGAATCCACTTTTCTCAGCGTTTCAAGTTCTGATATATTTCAATTCTGCCATCAACCCGATCATTTACAGCTTGACAAATACACGATATCGTTCAGCAATGCTGGCATCAGTTGGAATCCGAAGAATGGACAGCACCAGATCTGCTACTGCCCAAAGTTTGGTATCTTCATCCCTTTAGTAATGACAACCTGTAGACTATAGACGAATCCGGACAGAATTTGATGGTCTGATTTTAGTCGACCATTTCTGGGATCCATCACCTTTAATCTTTAAATTTCCTTCTTTACCTGTTCCATGGATGGTTGTACACTGAAGTGTATCTTGATTTTCTCAGCTTCACTGAATGTGAGGATTTGAAAATAGCGTAGACAATAAATAAAGACGATTAAAGACTGATGGACCCCACTAATGTGAGTCCTAGTTTGTAACACAGTTACTTGGGGTTAGACACGTTCGTGTGTTTAGTATCAATTAAACATTTCTTTTGCTCCCAACACTTTGGAAACACATTTCATTTAAAAATGTTTACCTATTGAATATTAACTGTAAAGCAATTAAACGCTTTTAAACTTAGAAACGAAAGCCGTTTGTTGAATGCTGAAAGGTGTGTTGCAGCACCTAAACGTGTTTAAAAAGTGGGAGCAAAAAGTGTGTTTTTGAAACACCTCTTTAAGAGTGTGCCATGAACTGATGAAAGAAGGAGCTCACTAGCCCAGTAACATTTAGGTTCAAGCGACAACACACAACAAGGTAAAGGTTTTTAGAAATTGAATAGTTCTTTTCTTCAGAATGACGACTATGTTAAGCTTGTAAACAATATTATTGATGATTGTTTGAGTCAATATTCAATAGCCCCGTCTACTGAAGTGAATGCTCAGAGTTTGTTCAATATTGACGATTAATTTTAAGAAACTTTGCTGTTGATGATAAGGGGAGAAACGATCAAGTTTTCTGCCGAACTTAAAAGGGTTAATAAGTCGAAACAGACGAAGCCTGTAAATGAAATCTCGGAAATAGAAACGAATTTAAAGGACAGCTCTTTCAATGATCTCGTCCATAACAATATGAGCTTGAGATTTTAAGAAAAAATGAGATGCAAGGAGTAATTATTAGATGTAAATCAAACTTGGTCGAATGGGGTGAGATGCCCTCTTCGTTTTTCTCAAATCTTGAAAGGCGAGCTACTTTAGATAAATGTATGTCTTCTTTAGTCGATGACAATGGTGATGGTATAGATAATCAGAAGGGCATCATGGATACCTGTTATAGTAACTATCAGTCACTTTACTAGAGTCAAGACCTTTTTGAAAAGGCAGGTATTCGAAGGAGACTTTTAGACTTTTAAGATAATTTAGTAGTTCCAAAAATTGAGAATACTTCAAATCTGTTTACTAGGAGGTCAGATTACAATGGGAGAGCTACTAGCGGTTAAGAAACTAAAGACTAATAAATCTCCAAGATTGGATGGGTTCACTGTCGAATGTGTTGAGTATTTTGACCCCGTATTGGTGTTTTTCTTCATCAAGCTGTTTTGGCTTTTTGGAATAAGAATGAACTATCGCCAACTTTCATGCAGGGAGTTTTAATTCTCTTGCCCAAAAAGTGAAGACAAAGAGATTTGCTTAAAAACTGGCGGCCAATCTCACTTTTAAGTATTTTTTAAAAAATTGTATCGACTTGCTTTGCTGAGTCTTGGAGTAACTTTCTCTTTCAACCTTGAAGATATGGTTAGAATAAATAACCGTAAAGCCTTAAGGCCTGTATACACGAGCAACATTTGCAAAACATTCCCAAAAACATTTCCACAACATCCACCTGCAACAAATCCAAAACATGCTTGTTTTCGGTTTGTTGCACAGTGTAGACAGGGTATACAGCATGTTTTGAAAATGTTTTGGAAATGTTGCAAAAGAAATATCCTGTCAATTCTTTTCAAAACATTCTCAAAACATTTCCAAAATGTTTTCAAATTGTTTTTACTCTGTCTACACTGTGCAACAAACCGAAAACAAGCATGTTTTGGGTTTGTTGTGGTGAAATGTTTTGAGAAAGTTCTACAAATGTTGCTCGTGTATACAGGCCTTTAGATGATATACAGGAAATCATGTCTATTTAGTCCCGAAGAAGACCTACCGTTTTGGGAAGAGTTACAGTTTTTAAGAGTCTTTTGATTCCGAAACTAAATTACCTTTTCTTAAACCTTTCAAATCCCTGCGATGTTTTCCTTAAAAATATCGAGAGTCTGCTGTTTTGTTTTTGTCTGGAGTGGAAATGACCGTCTTGAAAGAATTGTGCCAGGCGTATGAGCATGGCGGGTTTCCAGGTTAATAACATGTTTAAGGTTTTTCTGAGAGATTACGTTAAATTTCTTTATGAAGGGGGAGTTGAATACTTACTGAAAAAGGAGCCACTCATATATAATCCTTTCTATAACGACACACTTAATGCTCTTATAAGAATAAAGAAGAAAATGGTCTCTAAACAGCTCGTTAGCCCAAGCAGTGATTCGTTTCTGTGGTTTAGTGATACAATTCTTATTGAAGGGAATTACATGTGATGGGTATAAAAATGAAATCTTTAACGTTAATGATCTTCTGGATGAAAAAAAATCTTCTGCTTTCTTTTGACACTTTGAAAGAAAATATTTATATGCGAACTGGTTTTTATGACTAATTATAGTGTTTGCAATGCCGTAAGGAAGTATTTTTCAGGGAGAAGTCATTCCAAAAAATTATGGTCCTTTTAGGCCTAGACTTTTCAATATTTTTAATATATATAAAGCATTTCAAAGGCTCCATGGATTTCTATACAATTTTAAATTATGAAAATGTGAGTATTTCCTCTAGTCAGAAATGGCAAGTGGAGTTAAACTATTATTTTGATAGTAAGCAAACTATTTATAAACTCCCTTTTGTCTTGAAGCTTCCGATTTATGTAAGTTTTGCAGGAAAGAGCCCAAGACTATTATACATCTTTTTTGTAAGTGTGAAAACGTATAGTCCCTCTATGGCAAGCTTTGCGTGATATAATTATCGCAAATTATGCTAAGGTGCTCTTTCTAAATGACTCAACGATTCTGTTTGGGCTCCGTGACGATCAGAGTGAGAAAGCTATTAACAAACTCATCACATGGCTTAAATTCTTTATTAATAAAGACAAATATAATTTCACAGTGTTAATTCTTTTTTGTTTATGAGAGAAGTCAGCTTTTACCTTAATGTTGAATCCTATAACGCATAAGCCCAGGATAAGTTAAATGACTTTTTCAATGAGTGGGAAGGGTGGATCGACACTTTTCAATTGAGCACCTTAATACACTATAGGCAGGTCGTCAGTCATCATGGAGCCATCTTTATGCTTTGTAGTAGTTAATGTTATTCGGGAGTAGGTTTTACATATATTTTTCTTTTATTTCTCTTTCGTTCTCGTATTTTCTTTTGTTTTCTTTGCCTGTTGTGTCTCTTCCTTAAAATGTCTGTCTTGAAGTTTGGTTAGATTAATGTTGACCGGGTTTGCATTTTTGTAAAGCACCCAACCGGGGGACTACCCCTAGCCCCCTGGGTGCTATTTGTTCTTGAAACGGGGCAAATAAAAAATAACAAAAACAACAAAAAGTAACTTTTATGTACCGAAAACTTGTTCATCTATCAGTCTGTGGTCGTTTGCTGTCAAATTACCAGATATTATGAGTTCAATTTAGGCGTTTTCTAAAAGTTTGCAAATGGTTACTTCGAAAGTTGTACTTGCCCTGTGACATTGTATTGACTTCAATTAAACCTCGATCCGTGTAATGATGAGCCTAGTTACATATTTTGATGATCATGTACAAAATCTAAATTAGTCACATACGAACAAGTGTTAGGATAAAACGACATATTTTGATGTTGACCAGTTTGGTTAATGGATGGCCTAAAGGCAATCAATTCTCGCCCCAATTGTTGCAGTAGCTTACATCAGTTTCAGTTTCAGTTTCAATTTATTCTGTTTACCTCATTTGAGGTTTTAGAATCAAAAAGACAAAATCAAAGAACATTTACATAATATGATACAAGAAACGATCCAAGTTTTCAAGATCATGGCAAAGTAATAAGAAGAAAAAAGAAAAAGAGGTAGAGAGAGAGAGATAAAAAGAAAAACAAGTACATCTATATAACTTATGAAGGCAGTGAGAAAACTGTGCCACCAGCCTAACAGAAAAATGAATAAATTAGCTGAAAAAAATCAATGATGAGAGTTGCAAACTTAGCAAGATTTTTTGAAACGGATTTGTTCCTACTCTGAAAAAGAAGTCTCATTTTAATTGAATAAGGATTAACAGTTAAGAAGCGTTTTAAGTAAGTTTTCCTTTTCCTGTGAAACATTTTACATTCAAATAAATAGTGAAATTCATCCCCCAATCTCTCAGAACCACAATAATGACAGAATCTTTCGTTGTAAATAATGTTAAGAAATCTTCCATCGACAACAGGGAGTTTATGATTAGCACAACGAAACCTACACAAATGGATACGGTGTTTAATAGGTTCACATACGAGGTATTTTTCTAGTTATAATTTAGTCTTACAATACGATAGTTCTTACACTGAAAATTATTAAACACTTCTGAAAGCCAGTCCTGCTCATACATGTCAGAGAGTCTGCTGTTTTGTGAACTTTTAAGCCGATTAATGGCAATTAGAGTTTCATTATTAAGGGTCAAAGAATTCCAAAGATAGGACATACCAGAAAAAGCAAAAGTACTTTTAACCTTAGTGATCCATCCAAGCTATAAATACCTTTCTCATGCAAGCTTCTTAATAGGTTATATCAGGTATAAGAAAGTTTGTGTTCACTACCATTAACAATATTCTTGCCCCAAAAGTGATCATTCTAACTTCAATTTTCTTAATTAACCTATGTCTACCTAATTTTTCATAAACCATACAATTGGCAGAATAATTACGAACCTTAAGAATTCGTTTACAAAATTTTAGATGAAATGATTCAATTTGCGAAATGTCTCCCTAACCCCATACTTCACACCCATACAAGAGAATAGGAAGCACAATTTGATCAAATAATTGTAATGTAGATCAAGGGTAACTGTAACTTACAGGACTTTGCTAGGAGAGTTTATAGGGCACCTCTTGCCTGGTTAACTTGCTTCTTCTTAGCTTTATTAAACTTATTGTTATAATTAAACACAGTACCTAAGTAGGTGTAATCATCAACAATTTCAAGTACAACATTATCGAATTTAAATACATCCGGCCTTTTCCTTACTCTGCCCTTAGAGAAAATTACAACTTTCCTTTTACTGGCATTCACCGTTAATTTCCACCTATCACAGTATAACTTAAGAGCATCTAATGCAAATTGTAGATCACGAGCATTTTCTGCCAGAACAACAGTATCATCAGCATAGAGGAGACAAAAAGTCTAAAAAACACTTCAACATCGTTGTTACTTAAGTGACAGTTCACCGATTCTGAGTGCTTAGTTAATCGTGTATGATAATTACTGATGAATAGCTCAAAATCATTTAAATACACTGGAGACAAGTTTTCACCTTGTCTGACTCCAACATTACAGAAGAAATAATCAGACTGCTCACCATTGATCTGGACAAACGATTTTGCATTTTGATATAAATTACGAATGACATTCAAAATTTTACCATTAATACCATTGAAAATTAGTTTGAGCCATTAGGAGGCTCGATTAACTAAATCAAATGCTTTTTTATAATCTATGAATGCACAAAAGGCCTTCCTTTGTTCATTTGATAGAGGTCTTCAATTGTAGAATAATTACGTCTGAACTCAGCTTGCTCATCCCCAAGACTCCCGCATGTTGCAAGTAAGTATGAATTCCGTCATTAAGTATAGCTGTAAAAAGTTTACCCAAACAACTTAACAAAGTAATCCCTCGATAATTATCAGCATCATGAGGGTGCACCTTTGCCTTTAAAAATAGGTTTAAAAACACCAATAGTCCAAGTTGTTGGGATAATTCCCGTATTATGTAATAAATTAAATAAGGAAGTAATTAAACTCACGACAGAAACTGGGCTATTTTTCAAAAACTCGTTTTTAACCAAATCTGTGCCAGGAGCTTTATTATTACTTAACATTTTTATTTGATTTAACACTTCAGAAAAACTATAGGTTCGCTTAATTCCTCATTGACTGAGGAAGAACTTTGAGTAGAAATAATATCTGCGTCATTTTCACAACACAATTCATGCAAACCTCTAAAATGAGCAAAAAAGGTTTGAATTGGAATATTACTTGCTGGACTTAGTGAATTAGAATTACATCTTGCCTTGTTAATTAGTTCCCAGTACATTCGTGGATTTGAACATTTTAAATTCCTTATTTCATTATGGAGAGCGACATAATGAGTACACTTTCAATTCTTCAAAACTTTTTTTATACTTCTTACACATCGCTTTTAAGTCACTTTCAGAAACATCACTTCTAGTATTACTATGAATTCGTTTGCATTTGAAATACTCCGTTCTCGCCTTACGACAGTCGTTATAAAACCACTTATTAATTGCTTTCGTGTGGATTTTCTTACGACACATACAACTTTTCACATTACCTGTTTTTCCAGCAGTGCATAAATATAAATTATTAAGATTGCTAATTTGCTTGTCCAACCGCTCCTGTGAAGTGAAGTTCAAATTGCATTTATCCAGATCATTGACAATAACAGTAATTTCCTCTTCATCAAATGTTTTGAGGAAAACTTCCTTCTTTTCCTCCTCCCAGAATATTTTGTTACTGTACTGAATACAAGCTATGTTAAAGGGGGTAGATGAGTCATGGTCTCATAGGATTTCTGTTGTACCCTTAATGTTAATGAAATTGGGCTGTGTTTATCTGACAGTAAAGGACCAACTACATCCACTTTAAAATTTTCAATAAATGGAAACAATTCAGGAGAAGCTACCACATAGTCTATACAACTTCTGTCCCCACATGTTAAATTACCAACTTTGAATTCCGAACCAAATCGACCATTCACGATGTGTAAATCACAGTTTTTGCACAATTCAAGTAATCTGTGACCGTTATTGTTTGTTCCTTTATCTTTAATGTATCTTGACGTGCAAATACCTAGGGTGTCTAGTTTATCCTTTGAATTAAAATTCATATCTAAAATGCTCATACCGCCTTGCTGGAAAACGAATTCTTCATAGGGAATGAAGTCATCAAGGACACCAGTGCGTGCGTTTTAGTCGCCGATTAAAGATATTGGTGCGTTATGTTGTGACTTGAGGGCAAAACAGTCATTGACAATGTTGTCAAAGAAATTCTGATCGAAATATTTTGAGCCCTCGTGGGGCAAATACACAGCCCAAAGAATTAAAGAACATAAATTTTGAATTGGTGCAGCTCTTATTGGCAACAAATTCAAAGAACGGGGAGTACTAAAAGTGTTTTCATGTGGCGTAGCAATAAGTAAGCCACGCCGTTAGATGGCAGAAATCAACAATCTTTATAGCCCATCATAAACATGTGGGAAGTCTGCTTCTCTTCTTCTCTGGCTACACTAAATGCGTACTGCACTAGATTTTTCCCGTCAAAGGGAGGTAGGGGATTATGACATGGCGTCGGTTAAATCCCTCTGCAAGCTCATTTCACCCATGATCATGTAATGTGCCGAGAGTGTTCTGATTACAGACCAGGAGTCTGGAGTGAGGAATAAATGCCCTTAATTAATGGATTAATATGGATGAATTTTCGTGTAGTTTATTTCCTGATGAATGATTACTTTAATCGGTTAAGCATCTCACTAAACCACATGAAAGCTCCCTGTCCATATCGCCTGTAATATACCGTGGCAAATGTACAATTTAAACAAGTCAAATGTATCCTTTGCTTTCATGGTCGTCACCAGGGGGTGGGGGTGCGGAGGGTGCGAACGCACAACCCTCCAGACCCGACCGGCAAAAAAAAAATTGGGGGGAGGAGCGTCGCCGCCGGGTGTGGAGTATCGCCGGGTGTGGAGATTTTTAAAAAAAAAAATTGTCGGAATTGTGTATAGAACGGCCAAACGGCAATCTTTCTTACATTTTCACTACTTCTAGACTATCATGTGACGAAGTTTCAGCTCGTTGTCGATCTATGACTATTTCACGGATATATTCGGTAAAAAAGCTTACCTATTTTCCGCCTTTCAATAAAAAATCTTAGCCCCAAACAACGACCAGTAGTCACTTCGCAGAAGTACGGGTTGGCGTTTTACGCTACCGAATTCATTCATTCATTTGTTTTCCACATTGTCAAAAATATACTGATAGAAGGAACATAACAAAATAATTGTGGATGGAAGTGAGCTTAAAACCCTAATGGGCTTGACAACGAAGATCACTCCAGACGAAAAGAAACCTAGTTACAAAACGCTTACAGTCAGTACCTTTAATAAAGTACTATTCCCACTTACTTAGTCCCTTCCCAACCCCCACCCCACCCTACGACAAAGAATGAATTATCCTGTATGGTTAGCACTCTTTGGTTGTGCTGGTTACAGTCAACAATCCATTACAAAAAGAAAAAAAGTAACAAAAGTTTCCAATACTGACGGATGAAATAATGCTGAAGGCTGATTGTTTTGTAAGAACTCTGATTGGTAATGAATTCCACAGAGAAATAGACCTGTACCTGAGACCAAGCTGGCTACAAGATTTACGGTACAAAGTGTTAAGAAGCTCGTTTATATATGGCGCGTGGCATAATTGTGAATAAAATAATTATATGCATAGAAAGGAGAAAGTGAGCCAGGAAGGAGATTATTTAGACAACGGTATGTGAAAGTAGCTACGTTTCAGGAGATGAGATCGTCTAACTTAAGTAAATTTAAATAGCGAAATATGCTATTTGTGCTACTAAGTAGTGACGCACAGGTGATGTTTCTAACGGCTCCCTTTAGAAGGATATTTAATTTATTAAGATTTGTCTTGGTTGTGCCAGACCAAATCGATGAGCAGAAGGCAAGATGGGGCAATAAAAGGCTTAGATAAAGAGACAAAATTCCAATACCTTAAGAAATCTGATTTGAAGAATGACAAACATGGTTTTCCCATGAGAGATTTGCATCAACATGAACACCCCGGCCAAAATTTTGTACAATCAACCCTCTCTAAATGAATACCGTTCATAATAACACCTACATCAGTATTAAGCCTTACCGTAATTGAACATGATATAGTGCGTCTTTTCCACATTAATGGACAACTTGTTTGAATCAAACCGGTCATAAAAAGCTCATTACAAACATTTCCCTTCAAACTATTTAAATTACTTTCAGTGAAAAATATGTTTGTGTCGTCGGGAAAAAAAAAATTAAGGAACATTTTTTCGAGACTGTACAAATATCATTTACATACGAAATAAAAAGCAGAAGTCCTAGGATGGAGCCCTAAGGGACGCCACACTTTACAGTGAGATTGTCTGAACAAGTTTCATTGACAGTTGTGAACTTCTCCCTATTAGACAGGTAGATAGAAAACCCGGAATGGGACTGGACCTCTAATTCCGTGATGTGTTAGTTTATGTGATAAAACGCTATGATCTATCGTGCCAAAGGCTTCGGAGAGGTCGAAAAAACCCCGATGCAATATTGACAACCCCGATGCAATATTTACTACTGTCTAAAGCACTGTAAAGCTTATCAATATCGTCAGCCAGGGCAAGATCAGTTAAGTGACCAGGCCTAAAACCATATCGATTCTCACGTAAAATACCAAACCTACTAAACAATGTGTTCAGTCTATTAAACATTTATCTTTCAAGGATTTTTGAAAGGACGGTAGGGTTGATACGGGACGATAATTGCAAATACTTGCAAAAGGTGACATTGCCTTTCTTAAAAAGGGGGAATAACTTTGGCTAGTTTAAGTTTATCTGGAAAAATTCCAGTTCTGAGAGATAAGTTGAAGATGTGGCAAAGAGGCCGCAAAATGTAGGGTATAACTTTCCTTACAATATTTGGCCTGAGATTATTAACGCCATTTGCTTTTCGTGGGTCTAGAGAACCAGTTGCTATCTTTCGACCTCCCCTTCCTCAGTTGTAGGAAAAAGAAAAAGAGAACTTGGATTTGGATCACAAAGGTAATTATCAGGAAGTGTAACAGAGTGAATTTTTGCCGCTAAGGAAGGGCCCAAGTTTACGAAATGATCATTAAGGCTGTTGGCGATTTTGGGTTTATTAGTGACAGTATTTTCGCCAATTTGAAAGGTTTCAGGTAAATTTGCTTTATTATTATTATTATTATTATTATAATTATTATTATTATTAGTAGTAGTAGTAGTATTATTGTATCTCAAATTTATCGTTCGATCGTGGGCTATGACGTATTCCAAAGAAAAGTCACGATTTCTCAGGAAATATGAGAATTCAATTCAGAGGTTTATTGCTTCCATTGAAAGAGAGTACAACTCTAGCCCTTCCCCCATCCTAAAAAGCCAAATTTCGTCTGCAAAACAATGTCTTGATGAGATTTACGAGGATAAGATAAATGGTATCATTATTCGATCCAGAGCTAGATGGGTGGAAAAGGGTGAACGTAATACACACTATTTTTTAAACCTAGAAAAACGAAATAGTGAACGAAAATCTGTGAAAATTTTATTGGATGAAAATGGAACTGAAATGACTAATCAAAATGAAATTCTAAAATGTATGCAGACGTTTTACGAAAATTTATACTCTGCACGTACTGATAATGTTACCCTTTTTGACACTTTTACTAACACACTCAACATTCCTCGTTTAGATGAGGAGTCTAAGAATTCCTGCGATGGCTTTCTAACGGATGAGGAATGTTGGAGCGTTCTTAAATGTATGCCTAATGGCAAGGTGCCGGGAAGTGATGGTTTACCAGTTGAATTTTACAGGTGTTTTTGGCCAGAAATAAAATCGTTCTTTCTGATGTCCCTTAACTCCGGCTATGTAGTTGGAAAGTTGTCTCATGAGCAAGGTAGGGCAGTTATAACTTTACTTCCTAAAGATGGAAAAGATACTAGGTATATCAAAAACTGGCGACCAATCTCATTGCTAAATGTAGATTATAAAATTGCAGCTGCTTGTATCTCTGCTCGTCTAAAGGTATTCCTGCCAAATGTAATTCACACGGACCAAACTGGATTTCTTAAAGGCCGTTTCATAGGGGAAAATATTCGTTTAATTTTAGATATCATGAAGTATGCTAAAGAAGAAAAAAGGCCCGGTCATATTATGTTTGTTGATTTTGAGAAGGCTTTCGATAGTGTTTGTTGGAATTTTATCTATTATACTCTTAATGTTTTTAACTTTGGGGACAGCATTATACGTTGGGTAAAGACATTTTACAGTAATTGTTCAGACTGCTTGTGTTTTGAACCACGGGGTTTCTACATCTTACTTTCCGGTTAAAAGGGGGGTTCGCCAAGGGTGTCCGTTAAGCCCCTACCTATTTCTTCTGTGTGCTGAAATTTTAGCTTTGAAATTACGTGCCGACCGTAATTTCGTAGGCTATAAAGTAGGAAATATAAGCATAAAAGTGTCCATGTATGCCGATGACACCACAATTTTCTTAGACGATAAGGTCAACTCACTTAATAGAGTCGTTAAGATTTTTACAGATTTTAAGGATGTTTCAGGACTCCAAGTAAATTTTGATAAATCTAAAATTTTTCCCTTGGGCGAGGCGAATAACACTGCAGATCAAACTCGAAATATCCATAATATTCCCGTAACCCATGGCCCTATCAAAGTACTCGGCATTATAATATCGAATGATGGTGATGAACTCTTTCCATTGAATTATCAACCCAAGTTGTCTCGCCTTAAATGTATTTTGAACATGTGGTCGTCAAGAGATCTTACTTTTTATGGAAAGATAACTATTTTAAAAAGCTTGGCCCTCTCACAAATTATTTTCCTGTTAACGGTGTTGCCTAACCCCCCTGAATCCTTTCTCAAAGACTTGAATAGTGTCATTTTTAACTTTCTGTGGGGTGGAAAGGGGGAGAAGATTAACAGGAAGGTATTAATGCAACCCTATGTCAATGGTGGTTTAAATATGATTAATATTCATGACTTTATGAAAAGTTTGAAACTTACTTGGGTAAAAAGGTATACAGATCATACAACAGGTCATTGGAAAACCCTTTTTGACCATTTTTTAAAAGCTGTCGGTAAAAGTTTTCTCTTCAGTTGCAATTTTCGTGGTAAGGACATTATTAAAAAGGTTAAGAATGATTTCATTGTTGATTGTTGTAAGGCTTGGAGTGATCTCACCTTTGAAACTCCATTATCCAACTACGGTGACCAGATTGTGTGGAACAACAGCTTTATTGAGATTGATAACAGTATTGTTTTATACAAGAATTGTTATGAATCAAATGTAATTTATGTTCGAGATTTTTATGATGTGTTAGGGAGACCTCTCTCCTACCCTGAATTTATCGCTAAGTATAACTGTCCCAACTTTCCCTTTACAAAATTAAGTGGAATTTTGCATGCTATTCCTCGCTCATGGGTGCCATCTACACGTATGTTATCATTGCCAAGACAACCGTCAAGTCAGCAGGTTATGCTTGCTAGCTTTTCTTGCACCCTGAAGGTTTGTCGATTTGCTTATAATAACTTTATTAAAAGCTTGGATTATCAACCACGTTGCTGCTTAAAGTGGGTCACTGTATTTAAAAATCATGATCTTAATTGGAATGATATTTTTATGACTTGTCATACGATAAGGGATACCAAGTTACGAAACTTCCAGTTTAAATTTATTCATCGCATACTTGCTACTAGTTACTTTCTTCACAAAATTAATATTATCGATAGCCCTAGCTGCACGTTTTGTGGCGAATCTGACGAAACCTTGGATCACCTTTTTTGGCGATGCAGCAAAGTGGAGAATATTTGGAACAAAATGTATCTTGAAATTTTTCGTTCAAAAGTCAAAATTGAGTATGAAAATATATGTTTCGGTTACCCTCACGGAAAAAGTTGGCAGTGGTTTAGTATGGCAATCTTTTATGCAAAGCAATATATTTATACCTGTAGAATGAAAATGAAACATCCAGACTATGACACCTTCAAGTATAAACTAAAATTTCTTATAAAGGTTGAAACGTATATCTTGACAAAAGGAAAACATTATGACGATATTGAGCTATTAAGAGGTTGTTTACATTGTTAAGGTTACTATGTCCCTCCAAGTTCGAGTATTTCTTGTTTGTATACTGACTGAAGTGATGTACTGATGTGTTACTTTATAAAGAGCCCCCTCCCTCGTCAATTTCATTATGGTCATTAATGAAAATCCTTATAAATGCGTGCTTTTACAAAAGTGTTACATCAGTGTGGAATGCTAGGTTAATAAATTAATTTGTGTATACCGCATAAACCACTCTTAACTTAAATCTCGTGGTCATGTTTTTTTTTCAGGTATTGCTTGCCTGTAACTTTTTTGATTGTAACTATGCCTTGTAATGACTGGACATTCTGAGGTTTCAAGAATGAAAAAGTAATGTGAGCAATTGTACTATAATATAGAAAGTGATTTTGGAATCATGTAAGTAGTAAAAAATCTTGCTTTTTCCTTAGTTTCTTCTATTATCGAGAGTGATGTGCATCATTTTTCTGATTTTTGTATATATGTCATTGTTGAATTATGTTATTGCAAAGATTGAGATGAGGAAAATAAATTTCAAAAAAAAAAAATTATTATTATTTTATTATTATTATTATTATTATTATTATTATTATTATTATTATTATTATTATTATTATTATTATTATTATTATTATTATTATTATTATTATTATTATTATTAATATAATTATTATTATTATTATTATTTCTTGTTCTTTCTCAACTTCTATGTTGGTAGGTGTCTTCTTTTTACTCTGATCTCGGAATCCTACCCGGACTCTGGGAGATCGAGTATCCTTCTGAGGATGTGGCCAGTGCCTAGTAGTGCTGTCTTTGTAAGTTGTTGCACTTTGTGTTTGCCAGGTATGTGTTGTAAGTGTCTCTCTAGGTTGTTGGTGTTTGCTCCGAGTGCGCCGATTACTACGGGGATGACTTTTGCTTTTATGTTCCACAGTTTCTGTATTTCGAGTTTTAGGTCTTGGTATTTGTCTACTTTTTCATTTTCCTTCTCGACTATATGTGAGTCGTTGGGTATTGCCACATCTATTATTAGTCCTTCCTGTGTTTCTTTGTCTATGATTACCAAGTCTGGTCGGCGAGCCGTTATTACTCTATCAGTCCTGATTTCGAAGTCCCAGAGGATCTTAGCCTTGTCGTTCTCTTCTGTTGGGTTGGGTTTGTGTAGCCATGTGTTCGTTGTTGTTGGGATGCCGTAGTGCTGACATACTTCGTAGTGTATTGCGGCTGCTACATTGTTGTGCCTGGTCTTATAGAGGCTTCCGGCTATCTTAAGGCAGGCTGTGATTACATGGGCAACTGTCTCATCTTTGTCTTTGCACATTCTACACTTGGGATCATTCATTGTGTGAAGTACTTTTGTCTTGTGGCATTTTGTATTCAGGGCCTGGTCTTGCGCGGCTGTTATTAACGCCTCTGTTTCAATCTTCAGACCTGTGCTCCCTTTAAGCCATTTGTATGTGTTTTCAGTGGATGCCACATCAGGTACTTGCCGTTTGTATTGTCCATGTAGCTGTTTGTTGGACCACTTGTTGATGTACACCGTCCTCCATTCTGCCATTTCCTCTTTCTTTGACTTGTACCCGGTTATCGCTCTGTGTTTCCAGACTGCCTCTATGAGTGGGTCCGTGTCTTTGGCTAATGTGATGTACTCCTGAAGTCCCGCACACTGGAATCTTACTGTGGCCGAGACGTCCTTCAGACCCCTTCCGCCGTCCTTTCTTGGAAGGTATAGTCGTTGTATGTCAGCCCTGGGGTGGAGTCCTCCATACATGTCCATTGTCTTGCGTGTCATTCCGTCCAGTTGTTCGAGTTCTGTCTGTTTCCAGTCAATTATGCCTGCGGTGTATGTGATTACTGGTATTGCGTATGTGTTAATTGCTTGTATCTTGTTTCTGCCATTGAGTCTTGATTTTAGTACCTGTCGCAGTCTCTTTCTGTAGGTTGATGTAGCCTTGTGTTTGACTTCTTGCTCTTTGTTTTGCATGTTCTGTAGTATGCCAAGGTATTTGTATCCCTCACTTAGGTCAGCATCCTTAATCTTGCCAATGTTGGGTAGATCCAGGCCATCGGTTACTTTGACTTTTCCGCGGTGTATGATTTGTCTAGCGCATTTGTCGAGTCCGAATTCCATGCAGATGTCGTTGGTGAATATTCGGACAGTCTCAATCAGGGCGGTGAGGTCGTTCTCTTGGCATACAGCTTCAAGTCGTCCATGTACAATTTGGTTGTGGTTGATTTTGTGTCCTGTCTTCAATGTATAACCTTGTTTGGTGTTTCGGAGAATGTGGCTTAGGGGGTTGAGAGCTACACAGAACAGAAGGGGTGAGAGTGAATCGCCTTGGAATATTCCACGTCGGATCTTTATGTTGGCTAGTTCTTTTCCACCTGATGTGAGGGTGGTATTCCAGTTGTTCATTGAGTTTTGCACTAGTGTAATTATCTTGGGGTCGATCTTGTGCATTGCCATGCTGTGGAGTATCCAGGAGTGTGGTACTGAGTCGTACGCTTTCTTGTAATCTATCCAACCTACTGCCAAGTTAGTTCTTCTTTTCTTCGAATCTGAGGTCAGAATCTTGTCCATTAGTAGTTGGTCTTTAGTTCCCCTACACCCTGGTCGTGATCCTTTCTGTTCTTGTGCAAGTAGCTGGTGCGTGCTCAGGTGTTCGTTAATCTGGTCGGCAAGTATCCCTGAGAACATTTTCCATGTTCTTGGTAGGCATGTAATGGGTCTGTAGTTACGGGGTTGGGTTCCTTCCAGGGGATCTTTCTGTATGAGGACAGTTCGTCCCGTTGTGAGCCATGTGGGTATGTTGTGAGGGTCATCGAGGATGTCCTGAAGTTGTGTTGCTAGTCTGTCGTGTAAGCTCGAGAGGTGTTTGAGCCAGTACCCTTGTACCTGGTCTGGTCCAGGTGTCTTCCAGTTTGGCATGTTTTTCACTTTTTGTTGTATGTCGTTCTTCGTGATACCTTGCGATGTTTGGGTGGGTGCGTTGAGGTGTGTCGTTTTGGTCCAATTTGCATTGGTGTTGTGCATTTTGGGAATGCTCCATATATTATATATACAGTTTGTTGATTCTGTACTGGTCATTGCGGGCGATGTATCTTTGGAGTCTGTGTGATGTTGCAGTGAGACGTTGTTTAGCGTCTTCCAGAGCTGTTTTGAGTCCCCTTTCTTTGATATGGTATCGATTGTCTAGTGATTCTGGTAATTTGTATGCCCCTCTTTTCGCTGCATCCATCCTACTGATGTCCTTCCTCAATGTCCTTATTTTGTTTTCAAGTCGTTGTTTCAAAGGTGGGGTGTAATTTTCCTTTGTTTGGTTTGCTTTCTTTGTTGATGTTAGCTTTGCGATGGTCCTAGCGGTGGCATATATGAGTGCATTTGTCTCCGTGATGTTGTTTGTGTTGATGTTGTTGATCAGTTGGTTTGCACGTGATGCAAGTGTGGTGACCTCTGCTATGTGTTGTTTGTTTATCCATACGGGTTCCCTAGGGGTGGTGGCAGTCAATGTCTGTATCCATTCGTCATGTATGTTCTGCAGGAGAGGGTCTCGGTCCGGTTCTGTATTTGTGTCTATTTCATGTGGGTCGTCGTGTGGGGTCGGGGGTGTTGGGGTTGGTTCCTGTGTGCTTTGGGTGGTGATGTTCGTTTGGTCATGTTGTTCTGTGTGTAGTTGTTGTTGCAGTTGGTCTAGTTCTAAGTCTGTGATTATCTGAGTCTTGGTTATTACCCGTCGTTGATCCATTAGTCGTTGTTCTGTGATGTTGAAGTCAGGGTTTCGTTTGGTCCAAATGTCGTGCATGCGTTTCCTATATCCTCTTGTAGTCGGTTCACTCAAGTAGTAGCAAGTCATGATTTCCCTAGCTTAGTCACGTGTCCATTTCCTCCTATTGGTAATTTTGCCTCCAGTAGCCCACTTTCCACCAGCGCGTCCTGACGGCGCAACGGCTGGGGCAGACCTTATAATCACCATCGCCATCGCCATCGCCATCGCCATCGCCATCGCCATCGCCATCGCCATCGCCATCGCCATCGCCATCGCCATCGCCATCGCCATCGCCATCGCCATCGCCATCGCCATCGCCATCGCCATCGCCATCGCCATCGCCATCGCCATCGCCATCGCCATCGCCATCGTCATCGTCATCATCATCATCATTATTATTATTATTTAAAAGCTCGTTCACAATTTTCCAAGTCCCCTTCATGTCATTCCTATTCTTCTGAAATTTATCGTAATAAAAGTTCTTCTTTGCAGTACGAGTGACATGGTTAAGTTTATTTCGAAATTTTGTAAAAATTAATGTATTTTCAATAGATGGGTTTCTTAAAAAATGCCTGTAAAGTTTATCCTTTCTCTTTATGGAAGAAATAATCCCTTAAGTGATCCACGAGGACCTTTCGTTTTGCTTTAACCCTTACACGTATCATAGGAAAACATTCATCATGAATATCTTTGAACAAATCATAAAAACGATTTCGAAATCGTCTTACCTCTGTCATCAAACAGGCTGAGAAATTTTACTACACTACTTTGTTCAGCAATAGCACGCAGGACACGAAATCTACGTGGCGCTAAATTAATACCCTGTTTTATGGTCGAGGTACTGATTTTACTCCTGATAAGATAATTCACCATGGAACTAGTGTTTCGAATCCTTTCGATGTTGCAAATATCTTTAATGATTATTTTACTGCCATTGGTCCTGCTAAACAGGCTGGGATTCCCCCTCACACTGTAGCTAAAATTCGTATCCGTCCAATCCGGTTGCTGACTCTCTTTTTATTAGTCCAGCAACATGCGAGGAGGTGTTAAATATAATATTTTCTCTTAAAAATTCTGCCGCTGGTTTTGATGAAATTTCCTCTATGATCCTCAAAACTGTGGCTCATTCCCTGTGCACCCCACTAACCTATCTTTTTAATCTTTCGTTAGAAAAGGGTATTGTACCTAGTTCTCTCAAAATTACACGTGTTGTCCCTGTCTTTAAATTTGGTGATAAAGATTCGGTTAATAATTACAGACCTATTTCAATTTTACCATGTCTCTCCAAAGTACTTGAAAAACTCATGTTTACCCGATTATATTCTTTTTTTGTTAAGCAAAATCAATTGTATGATTACCAATTTGGGTTTCTTCCTGGGCGTTCGACTTCGCAAGCTATTTTACACTTCACTAATAAAGTAACAAACAGATACCTTCGAAAAAAATCAGTATGCGTCAGGCATTTTTCTGGATCTGTCTAAAGCTTTTGATACATTGCACCATAGAATCTTACTCAGCAAACTTGAAAATTACGGTGTTAGGGGTACTGCACTGGATTGGTTTAAAAGTTATGTTACTGATCGTTACCAATATGTTGGTATTAACAATGTAAATTCTATACGTAAGCCTGTTATTTGTGGTGTTCCCCAGGGATCTATTCTAGGTCCTTTGTTGTTTATGATTTATATCAATGATCTCCACAGGGCTAGTAATAATTTTCATGTAATTTCTTATGCTGATACCAACCTTTTTTATTCCAGTAATGACCTCAGTTGTTTACTAAATGTAATACAACATGAATTTGTCAATGTTCACAACTGGTTTTGTGCAAACAAGCTATCTCTCAATGTAAAGAAAACCAATTTTGTTATTTTTACCGCACCTTCTAAGCAGTTTAATCAGAGTTCAAACAACATACAACTTTGTGGTATTAACATACAGCGTTCAAATGTTACTAAGTTTCTTGGTGTGTTTGTTGATTCTCATCTTACCTGGACTGATCATATCAAGTATGTTAGCATGAAAGTTTCAAAAGTTGTGGGGATACTTCACAGATTTCGTCAACTTCTTCCTAAGAATATTTTGGTTTCCCTGTATAATACCCTTATACTCCCTTATCTCACTTATTGTAATATCATTTGGGGGAGCACGTATGCTACCAGAATTCAACCTCTCTTTATTTTACAGAAAAGGGCTATTAGATGCAAATGCAACGTAGACTATCGTCGTCCTACTGAACCTCTTTTCGCCAGCCTTAACCTTCTAAATATTTATGATTTAAATCGGTATCATATCGGGTTGATTATCTTTGACTGGCTACATAACAGAACCCCGTCAATATTTAGTACTCATTTTCAGTTTCGTGTTAGCCATTACCCTAACCATTGTCGTACTTCAAATCAGTTTATCACTCCCCTTTGTAGACTTAGGTCATCTCAACTTGGTCTTCGATTTATAGGAGCAAAATTATGGAATTCTTTACCCTTTCAAGTTTCAAGTGTAAAACACCATATGCATTTAAAAAGCAGCTTAAAGTTCATTTTATTGCAAACTACCTTTGAACTTCCGTCTTTGTTCTTCTGTGTTTTTGTGTTTCTATTCCTTTTGTCGCCTTTTCTGTTTGTTTTTAAGGGGTGTCAACACCCACAAGCTCCTATGAGCTTTTAGTTGCCACTCCTCAGTCTCTTACTTTGTTTTGTTTAGTTATGTAAAGTAATTTTTTGTGGGGTGTTTAGCATGATTTCTTGCATACCGTAATTCCGTTACCTTTACCTGTCTCAAAATGTTGTTATGTATTTTATATTATGGTAAGAGATTGGAATAAATGTCGAACTGAACTGAACTGAACTGAAATCATAAAAACTATCAAACGCCGAATTTGTTTTATTCTTAGTTAGTACATGTTGCCAATTTACAACACAGAAAAGCGTGAAACAAACAAGCGAATGTTATTTTCTGAAAAAACTTTGAATAATGTTCATCACGATTACCCTCACGAATTTTGCACTTGAAAGAAGTATCAAGAAATATCGGAAAGTGATCACTTATATCAGTCACCAATACACCACCTCTTAAATTATGACTGGCATCATCAATAAACGCGAATTTAGCAGTGCAATACTGTGGCCTAGTTATAGTCTAGCCCAGGTGCCAGCATTTCTTATAACAGGAATCAGTCATTTTATCCAAGTTGTGTTTTAGTATAAAGCAGTTTATAGTTTATATTCCCCGTCAGTACATTGGTTCACTAATCGTAGACAGACTCATTATTGGAGGAGTGAACCAAATTAGAAACCGACTAAAATTTGAACTGTGAGTGTTTAATACTTAATACAGTTGTAATTGTGTTAGGGGGCAAATTTATTTGTTAGTCAATCATTCATGTGTTTTCAAGGAGAATATAATGATTAAAATTATCAATCACCTTCCCACATACAGTTAATCCTACGCCTGACTTTCCTCTCTTGGTATGCACCAGATTGCGTCATTTTAAGTTGAAAAATTGCAGACCTCCCTACCATGGGAGGGGCCCCTCCCATGCCCACCCCCTTCTGCTACTTCGAGGCCTCGTCCAAACAATTTCCTCACTCACATGCTCGATTTTTAAAAATCACCCCCTTTGAAAAAAGCTGGTGACGGCCCTGGCTTTCCATCATTTTCGAGGGCAATTCGTCATTGTGTTCCCGTTCTGCTTCCTAACATTCTAGAGTGCAATTTTCACTCTAATAGGGTAAAACGTGGGAGTGAAAAGTTTCAGCCGTTAAGGAGTCACCCCCTCCCCCCCTAAGAGACGAATATTCAGTTTTATTTCAGGCACGCTTATAGCTTAAAATGTAACATGTTCACTCCTTTACAATAAGAAGGGCTATTCCACATGTCTGTTAAATGACACTTTACAAACGGTGGAATTGTGCGTGCACTGAAAGTTTCCTGTTATCGAAATTCAAACTTGACCAAAATTTTGTTCTGAAGGGAGTGGCCCGGTGGTGACACCAAAGTGTCAAAATCGGTGTCAAACTATTGGCAAAGAAAACTTTTAGGGAGACAAAGTTTTCGCGTCCAGAGGGAGACTGAACGCAAATGGTGCGCTCTTGCAGGTGGGGGTCAAAGACGGAACTAAATTTTTAATATCGATGGGTGAAAGTTAAGTCTCAGGGTGGGTATAGTATTTGTTTTTTCGGTTGACCTGGCTCTTAACTGACCTAATTAAAGGGGGTGAGGGGCAAGATAGAAAAACAAAATTACCCCCCCCCCCCCAAATGCCACCTAACGTTTTCACCACCTAAAGCAGCATTTCAGTTCTAAAATGAAGTCTCTACGGGAACGACAGTTGGGCAAACGTATGCGCTCTCTATTTCTGACCTCAATTGTAATTAAGATTAAATTGTATTGTCAAAACAGTCGTCCCAGGCTAACTTCGAAACAAGGGCGAAATCTCTCAAATGTCTTCCTAATTCTCTACGACGAAGGTGTCCTCCAGAGCAAGGAGTTGCAACTTCCTGTCCAGAGTAAACGCGATTTAAATATTGCACGGACCCAATAGTCACTTGGTGTTAACTACGCGATCCAGTGGGGAACGATGTGATATATTCCCAGGATCCATTTATGAAATTCAGTGAAGGTACAGTGTGACGATGATTACTACACTAAGCCCTTTTAATTGGAGGATTAAACTTCATGCAAGGAAAAAATGGCTGCCTGCCTCACATGATTGGTACATCAAAGTAGTTGGCGTGGCACTTTGCTCATATAATTTCTCTCGTCTGCCGGCTAGCTTGGGCGAGATTTTAGCCTTCCGCTTCAGATAATTCAACTGTTAAATACTACCGGACAAAACCTGCAGACTAGTATGTATACCTAGCTGAGAAGCAACTAAAGACGACTTGAGTAAAGGTTGGTTTTTGGCGGGGGTGGACGTGCATGACTAGCCAGTTATTGAATCACGTGAAAAAATTCTATAGAATTGAAAATTTCAGTTATTTAAAAAATATCTTCAAAATGCTTTATTCTATTGAGATGCAGTTACTTCCTGAAGAAGAAAAATGCACATTGTGAAGTCAATGAATTTTGTCTCCAGAATATGCCATTTTAATCACAAAATACCCGACAATGCTTCAGCCTTCAGTTAAAACTCCAAAAGGCCAAATAAGCCATCACAGAGTGTGCAGTTAAGAGTTAAAAAAGGCCAACAAGGGTGACACAACCAAAACTGGAGCTTAATTGATATACAGAGGCAAAATCACAAAGCCATATAGCAAAAAGTGCAAGTAAAAACGAACGGTAGATGGGCACTTACTTCTTAAAGAGCGACCTCACTTTATTGTAGATTTCTACCACGATGCAGCTATGCCAGTTTCAAAGAGATCGTTTATGCTATTTGCCACTCCAATTATTCCTATCACACTCACGAAGTGCTTATATGGAGAAATGTACACCTGCCAGCTTCAGTTGTACTTTGTTCGGCCATTTCCACATTCCTCGTTAAACGTTTCCTCATACAAAGTTAACTTGTTCGTAACTCAGCGAAGAATCCCCGTACCATGCTGATAAACAACCATCTTGTTCTAAGTCAATAGCAAAATAAGGAGCAAGAACTTTTCAAAATCAACGTCATATTGCATCCACTTTGTTCACTCATAATTTTGGCAACCCATATCTTAATAACATCTTTCATCGGTCAAAAAAATCCATTGGACATTTTCTCCCACCACACCTTTTCGTTTAAAAAAGCCCACGCGGATATGGTTTCTTTAAAACCGAAGATTTGCATAAATTCATTACTGCTTATTTTTTTTAATTTTTTTGTTGCTTAAATTATGTATTAATTTATCCTGTATGAAATTTGTTGCTATATGTTACGCTTACCTACTATTCAATAGATCTGTCCAAAGCTCCACAGTCAAAATAGTGCGTGAAAAATGCTCATAGCTGAAGTGGCACGCAATTTACGGTTTCTCCTCTAATAATTCCTTTGGAAATGCATAAACTACTAATGTTCATTCGATCTTATGACTTGTCACTTAAATTTTCAACAAACATACAGATTTTAAAGTAAATTTATACTCAAAGTGGGCGTTACTTTGACCTGTCCGGGCAAAGTTCGTTGTGCAAGGAGGTTTTCACAAAAAGGAAAATGACGAAACTGTTCAATGGTGTGGTAAAGGTACATGCATGCTTCTTCGGGTAGCAGTGAAAGTCTTTGTTTTACCGACGGCCTTTTTCCAGAAGGTTGGGACAGGGAGGTGTGATTAGACCTAGTTGCACCCGAGTTACACCTCCCTGGTTGGGAAGACTTTAGAAAAAGTTTGTCGGCCGTTTGGCTAAAATCATGGGTAGTATCTGTTCTTTTCATCCAGTCTAGAATAGAGCCATGCATGACAGAACAATAATGTAAATGGTCTAAAGGCCGTGAGGTTGTTCACATATTTGTTTGTTTGTTTTGTTTTTTTTTTTCGTTTCGCTTTTGTTTGTTTTTTTCAATTTCTAAATTGTACAATAATTCGAATTTACAAAAATATTACATTGTAAGACCCTCGGGTGGGGATTTTCTTTTTTAATTTTTGAGATTCAAATAATTATGTAAAAGTTAAGCCTATGATTTTTCCTGCCTAATCAAATTTTACCTCCAAGGTGGAAATAATTCTCTCAAAAAAACCCAAAACTTATCTTTCGCCGAAAATATTTACCTTTCACGAAGTACTATCCGCCCACACACAAATCATATGAAATGGAAGTGTTTAGGCGGCATTGTTAACATGTAAGTAAAGCCTATCCTAAAGCATCTTTCGATGAAATAAGACACTGCGCATGCGCTTCCTAATACATGTTTTAAAATTTATGATCACTTTAACTAATTCATTCCAAACACTCACTCAGGCTATATCCTATCTATCTTCTTATGCATTATTCAATGATAGCAAAGGAGCTCAACAGCCAAACTCTGCGACCATTTCTTAATATGAGCCTTTTCTTCAGTGGAACGGACGTATGTATCAATTTATTAAAATGACTAAAATAGAGAAAGTAAGCCCGTTTAGTATGGAAGACAGTGCAAACTCGCCAAAAGGGGGATTGACTCTAGAAGGCATTTTGAGTAAGTTTGCTTCAGAAACTACTGCTCACGGCATTCCGAGGATCATCGATCGACGCAAACCATTATCGAAAGTGTTTTGGTTGTTTTTAGTCTTAGCTGCTCTAACAGCATTTTTTGTTCAAACAACGATACTTTTGTCAAATTATTATGCTTTCAATACCAAAATAAAACTTGTCAACAGTGAAGAGGTTTATTTTCCCGCGGTGACTGTTTGCAATCTGAATAAGATGAAGAAGTCTTTATTGGTAAGTTAGATTATACTTTTGTCATCTGGTTTTGAAATTGATTTATATCTCAATATGAAACGTTAATCTTCTGAGCGGATAAACCAATACGATAGTCAAACACGTTCCTTTTGTAAAACGTTTGTAAAAACAATCCAGCTTTATTTTACGCTTTCTTTCATTTGTAGTACATAAATTGCCGCATCTAAATAAAATTGTTGTAGGCCTATGACTGTTATGCGTCATGACTGCGTGAAGGCACAAACGATTAGAATATGTTTACAGGTCTTTCAATAAGTTAGCAAGTAGTTGAAGCGTCTTTGAAAAATTTAAGTTTAAACATAGATTAAAAACAGGTAAAGTATGGCTTACTAACCAGATGTTCCCTTCTTTTCGTCCTTAATTTTCAGGAGGCTGGATTTTAAATGGAAAAGTTTTTTAGTTAATAATATCTGTGGATCTTCAGGGTTTAGATGAGTTCCTTTAAGTTTTGGTTCTATTGCCGTTGTTGACCATGGGCGTCCGCAGAAATTTTTACAGGGGGGGGGGGGCAAGGTCATTCATGGATGATTGAATTGTGTATACTATCTAAGCGGAGCGCCACCATCGGTTGGCGCGGAGCGTACAAGAAAATTTTGGGCCTTACAAACCCTCCAGATGGCCGGAAACGACACTTGGCGAGTGTTATAAGCTGCATGTACCCAGCCCTGCCATGTCTGTAATTTTTAGATTTTTAGAATTTTCAATGTAAAAAATTGTTGAAGGAAAATCTACCTCTCTGTCACGGCCTCGCACGCCTATGCACAATAAAACTTACGCTGTCAAACAGCCTATATTGGCCTATATCCGTTACCCAATGATTATGAATCATACCCCCCCCCCCCCCCCCATATTCACCTTGTATATCCCAGTTACATCCGCGCGTCGCCACTTGAGATCAGCACGGGACCAAACCAAGACCAACGCATTCATCAATAGTCGGATGCCATATGCACTCTACATACCTGACAACTAGTACAATTTTGGCATAGTTTTTACAATTACAAATTTCCAATAGATGTCACGAGTGATGGTCCCCAAATTACGATTTCACTATTCAGCATACCATCTTCTCTTTTGCTATTCCTGGTCAAATGTCTGCATATTTCACGAGTAGAAAATGACGCTGTGAGTGAAGATATTTTGATGATTTATTTTTAATTTTTTTATTGCAATTTTTAATTAATTTTTTCACAAGTTTGATTTTCCAGGGGGGGGGGCAAGTGCCCCCTTGCCCCCCCTTCCGGACGCCCATGTTGTTGACTACTTTGGGACGAGTGGGGGGCTAAGATTTCAGTCACTCTACCGTAGTTTTATCGCGAGCGTCTGGTACCGGCAAAATCTTACAATTTGACCTCATCTGACAAGATATACACGACCCTTGTAATTAGGAAAAATTGTTTCATTTCACGTAATTTTGGAAGGTTGTAACCTCATGAGAGGTGTTATTCTGAGTAACCGCTCTCTGATCTGCTGGTACAACTGTCCAAGCAAGTTGAAGCAACGGGGTAACGGCTTACTTCCAAAATAAATACTTTAAAGAAAACAAGATAATTACCCTCAACGAGGGGATCATATTATACTATAAGTCGAAAAGGGTTTTATATTCTCATTTAAAATAAATTTGCACAGCAATTTTGCCATACGGTTCCTATACTGGTTCGTGCGGTATTTGATTTTTCCCTTGCAAGATATTTTGCAAATTATTTTTGGAATTTTAATTTAGTTACCTTTTCTTCTGTCACCGTAAATTTTGTATTGTTTTATCCGTTTAGAACGATACATCTGCCCAGGCAGTAATACACAAACTTCACAAAGTACGTATGTGTGTACTGTGTAATGTATTGAGGGCACACGTTTCAATGCGATACTAGTCGCAAGAAACACCTTATGTGGAGGTTAATGGCCTAGCTACGGGGAGGGTTTGATGACCAAACCTTGCAATGAAAAAAAAAACACCTAAATTAGTATCATATCGTGCCCCAATCCCCCCCCCCCATGACACCAAAACCCCCATAACACACTCCTGGTTACGCGCCTGGTGGAGGGTAAAGATGAAGAACATTGCTGATTTTGCAGGTATTGAAGCTATTGTTTTCTTACAGTAAGATTATTTCTCGTGGTAGATCTAGGGCGCGCCCTAACTGCCTAAAGCTAACCTAAGTAAAGGTATAACATTAGAATCGTTAATGACAGTAACAAGTGTATTACTACTCCAAATGCCATGCATGCATGGATTAATTTGACAAATGAAGGCGTCTGATCGAATCAATAAACCAAGAAGCGTAACAGGATGTGACGTAACTTTGCTTCTCTGCTTCTTTAAGTAAATGAGTACTACCCCAAACAATTTTTCTTCATAAATGCTGGGGTATACATGTCACCGCCTTCAAGATATAAGTCTTTTATCTTTACTTCTTTATTTTCTCAAATAATAAAATAATAAAACGAATTTCTTTAGCGATGTTCACTATGACATACACCGCTTCACAGTAAAGGTTGAAAAAGCAAAGTAAGCGCTTCGTGTGCACTAACTAGTTACTAGCACTTCAACATGGCCACCGGTGGGTATGTGACGTCATATGAAAAGTCTCTATAGGACTGCTGGTCTCATTAGAGTTCGTTTTGTAAATTTACTCTGAAATGGGTCTAGTCATTGTTTTAATAAAAAAAACTGTTTGTTTTGTTGAAATTTTCCATCTTTCGACGGTAAATTTAATTCATGCAATCGGTCGCAAGTAGTACGCAAATCACGCGATTACTTCAGAGCTAAACTTCCATTAACATCTATACAGTAAATTGTTAAATAAATGAAGCACCAACTTAAATTGCAGGATATTTTGTCAGCGTGTTTACAGATGAGTTTTAAGCGATGGTGAAGTCTTCATATTACACATCGCAAATTAAGCGTGAAGACGATCAATATCTAGGCAGAGAGCTTTTAGAGCGCTTACACTCCCTGATCTAAGTAAATGAGATCCCAAGTATTGAACAAGATCAATAAAATATACTTAAAAACGATGTAAAAATGAGTAGCAAAGAACAGAAAACGATAAAAATCAATTAAACATGAAAATGGGTGAGTGCGGAACAAAAGTTAAGTGCTTTAATCATAACACATCCCGTTTGATATACATAGGTAAACCAAATCAATAATCGCAAAATTGCAGGATTTCGTTTACTAGTCGGTAAGTCGTAAACTTTTCTTTTTTCAATATCAACCGGTAAAGTTAATCGATTTGAAAGCTTCACTCCACTTACTTTAAGACCATGTATAGTTTATTCAAATTATAGTGGATCATTTGTCAACAAGGTTGAACGAATTATTTTTTTCAAAAGATATTTTCCAAGATGCAGATTTGGTTTACTCAAAAGCATTCTCTAGAAAACTGCTTCTTATCCGTCTTGTTGATAGTGTTTCACCAAAAACACTTCCTCAACAATTCCTCTTTATTATGAAAAAATGATTGTCTTTAAAAGAAAAAAAAAAACATATACTTCATGACAGTTTCAATTGACCCAGAATGATAGGTTGCAGTGCGAGACCATTTTTAATGAATTCAGTTCGCATGGATAGAAATTTATTTCTTTGTTGCTCAATATCTACTAGTTTGCCCAATCTTTCAAAAACTCAAACAATACAATATCTTACACATCTTAACATTCATTATGATTTTAGCCTGGGGAATGCAGCTGTAATGAATGCTTTGGTTAAATATTAAAACATGTCTAATAAGAATCGGACCTATAATTCTCTTTATGTTCGTTCGTGATTTTTTTATCAATCATAGTTCCCCTTGAATTGAAATGAAAAATTTGGAGTTGTATTCTTCCAGTCCGTATACAGCTGTGTTTATTATGAAGATTTTCGGAATTAATTTTATGAAAAAAGGAGCCACACAGAGAGGATTTAATAGCCTGAGATTTTCAATACACCGTTTGACCCCACTTTTGTTCAGATGGTAACTACGCGTGTTTTATTCCTACACTTTTCTTTTTAAAACACGTTTAATTACTAAATACTAAGCGTTTAACTGCTGAGCATTTTAAGAATTTAAACACCTTCACCAAGTGGAAGCAAAATATGTGTTTGCTATAAAACAGTAAACGTTTTTTAAAGTGTAAACATGATGAAATTATACATTATAATGTTATTTCGTTACCCATTCTTTCTTCTCTCATAATATTTTTCTTTTCTTTTCTTCTACTGTGACTCTTATAAAAATATCCCACACAATTCCTACAGGGAATCAGTATGTGGGATTTATGTGGGTTTTTGGGCATGTGGGGAAAAAATTCCCACATGAATGTGGGAAAAAATCCCACATAAATCCCACATGCTGGTCATCCCTTCCCATACTGGGTTCTACCATATTCTTGAAGGGGGATTTTTCAATGTACTCAGGTCTTCATCATTATTTTCCATTCATCATCTTCTCCAGGCACACTACTGTATACATGTGCAGTATACAGTCACAGTATAATGTTCCTATGAATTAAAGTTTGTCCAAAAGAGTACAGCATTATGGCTGATTTTAAATGTAACGTTCACCTTAAAGTTCTTGCCAAACTGGATACACGATTGTTTCTTCATCAAAATATTTTGTGAAGGCATGTGCAAAATAAAAGTCCACTAGATGCAACTGGTTTGAGAATCAATATGTTTGAAATTCATCCAAGTTTGTTTGCAACACAATTACTGATTCCTTTTAAAGTACATCTCATTGCCTGCATGTGTTCTGATGCATGCAGTCTCTTCTTCAGAATAATTTGTGACAAAGGCATGTGCAAAATTCTGATGAATGTCCATAAGAAAAGTCCACTAGATGCAACTTGTTTAAGAGTTAAATGATATGTTTGAAATTTGTCCAAGTTTGTATGCAACACAATAACTGATTCCTTTTACAGCACATCCCATTGCCTGCCTGTGTTTTGAATATGAGAGTCCAGTTGCTGAGGCTATACACCTTTTAAAAAAATATCTCAGTCCATGCAACAAAACAGCACTCAGACGTAGTCACTTACTTAACAGTATTCAGCACATAGTCCACAGCCCCCACTCAAATTTTCAACTGCACATTGTGCATCCACGCTCTCACTGCTTGCTAACTATTAACTGCTGACTGCTGTATACAATACAATGTTAAACTCTACACTACTTGCTTTTCTACACAGCTCAACACTGTGCATGTACCATACAAAGACTCCTTTCAAAAGGGCTTTGTTGTGACAGAGCCTTTGAATAAGCCAATCACAATAGACTTCCTTCAAATCTGTTCACTGCACAATCCACACGGCCATTTTGTTCCTTCCCATATGGGAAATATAACTTCCCATACCAAAAGATGACTTCCCACATGAAGAGTTGACTTCTTATATGGGAAACTGAACTCCCCATGTGGGAATTTAACTTCCCATATGGGGATTTCAACTTTCCATGTGGGAATTTCAGTTCTCATGTGGGAATTCAATTTTTTGATGTGGGAAACTCGCACAGGCTGAATATTATCCCACACAGTTCCTGCAGGAAGTTGTAACTTCCTATAGGAAATTGCAAATTCCTATAGGAAGTTTTCATTTTCCTACAGGAATTATGTGGGAATTATGTGGGTTTTTTTATAAGGGGACCTTTTTTGTATATACTGTATCTCATGTATATTAATGCTTATTTATAAATAAATTTTATACAAACCCAGAAATCGAGCCCTAGATGGGCGAATTTTGTTCCAGATGATTACATCCAGAGCAGCGACGTTGATCAGGACTTCCCTCACTCAAATGCCAACAGAGACGTTAAGCCAGGAGAGATTACACCGGAACCGCATGATGCTAAAAATGAATCTGACGAGAACATTCGACGTAAAAGTGAGTCATTTTCTAGTTGTGCAGTTTTTGAAATTTATAGATACTTATTAGATCTGAAATTTTGCAACCTCTTATAAAACTACGAGGTTGAGCTACCGATTCATAGGATATTATTTAATTCTCTTTTTTTTTTTACGGATGTAGATAACAACAGAACAGTACATGATGTATGTTGTTCAGTTCTAAGAACAACCTTTTTCACATATTTTAGGTGATTTTTTTATGGCAAAGGCGAAAAGAAAAGGAAGGAGTTAATTTGTAAACAATACTACCCCAAAAAAGGAATATGTAGCAATTGCATTCAGCCTAGTACTTCCTCAGACCCAGTAAGGAATATTTCAGGAACTTCCACTGTCACCCACTTTCACGATATTGTGCTAGCTACGCATGGCGAGATGCAGAGATCTTGTGTCTTCCCATATACACTCTAAAAAATGATTACTCACCCTGGGCAAAAAATTACCCAACCGTTGGTTCCGTATGCCTCCTGACCGGAATTGGGTAAAAATATACCCAACCCAGTTGGTTAAGTGTTTTACTCATTAGTAGGGCAAAAGAAATTACCCAACCATTTCACCCAACTAATTTTGACCAACAAATGGTAAAAATTTTTACCAACACGTTTGTCCAACAGCTGTACTGTTGGGTGCTTGTTTGGATTTTAATATAACCTGATATATAATTATGTGATTTGGATTAGACGGAGATTTAACAAAGTACCCTAAAACATGCACCGTTTGTCCTCCAAGAGTGAATGGGGCACCAGCGACAATGCACGTGGTAAATAAACAATGAAGTGTGTAGTTAAAAGTAACAAACTCAATCGTGAACTTTGTATTTCTTCTCACATTGATTACGTAGCAATGGAAACTTTTTTTCTATGCGGCCATTGCTCTTGAAGCACTTTCGTCCAGAATTTTACTGCTATTCTACCGCTAGCTTTTTATTTACAAAATAAAACCTTATTCAACCATGAGACCTTATCATCAACCACTTATAATGCAATAATTATCCGTAAAACTTAACTGATCTTTAACAAATCATCTGATTGGCCGATTATATTTTACCCAACTGTTGGGTACTTTAAAACTTGCCCAACACCTTTTACCAACACCTGGATTTTACCCAACTTTAATTTGCCCAACAATATGGGTAAAGTTGTTTAACCATTTGTTGGGCAATAATTGGCCCATGTGGACATTTTGTTTTGTGCGCAACGCTTTTTACCCAACAGTTTTTAGAGTGTAGGCCAGTACTAAAAGTGGGTAAAGAAAAATATAAGCCTGTGTTGGAATTTCCTTTCCCTTAGCCATGTTTCTGTTATCCCGTTAGTATTTAGGTTCCTTTATGTTTTCGTAAAAAATAAAGTCTCTGGACATGTAAGATAGGATATTTTTGAAGTTTGGTTTCTTGTTAGTTGAGTATCCGACTGCATTTCTCTTTGTGAATAGTTCTTCTATAAACTTTAATGAAAATAGTTCTCTCCAATATTAAGGAGGATAGCCAATTCGTCAAACAATAGGAACAATCAACCAGGAAGCAGTTTTAGGGGGATTGTGGGCCGATTTAATTAAGTGCTATTCAAATATTGACTACCGGTATGTGGTAAGCACAACACAAAGTGTAATGCTGCAATGAATTTTTATTCACGTGCGAAAAAATTCTCTCACAAAGCTGTTGAAATATCGGCACGCCTTCCAGAAATAAATGACCAATCTCACCTTAAAAATTACAGGGGGAAGTAATTGTGACGGAATTAATCAGGAAATTGATGCCGTCCATAGTAGGATTCCATGAGAAGGCTCTTGTGAAGACCATGCCGTTCAGAAGTTTCTCATGGTTGGAAGGTCTAAAGATATTGCGTTAAAACTCTTCAATACTATGTAAATATACAGGATGAGTGAATTTAACTCAGTTGTGAATAAAGGTTCTGAAAAAGTGCAATTTGAAAGCAATCACTACAGAGGAAAACAAGCAATGGTTCTTGAACCCCCGTTGTCAATTGTTTTACATGGGTACATCTCCTTTTCCTGGCAGAACGTGACCCAAGTTTATAAAGAAAAAGGACAAATTATACGCCATACTCAAAACATGTTTGAAAGGAGTTAGAGGAAGCTTCCTTAATCTTGTAAAGCTTGTCAAATCACAGGCCCGGACGGTATTGAATGGCCCCTCTAAAGAAACGCTGTAGCTCATAAGGGAGTCACGTTTTATCTCAAATATTAACTTGTTTCGGAATAAATTTTATTTTTAGGTCACTAAAAATTAAAGTAAAAGTAAATAATAGAGCAAAGTTTGTGCTAGTCTTGTCAGCAAAGAAATTTCAAGAAGTGCAATATTTCAGGCAAAAACTGAGTTATTGCGACTCATTATGGATCAGTTGTGCTCCATTATTTTCACTTTACTTCTTCCGACGAAACTAGACATTTTCCAAGAACCTGAATATATCTGCAATGGATGTTTAAGTTCATTCTAGCGCTACACAGAGTATCACTCTGACTTCATTTTGTCTCAGTACAATTGCTAGAGTTTTTATTTCTCATGCTAGGTAAAAAGGTAGACGTAGGGGCGTCACAGGACTTTTCGATGTTGTGTGGGGACGGACATTATTTGGGAGCACACCCAAACTTTAAGCACTGAACAGATGTTGCAGCACCAGGGTTTCAAAGGTGGGGGAGTGGAGTAAGGGGAAAATGGGGCAAAATATTTTTCACGTGTAGCACCACACAAGCGTACGGCTTGAATTCTTGCCAGTAGGGTCCAGCCTTCGGGACCAAGCTCTGAGGATTTACCTTATATTTCTGGTTGGAAAATGAGGTTTCATCTGCTCATGATGGGCAAATTTACGTCTTTGTGTTTAACCAATTAGCCGAAGTCGAACCGGTCAAGGTCCTTTCCCAGGTGTGGCTCACTGGTTTTTATACCTATATTTTGTTGTAACAGATAAGGTCCATGCCATAAGGGTCCCTGTTGATTTCATAGGGCCTTGATTGGGGTCCAGTTGGCGAGGCATGTGAAGAACCTGCCCTTAGCTCATTTGAAAACGTTGAAGTGTTCAAGGAGAAAAAAAAGTTCAATTTATTTTTCTCTCAACTTTCGAAGAGGTTTCAGAAACTCTTGATGTGTTTTTATATATTCACAAACATAGCGCAAAAATTACAACCTATCAAAAGCAGTGGCGGATTTAGGCGGAGCGCATCCGGCGCCCCCCCCCCAAAATTTTCCAAAGCTTATTTTTTACTTTCACTAAATAGATCATTTAGCCTACTTGTTTCTACATAATGTTGTATTATCTTATAATTTTCAAACTATTTAGTTATAATTGTTACAAACTAATAGCAATTTAGAGTACACAGTTTCAAGTTTTCCGATAAAATGCCAATAGAGTGATATCGAAGGTCTCAACCCTATTTCGGACCACACTGTTGTAGAACACTAAACTTAGTTTTTTACAATCCATCTGCTATTTGAGTCCATCAGATGTGGAGATTTCTGTTGCACTTGATCTTATTTTAAGCCCTCCGGATGTGTATGCTAATCAATCTGTTTTGAATAATTCTTATTAAAATTAACAAATTATAAACTTATCTATGCCAGAGCTCTCATGTTTACTAAAACTTACAAAGTAATTTTTTTTAATGAGAGAGTCGACTGAATGCTTAACTTGATTTCTGCCATAAATGTAATTTTACAAGTACTTTTCCTTTTACATTTTACTATGGAAAAATTCTGCTATCCCGAGGGAGTGGAGACTGAATCTACATGCCACCAACAGGCGCGGAGATCCAAACATTTCAAAACTGGGGGGGGGGGTTGAACAATTTTGGACCATGTACCTCTCCCTACCTCAATGATCAAAAGGTACATTTTTCATGCTATTTTACTCATTTTACTCATTTGTAAATATGGAGCTTGTATTGCAAGAAATAGTTTAGATTCAGGGTTTCCTGAAAGGATATTTGAATATTTTGGGGAGCATTGAAGAATCTGTGTTTCCTGTTAGCATATATCTGAGATAGCATGTCGACTGAAGATCGTTGTTGTTACATAATGTTATCGAAGGAGTGCGGAGTGAGGCCTCTCGTTGACATTCAAAAAGCTAGAAAAAATATTTAAAAATGAAAAGTCTTTACTGAAGAAAGTTTCAGCGAAACGGCACTGTAGCGGCTCGGAAAAGTTTACCACTGACTGCTTTCTGAGCGACCACTTACTGCATAAAGGGTTGCAGGTTAGGGCGCGAGAAGCCGGCCGAAAATTTGCCTTTTTTGAAACCAATAATTAAAAATATGAAGCTTTTATCTTGGAATAAAATTTAGAATTTGATTAAAGAAAAGTTGGGAAAACCGCACTGTATGCGACTGGTGTCTCAAATGGCAATTTCCGAATTTTTCACTTCTTCGAGCCAGGGGCAATTGCCCCTCCTTCTTGTTACTACGTCACTGCTCTGCAACATTGATCATTGATAACATTTTGACATTTCAATAACTGAAAAATTCGGCTACACAGACTATTCAACTGACAGGGTGGAAAGGTATCTGATGATAGATGTTTATGAGAGCATAAATCGCGACCCCTCAGACAGCCGGTCTCGGGCTTGAAAGTAGCAACTAAGGTTTCCGAATTTCCTTTTGTGTGAATACCACTGTATCAGGGACGTATTGCGGCACACGAATCGTGCCTGAATTTTTTCCTCCTTTAAACAAATATACAAGGGCTTCAATTCTTAGGTGTCGCATTATAATTAACCCTTATACATACTTGAAAGTTTTTGTTTTGTGTTTCACCGATATGATTGTTTTTGATCGCTGTCTCTCTATACCAGGGGGTTTGTGTTGTTAGGGAAAGGATGAGCCTGAAATAGCTCCCTGAATATTCTCACAGATAAACATTTAGTGTATTGGTTATTGTTAATGCTACGAAAAGGGGGGGGGGGAGTTGAGGCCGTAAAGGCCGCCCACCCCTTGGATCCGCGCCTGACCAGTGAAATCAATGATAACGCAAAGGGTTTAAAATTGTTTACCTCTCATGCCCATGACAATAAAGTGGTATATTCCATTAAGCAAAAGACTTGAAAAGCTACTGCGATCTCAAATATGAATCTTACAGCAGTGCATCGTATTTTTGGTCAGATATTTTCACCATCGTCTTTGAAGCTGTTGGAGACCCCAAAATCCAATTCTTTCAGTTTTATCAATTTCATAGAATTATAGGTTGTAACGAATTTTTATTCAAAATTGAAAAGGAAAGATTCTCCTCTCTGTACCTTGTGTGAGGATCCCCCTCATACCTTAAGCCACTTTTCCGGACCTATAACATTACGACATATTTTTGGAAAGATGAAGCAAGTTTTTGCCATTTTCTCACATTTTCTGTTGGCAAACAAAATCTCGAAGTAACTACTACTTCGGTTCTACTACACTCTTAAAAAAATTGGGCAAATTTTGCCCAACTTTTTGACCAACACTGGGCATCTATTCAACAACCTAAACAGTTGGGCAAAACTTTAACCAACCAAATTGGGTAAAGTTTGAACCCAACTGTTGGGCATGAGATTACCCAACTGTTTGGTAAATTAGCATTTTAAAACATACCCACTTGTTGGGCACTTCTTTTATTAAACTGTTGGGCAAATGCATTAACCAAATGTTGGTTATATGTTAATCATCTTTTCCTTAAACATTGGTGCTTTCTTTAAATGTTAGGTTGTAGGTTATGGCAGGGAGCTGCCACTGCAGCTCCCTGGTTATGGCAACCCATCGGTCCCGGTTAAAAAACCCTGGCTTAATAACCTATTTGGTTTGTCACTGAGTTTCGTATAGGTACGTCCAAAACTATCATTTTTAAAAGGCACTGTAAAATGATGTGTGTTAATGATGTGATGAAGTATTGTAGTTTCATCAATGCATAAATGTGAACACAAGGGCTGCATGAAAATTAGCTGGTCCGTAGCTCTCATACACTGATATCATGGTTATGAGACAGGTTTCTTGTTATGCCGAAAGGTTTCAAATAATAATATATAAACGCTCATTCGGACGTGAAAGAGAATATCCCAGATCCTGACCTCTCATTGGATAGCAGTTTTGCGCCAAATACGAATCATGGAATCTCATACAAATGTGTTCTAGTTCGTAGTACTGTTTAAAGAATTTTATGGAAATAGAGATCGATTTCATGGTCTAAAGTAATGTACGAGTTTAGCTGTTTGGCCAATATAAAAGATGCCAAAGAGAATTTTCAGATTATGGTACCATGGTCTGATTATGAGAAGAACTGTGAAACAAATCGGGTCAAGTGCACTGTTGTTTGGTGACAACACTGCAACCAACAATATACCCAACAAATTGGCAAAAAGTTACCCAACAAGTGGGTAAAGGGAAAATATGCTCAACTGTAGAATAAAACCTTATCGTCATTTTGACCAGTCAGTTGGGTATAACAGTATACGCGTGCATGGAAAGGGAAATTTAACCATTATTTCAGCAAAGATTGACCAACACTTAAGCAATTACTTTTACTCAACAAAAACTTTGCCCAGCGTTTAAACATTGCACCAATTAGCCCCAAAGTTGGGCAAAGTTTAACCAACACATTTCATAAACTTCTTTAACCAACGGATATTTTACCCAACGTTTTAAGAGTGTAGCAAGCCTGGGAAATGCCATTTCCGGCTATCTGAGGGGTCGCGATTTTTCAAAATTTTCTGTACGCTTCGCGCCAACTGATGGTGGCGCTCCGCTTAGATAGTCGTTCGGACAGATGATCGACCGACAGCCCCCCCCCCCCCCCAACGAAAAATCCCAGATCCGCCCCCTGAAAAGTATAAGAAAAAGAACGGACAAGCAATAAGGAAAAACGAAAAAAAAAAATCTTAATGCCATAAGTCATTTACTTTTAAGTGACAAAAATATTTGCTGTTTTTGTGATCAATGTAATAGGAGAATGCAATCACAATGCCTTATTGTGCTGATCACTGGATATTAGCTGCATGAGTAGATTCATGGATGAATTCATGAATGGATGCACACAAACAATACTCCATTGAACGTGACTTAGTCCAAGTATCTGCAAACTAGCTAGGGTGTTTTTCCAGTATGGTCCCCTGAAAAGCAAAGGATTTAGTATACATCAAGTAAACATTGACTGCCTTTACAGGCCCGGTAAAGAGGTACGCCACTGATACAACTCTATTAAAAGTTCCGTCTAAAAAACACATTGCTGATAAGGTTTTCTCCGTAGCTGCCCCCCCCCCCCCCACTTTGGAACACACTCCCGGGTAATACCAGGAAATCTCATTCAGTCACTCATTTTAAAAAGCTCCTCAAGTCTCACATTTTCTAACTCTACTGTACTTTACCGTTTTCTTTCTGTATTTAAGCGCTTTGATCATTTGGAGCTAGCGCTATATAAGTATTTGTAGGTATGTATGTCTGTGTGTATGTATGTATGTGCATATTGGTGTAAAATTAAGTTCCAGGAAAGAGTTGGGACACCGTGGAGATGGCAAATTCTAACCTATACCTGAGGCACGCTGAGCGAGTCCTGGAGTGAACGTGAAGGTGTATTTTCGGTTATTAATCCGAATCCTCGCATTAAAACGTAGGAAAGGACTTTTTATGAATTTATTGAGTTGTAAGTACCTCAAAACTGTGTTTATCAAGAGTTGATTTCTTAAATTCGTTCAACAGAAAATGAGAAAAGGGTTAGAAAGCTTTCTACCCTATAAAGTAATTCATGGATAAAAGTGTCAAAGAAATGTTCTAACAAGTACTCCTTAGTAGTGCTGTAGTCGAGTCTGGAGGCTTACAGTCACAATTTACGCAATTATCAGCTTTGAAGTACTCGAGTTCTGACTGAGTTTTATTGGTCAACGGAAACTGACTAAAAGATAATGGGTGTCAATATTGCGGCAGATACCTCTTGTGAGGAATACTTGTTCAAACAATGACACTGAATAACTGGAATGTAAGTTACGGTAAAGCATTGCTTCCTAAAATTTACGAGGAGAGATGAGCCAGAAACGCGTCACAGATGTGTTAGTTCTGAGAACATTTTGTCCATTTTATAGTCCCTTTAACTTGCTAGTGCTAAATTATCCAGTGGCGTAACCAGCGGGGGGCAGGGGGGTAAACCGCCCCCGGACGCAAAAAGAGGGGAAGGGGAGAAAAAATGGGAAGGGAAGAAAGGGAGGGAATGAAAGGAAAAAGAGGAAAAGAGAGGGAAAAGAGAAAAGGAAAAAGAGAAAAGGGGAAGGAAAGGAAAGAAAGGTAGATGGAAAAAGGAAAACGGAAAAGGAAAAAAAAAGAAGGGAAAAGAAAAAAAGGTAAGGAAAAAAAACAGAAAAATGAAAAAAAAAAAAGAAAGTGGACCAACTATAACATCAAAAGCAAGATTGATCTGCATTCATGGAACCCTTTTGGTCAATCAATGAAAATTCATTCAGAAAAATATATGAACATTCATTAAGTCCCCTAAAGTTAACAAAATAATATCTTAGGTCCACTTTATCGGAGGAAGGACTTTCCTCTCTTGCTCTTTGCCAGACAGTCGGGAGCACTATAGAAAAGCAATCAAGCCCGAGACATGCCAATTCCGGCTGTTTGAGGGGTCGCGATTTTTCAAAATTTTCTGTACGCTCCGCGCCAACTAAAGACAGTCTTTCTAGCAATACTTCATATTCTAGGCACAGGAACCATTGGCCTACCGTACTCAAATGCTCTCATACACCCCTTTCATCACATACCTTTCAACCCTGTCGGTTTTGCAGTCTTTTTGGATGGATTCTTTAGTTATTGAAGCGTCAAAATTTTATCAATGTTCAATGTTGCAGAGTAGTGGCGTAGCTGCAGGAGGCAGGGCGATTGCGCCCTTACTCGAAAAAGTGAAAAATTCGAAAATTTACCTTTTAGACACACGTCAATTACAGTGTGATTTCAAAAAGTTTTTCTTCATAAAATTCTGAATCCTTCTTAATAAAAGTTCCATATCGGAAGTAATTATTTTTAAAGAAGGCAAAAAACCCTTAAAGCTGTAAGTGATCGCTCATAAAATAATCAGTGAAAAATTTTGTCCAAGCCGCTACCATGCCGTTTCCCTAAAATTTTCTTCAATATAGGCTTTCATTTTTGTCCAAAAAGGAAACAAAGTTTCAAGATTTTCCTTAATGTCGTCGAGAAGCCTTAATCCGCTCTTTTGAGATAACACGATCTTCAGTCGACATGCTATCTCAGATTTATGCAAATAGGAAACGCAGATTCTTCGATAGTCCCCCCAAAATGCAAATCTCCTTACAGGAAACCCTGAATCTAATCGATTGTATGCAATGCAAGCTCCATATTTCGGATGTTTAAAAGGACCCAAATTTTCGGTACGTACCTTATACAGTAGTGTTCACACTTAAGAAAAAAGTCAGAATCATTAAGAAAAATTGTTCTTGTTATTAGATTAAGCAAAAAAATTAGCATAAAAGTGTACCTTTTGGTCAATGGGGTAGGGTGAATTACATGATCCAAAACTGTTGCCCCCCTACCCCCGCCTCAACACTTCCCGTAAGGTCCGAAGACACCCACAAACTAACACAGCTCAACTAGTGCAAAATCGGGAAACCTCTATGCTTTTGCCCCCCCCCCCCCCCCACCCTGACAGTCAGGTCTGGCTACGCCACTGAAATTATCAGCAAGCTCCGATATCTAAATTGATGTACAAAATGTGTTTGTGCATTTTTATGTCAAAAATTCTTAAACCCATTTTGTTCGGGACATTCGACGGCCTACTTTTTAAACACTTCGCTGGTTTCGCGTCGGTTCTCTTTTCCAGTTGTGGCTCACTGGCTTGTTTCCCGTAGGCTACCCTTGCTTATGCTGAACACCAATCCCAATTCAAAGTCTGCGTTATGATCCGACCATGAGTCGAACTCCACACTCCCAAGTGCATTTCAAATGATGTAAGTACTTGGCCAGTGGTTATATCATGGAAAAACAATTTGGAGCCTTTGGTCATCTTCGTTATGCTGCTAAGAACTTCAATTGTAAATTGGGAATTGGAACTGTAACTGGTTCAAAGGGCTCAGCTGGAGTGCATCCTGCTATCCGGCGATAGCAATCAACTCCAATCCTTGTGCATATCTGCATTCATACAAACTTTGTTAAAATTTCCAGTTGTTATACGTCCTTTACGGTCAGGTGACACCATGTGTTATTTCGGAATAAATTCACCGTAATTGATAAAAGTTCATCTTGGGGTATTCCATGTTACACGTACCAGTAGTTGGTACTTTTACCATTTAAATGTGATAATTTACAAACTAGTATATGAATCAAAGGTGCATTGGGCTGAATCCTCGTGCCTCCCCTGCATTAACTCCCAACCGTGCTTTATTCTGAGCTAAAAGCTTTAATTATAGTATCATTATCTACAATCGCGGCCGTAAGTAAATGAAACAAACCCCTTTCTCCCGTTTCAATGTTGTGGGGAAAAGAGGGAGGAGGGGGGGGGGCGGGGCGGCACCATGTGAGATGGCTAAAAGGCAATGTAGTATCTGCTGCGGAGGGATTTGTTTCATTTGTTTTAACGGCGATTGTAGAAATATGTATGGGTATCGTTACGTGTCAATGGGATGCACTTGACTGAAAAGGACAAAATGTTCCTTCGTAGGCTTACACCAAATAATGTCACTTTCGGTAAAGCGTCAGGGTGAAGGTATAAGAACGTGGGTAAGGCAGCTGAAATGATAATTTTGAAATAAAATGCACGGTGTGAGATAGAAACCTCGAAGTACAGCATTTTTTTTCTCAAAGATGCATTGTGACCAAAGACATGCAGTTTAGAAATATTTAAGTTTTTCTCGGCAGTGTGGGGGGGGGGGGCGAAGAACAGGAAGGTTAAGTTCGCCATCTTCGGGAGTTTTTTGTATGAATTTGCCTATAAACCATTTAAACTGCTTATAAAATGTTGTTTAGGGTAGCAGTGCTTTCTTACATCCTTACGAGCCACTACAAAATTGGTTTACCATTAATGGTTTACCATACCAAAATTTCGGTTTACAAGCCAAATTTTAGCTGGTTGCCGTAAAAAATTCATAATGATGTACTTCAGAGGCTCGTGCAACAGTGTGGAATGTTATATGTGGGCTATTTCACAACTTATGTGCAATATTTTCCCTTAAATACGAATGTTAAAAAAGTTAAAGCATTTTTTACACGTTGAAAAGACTACGACTGATTTCTTTACCTTTCCTCTGCATAAAGATGGTTTACCTTACATGCGAAACACGTGCTATTGATACGGAAAAGGCAAATGGTAAAGGTAAAAACTGCCCTCGCTTGTTATATCATTAAGTAATTAAGTGAAATACGAGAGTTTTTAACATTTGCTTCGTGCCACTGTTTTAACTTTTTAATAATAAAAAGTGAAAATCAACAACCGCACAGCGATGCAATATCTTCCTTCAATGCTACAATTAACCCTTTACCGTTGTGCTCCAATCGGGGCATATTTGCAAGCCTCGGGAGTGGGCGGAAAAGCGGACGTAGCACGCCCCGCATCAGCTTCCGTAGGTTATTGACCCCGTGACCTTAAACTATTGTCCCTCTCGTTGTTGTGGCCGAATTTTCGGGTAGCTACTCGCAGTTTCGAGCTCCGCGTGAAACGGTAAAGATGGGTGACAGCCGCGCTCTCTGTATGGGTCCAAATGGACCCAAACAACGGTAAAGGGTTAAGTTTTTAAATGAAAAGTCTTTTCAGTACACCACAACAAATTATTTAGTCATGAGATACACTTTTAGTACAAAACTCTCTTCTTGATACAAATCAGCCTCCCCATTCCCTACCCCTCCCCCCACCACTACCATCCCCACCACCACTTTGCGCCAGTCCCCCGCTACTCTATATGCAATTCAACAAATATGACAAAATATTGCTAGAAATAATTTCTCAAACGAGGGCTTCGCTTATACTTAACATACCGATGTCCAAGAATTGTACAGGTCTTCCGACAACCACCGCCAAAAGTAAATGAAACAAGTCCCTTTCCCCCGTTTCAATGTTGTTTTACTCAGGAGTGGTCAGTTTTTCCCAACCAACATTGAAGTGGGGGAAAGGATGAGAGCGGCACCATGTGAGATGGCTAAAAGGCAATGTAATATCTGCTACGGAGGGATTTGTTTCATTTGTTTTTGGCGGCGATTGTAGACTATTGACTTCATACCTTCCTTTAGGAGACGAGCAGGATGTAGATGCATATTACGACTACTGGTACTATGAAAGCAGTCTTAAAACAGTGGACCAGCAACGTGATACTTTCTTCTCCATGGATGAAATGTCTGGAATCCAAAGTATGCCTACCTCTGAAAATTCACAGCCTACCCCTACAAAAGATGATCTTAAAACCTTTGGACATCAAGCTGAAGACTTTATCGTGCAATGCACCTTCAACAAAATACCCTGCAACCACACGTAAGTTATCTTCAGAACACAAAATACTAGATGTCATCTAGTTCCAAGTCTTTACCAATATGTGTCTGTATAAGAACTGTGATCGTTTCGACCTTTCAGTCTAAGATTGATCCAGTATTTATCCTTTCCTTTTTCGCTTTTTTAATTTTGCTATTAACTGATTAAACAACTCGAGTGCTAAAGTTGTCAGTTGCTCGTCCTCTTCTTCATGCAAACACCAATTTTGATCGAAAAGGAGGACGGGCATGACGAAGGGTATCTGATCTGTTCCCTCGTGACAAAATCAGTAATAAGACGGGGAAAAGGCGCACTCTGTGGACCAGGGGTGTCGATTTGAGTTTCAATGTATGAGGGGGGGGGGGGTTGCATCTGGCCAATCTTTTTCCTCCTGTCCTGGTGAGGTGTCCACAGCGGCATAGCTACACATTTTTGCGGGAAGGACGGCGTGGATGGTGGGTAAGCATACAAGTTTGACCATCTTTTAAGTGTCAACACCACTGTACTAGGGACGTAATTTTCGGCCCGTTAAATTTTTTCTCCTTTTCGAATATTTGAAAATATGGAGCTGTGTATTGCAGAAAAGTTGGGATTCTGAGTTTCCTGTAAGGAAATTTAAAAAGTTAGGGGAAAACTGAAGAATTTGCATGATTACCCTGTTGGCAGATCTTAGATTGAGTGGCGACCAAATATCCTTGCTGCTACGTAATGTTATCCAACGCCTACGAAATGAGGCTATCCGGCGATTTTTTTTTTAGTCAAGAGCTTATAATGGAGAAAATTTGGAATGTTATGAAAGAAAATTTATAAAAATAGCACTGTAGTTACCGTTTCCACTTAATGTTTTGGTGTCACGTGTAGCAAATTTCCGAATTTGTCACCCCCAGAGCTCGGAAAACGTTTAACACTGACAATTTGAAGGTTTTGAGCAAGCACCTTTGCTTAAAGACACAGTATCGTGGCGCGAAACGGGGGCGACATTTGGACAGCCTTCAAAAAATTTGTTATCCCACCCAAAATCCCGGATGTAGCCCATAGACACCGTATGATAACAGTTCATACGATTGGGTGGGATAGCGTACTGCTGCATATGCTTGCTTGTGTGAGCGTTAACAGGCGTAATATCTGTGTTAATTTGTATGTAGCAGGGAGTTGTTTTCCTGATACAAAAGAGTACCTTGCTCAGTGACAACAGAGAAACCCTTGGGAATTTTCCCAATATCTTGGGAATTTTGAACCATCTCGATCATTCTTTTCCTTCCCACTTTGAAAAACAGAAATATTGTGTGATTGTTTCTTTTTTCTACTTTTTTAAGTCACTTATTAATTAGTTATGAAATATGTGAATAAGTTCTAATAAGAATGCCAAGGTGGCTAATTTGTATTAAATTTCCGGCTTAATTGTTCAGTTTGACTTCGATGCTCTTATAGGCTATTATTACTGTTGTTCAACGTTGAGAGGCTATACGTTGTTATTCGAGAAGTGATCTTGGGAATTTCTAAAAAGACGAACTGGCCTAGGAAACCTGCATTGAACTTGACAGATTGGTCGAAGCGAAGGGGCTAGTCTTAGTCTTACGACAGCAAAATGTCTTCCTGTTCAGAGCTTCAGAAAGAGAAATCGAAGGACAGCGTTTGCACACGTTGTCACGAGAAGGAGAAATCAAACGAGAAAAATACAGTAGCAAACGAAAGTCGGAGTTCCCTTTCCCATTCTCACGCGGAATAGGCCCTACCTAACGTTAGATTGCCGCAGAAAAAGCAGGTTGATTGATTGGGGAACGGCTCTTGTTTATACCCCCTGTAACGGCGATTTTGCGAAACATCATCTCACAGATCATGCTCAAAGGTAAGTGAAATGTGTTTGTTCAGTTAATGATAGTAAAAAGTAAACAGGATTCCCGGCTCGTTAGGGATCCACATACCCATCCCACACGCGTGTTTAGCATAGCCTATGTACAGTACAGAGTATGCATAGGCCTAACGTTAGGACAATTTTATTAGTAGCTATATGCCTAGTAAAACTTTTGACAAGCAAGCACAGGTTACAGCAGGAGTGATCAGCACTACATTTACCACTTCATCAAAATCGTAACCCCAGAATAAGCCGCACTACTCTTGAAAAATCTGACCAGCCTATGTCCTCGGTTTGCTCATATACATGCCCCATCTAGTTTACACTTATGATCTCTCAGAGGGCCTGGCGCGGAGTTTGCACTTTCCCCAATATTGCCTTCTCAAAACTTTCTTATCAAGCATAGACCTACATGCTATCACTTAGATAATCCTAGCTGTTTCATTAGCCTACAGTCCACTTGACAATGAGTAAGTGCTCAGCTTTGCTGAATCAGTAATTTGCCAAAGATTTGACTTGATGAGAAACAACAGCGTCTGTAAGCCTGAGCATGTTGGATTTATAATATAAATGAAGATTATCTGGTGCAATATCAGGTGAGCAGGATCAAGACGCCATTATCCAGTAATTGATTTCTGTAACTTTGCTTATGCTTGAGTGACCTCCAGCTGCATAGTAATTGATACTAGTTATATGAATTGCAAAAAAGGAAATGAAGGCTTTGATAAGCATCATTCATTCCAGGGGGGCAGTTGACCCTAGTGGCCCCCCTCCCCCTCCCTGGATCTGCCCTTGATGAACATAATTAGCCTTCTGTTTTGTAATTGTGTGAAAAATATTTTGGACAACCAAATTTCCTTCTGGACAACTAAAATGAGTGAAATGGTTGCCCTAAGACAACACTAAATATTTTAAAAATGGAGGCCTGGGCTATGAATTAAGGGTACTGTAAGGTAGGCTAAGCATAGTATAGCTGCTGTACCTGTGCATACAGTATAAAAAGTTGTCTTCCCCAAGATCTAGGGAGATCTTGGCATATAAGTGCTATTTCTGGGTTAGGTTTCAACCAAGTAGTTCAAGTCAAGCTAGTCTTGACCTTTTTTTCTGTTTTGGTTCACAGGCTTGTTTTCCCTATTCCATTGCTTTTGCAAGCTCAATGGCAGCTGTAAGTTCCATTTTTAAAATCTTCAGTGAGACCGGGCCGGGAATGTTGAGTGTACATGAAATGCCAAATACAATAAAAATTAATGCCTGAGCAAAATTTATGTCCTCGATTATTGATAGTGGCATTACTTGACTTTTTCATCGGGAGAGTGAAAGTGCTTAAGTGGTGGGGCAAACGAAAATGCTCCTACTGTCGCCTATCGAGTGCCACTATTGACCAGCACATTTAGTACAGAGAACACTTTGCCTGAAATGTGTTTCAGATTGCATAAAATGGTACTTCCCAGCTGTTGTTTTTACTACTAAAAAGTGCTGCTTTCAAGATGTTTGTGAAGTTCTTACACATTTTGCCCAATATACTTTTTACATGAGGGGGGTATACAAGAGCCACTGCTGATGCCACTGGTAATCGGTAGGTTGATTTAAAATTCCTTTAGACAGAATAGATTGCAATCCCCCCCCCCCCCCCCCTTGTGCCTTTCTGTTTTAATGGGGTGTTCACATCATCATCAACCATCATTATTATGACTCTTATAACAACCAATTTTGACACCACCCCTTAATCATTGAGGGCCATGTGATTTGAAATCATGGAAGTCTGATATATGCACTCTTCTCTAAGATAAAATACTGTTTCATTGCAAATAGTCTTGATTTACTTTTCAGGTGTTCTTCATAGTACTGTACATGCAGTGGGCCACACAGACAGAGCCAAGTGAATGACCAACCTCACCACAGTTGCTAGCTGTTACACCCATAGGTGAGTGAAAATAACTGCAGGATGTATTAAAACAAGTCTTTCAATTTCCAAAAGCATGTTTTCCCAACTTCCAGGTAGTACTTCCATGGTTCACAACACTATAGCACAGAACAGTCTACCTTGTGCTGTTCAGAATTGCTCGTAACATTTTCGCGGCTTTAATTAGTACCATGAGTGGTGGCTCTATGTTGGGGCAAGAGGGGGCAATTACCCTCCATAGATTTTGTCCTTGGCCCCCCTCACTCCTCCTCCCCCCACCCAAATGTCACATGGTCAGAAAGGAGTTGGGTTTGGGTTTACTGAAAAGAATTTAAATAACATACCTCTCCAGAGACTACATTTTTCATTCAGAGATACAGTATGCTAAAACCTCAGAGCTTCCAGGGGCAAAGCCTGTTTGATCCTGCCTACTGTAAGAGGTGATGAAAGGGAAAACTAACTTCTACTTGAACTGTACTTGAAAGTAAATTTAAACTTTGAACTTTACATTGAGTTGACTGACACAATGCTGTACATGACATGTTCATGTTGGGTATAGTTAAATCTCATCTTTACTATCTATAATAGAAACTTTATATCTATATTTACTAAAATATTGCACAGTTTATGAGCATTGTTAGGCCTTTATCCAATATCTTGTTTGATAATGATGCAGAGTTGCAGTATCAATTAGTTATCCACAAAGCCTGAGTGAATATTATTTTCTCCCAATTGCACAATATACCCACTATGGTAATGTTTTGACGTTGCCAACATTTTCAGAATTATAATTGCAATGTAGTTTACCTTTACAAATTGGGCTAGTTGCTATATTGATATGATGTGCTCCCTTCCTTGAAGACAAGAGCATTCACCCCAGTATAAAGTACAGAAGTGCACAGGAGTTTGACTGCCCTGTTTCATGATTGGCTATAGAGTCAAGTGACAATATTCTTTCCTGAAATGTGAAATTTACTTAATTGCTTGGTTTGCCTGAATATCCAAAATTATGGAATGAGAAGAAAATTGTGAGATACCTCCTTAAAAACAAGCCTTGCCCTATTATCAAGTTTACAGTAGTTAGAAGTGTGGTTATAATAATTGAAAATCGCATCCATACAGTTCATCCTGTGCTGCAAACTTGCATCACCAGCTGTAAATATGATATTCCATTGAATTGCAGCATTGACATCTACTTCTGTCAAGGGCCACTATGACAGTATATTAGAGCCAGTTTGTCCCTCATCAGCAACTACAGGTAATTATGGAAGCCAAACACAGGGAGGATTGCAAATGGCTGTTCAACTTTAAACCAATAGTTATTGCCCAAGATTAGCTGAACTTTCATTGAGTTCAGACAGACATCATAAATGTCCTATATGCACAATTCCCTTATACAACATGTATTACACAGACGGTGTGTTTGGTCTAACGGTAGAGCATCCACCTCTCACGCGGAAGGCTCACTTCCCAGGTCGAGTCATACCAAAGACTCTAAAAAAGGAACCTACTGCCATTTTGCATGATCGCTGCCCTGTATAAGCAGTGGGGTAGGGAAAACAAGCCAGTGAGCCACAACTGGAAAAAAGGCCGTGGCCGGTTCGACTTGAACCAAAAGGTTGGAAACTGGGCCGTAAAACTCCATCTAACTACAACATGTAGTACAGCCAGGGCTGGAAAAAATATTTATTTTCGAGGAAGGGAGTTGCATTATTTCCCAGGAGGAGAGTAAAAGTTCCCACAATTCTCCCTGCATTTTCATGAAAAGGAAAATTTTCCTCCAGATGTCCAAATTTTCTGGGAAGGAGTTTCTCAGCTTCACAACTCTTTTTACCCATGATTATAGCATTGTAGTACATGCTGTAATAAGTCACAACATCCGGCATGGTGCCATGCAGTCTCTTTCCAAGGGAATGATGAAATCCTTCATGATAGGCACAAGCAACCCAAATCTGTGGCCAAACCCAGAGATTTGTCTGGGAATTATTTTGAATAAAATGTTATGAAAGAAAAATTGAAAATTTGGATTTTAAATTCAATGTTGATTTGGGTTTGAAAATTAAATTTCAAGTTAATTGTGGTTTTTAAAGGACAATTGCATTTCCTTCAAGAATTAGAAGGAAGTACACAATTGGAATGTTACTTGTCATTTTCTGGACAATAAATAACATACCCATCTATGCTCCCTTGGAAAGAATGGAAATTGTTTCCTAAAATGTTTCCCATATACAGTGGGGACCATCCATCATAACTGGGAGATGAATCCCCTGTCCCACCTTGCTCCCCTTAGCACCTCTCAGGCACTCCTGGTTTTCCTGAACACTTATGGCAAAATAAATTGCCATAAAACAAAGGGTCATTCAAGATTTAGCATGCATGGAGTTGTTTTGCCCTCTACCTAAACAAAAAGGGATGGGGGTATATTGGATGCCAGTCTTCCCTTGTATTTCTGCGGTGGAAGTGTGATGTCTTTGTCACAGTGTGGGAGGAGGGTGCTATATTTACTGTAATTGTTCATAAAGTTCTAAAGCTTTGACTATTTTCATGACAGTAAGCATTTCTTCTGGAGTACAGTACCATAGCTTGACTGTCAGATATGCATCTCTCTTCTACTCACAGTAGTTGTATTTCCTTTTATTTTTGGTTTCGATGATAAGAGAAACCAATGCATTCATGATGGCGTGCGTGTATATGTATGTAAGTGTGTGCGTGTGTGTGTGCATGTGTGTGTGTATGTGTGTGTGTGTTTGTGACACTTTGCTTGTTAACACGATATCTCAAGACAGGAATATCTGACAGTTTTCAAACTTGGTACATAGATGCACCATACTGAGAGGAAGAACCCTATTGTTTTTGGTGGAGGTCAAAGGTCATTTGGGGTCACCAGGGGTCAAAGTCTGAAAATCTTGTTAACACAATATCTCAAGTTTGGAAGCTTGGATATATTTCATATGTGGTATGTGGATGCGTTATAGCCAGAAGATAATCCCTATTGTTTTTAGCAGAGGTCAAAGGTCATCTGGGGTCACTAAGGGTCAAAGTCTGAAAATCCTGCTTATGCAATATCTCAATTAGATAGCAAACATGGATAGATTTCATATTTGGGTATGTGGATGCATTATGGTCAGAGGATGGTCCCCATTGTTTTTGGCAGATATGAAAGGTCATCTGGGGTCTCCAGGGGTCAAAGCCTGGAAACCTTTGTAAATATGATCTTTCAAGATAGCTGTTTGTCCATTTGTCTGTCTGTTGTTTGTATGCATAGCTATGGAATGACAAAATTATGTTTTGAACATGCTAGTGTAGTATTTGAATGAGAAGATAATGGTGCATGATGGCATTCTTTGAAGCGGAACATTTATGTATCATCGAAACCTCAATGCAGTTTTTCATTCTGGTTTAACCTAGCTAGGCTACTCTCATCATTTCAAAATGGATTTATGAAGTCAGAAGTCCAATGTTTTTTTATTATTACTTATTTTATCTATTATTCCAACAATATGCTATCCAATCTGTTTCTTTGGGTGTTAATTCTGAAAATGCAAGTTTTTTCTAGTGATAACTGGTTGACCACTTTTCAAATGCAGTCACATGCTTGCAAAACATATATACCTGCTTTCCAAGGTGCTTTTGAAATGTCGGATATTAACATCAAAAAGCTGACCAGGAAAGAATAAAATCCTTTGTTAAACAGAATTTGTTTTGTAATTTTTTAATGTGCTGTATAGGCTCAGTCCTGGCAGATCTGCAATCACTAGATCTTCCCGTTTTAACCATACTACTCCGAGGTACATGACTGCTGTTGTCATTTTTCCACATTGAAAGGCAAAAACAGTCATCCCAAACTTACTGCATTTCGAAGCAAAGGCTAAAGCTCACAGTTTTCTTTTCACTTCTCTTAATTTCTTAAAAGTATCTTTAATAATTTTTTTGGACTTCAGTATTACATATTCTAGGAAAACCAAGCAGTGACTCCCCCAAAAATGGCACATGACCGTGAAGAGCCAATCATGAAACAGGAGAGTCTACTACACTACTTCAAGTTGGGGAGACTGCTCTTGCCCTTTAAGCTTTTCATTAATCATGCTTTGATATCAAAGGGCAGAAAAGAGGATCTGAGCTTTCCCTAGATTGAAACAGTATCATGAAACTGCATGGTAGGAACATTCACCATTTGCATTTGGCATGAACATATCCATGGATAAAAAATACCTTTACCCAAGTTGCAAATTTTTTGCCATTTGTCAGTTTGTTAGTTTTTTTCTTGATTCATTTATCTTCAAAATATGATATAAAGGATAAAATGTAGTTTTCAAACTTTGCTAATTGCTCCATTGTTATTGCCTGCTTGGACAAGAGGTGACTTGAAGTACAGGTCTAAGTGCAGTACAATCTATTTTGTCAACAGTTCAGTTGAAGATTTCCTGGATTGCCACAATGAAAATGACACTGATGAGGCAGAGGCAGACAATATAATGTGGGAGGAAGCAGTCAAGTCTAAACATGAAAGGAGACTTTCTAGGTAAATTCACTATGCATTGGTTTCAGTTTCTTTGAAAAGAGAATCCTTGTACCAGATGGAAAAATATCAAGTTTTTGTTACATCTTTTGAATTTCCATTTTGATCTGGATTCTGCTCAAAATATTTCCGGAATGGTAGTTTGCCTATCCCCAGTTCCACGACCTACTGACAGTAATACCAACCTCACCTCTGAAGCTCTGGCCTTGTCCAGTAATCAAGTTTTGGCACCACAAGTTTGAAAGAAATCTTTTATGAATAGCTCTCTCTTCAAGAAAGTGAGAAATATGAGAACAATTTCATCTTTTTGGAATTTGTGACAAGGAGAATAAAGAAAAAAAATTATAAGTGTTTTTCGTACATTTCTAGTTCCAGCTGAGCCTGCTTATTACATTTGATTTGAAGAAGTACCAATGCAGATTACTAAGCAATCCAGAAAAATTTCAAGTAAGCAAGGACAGAGCAAAAATATTTCTGTGGGCATTTCATATATTATGCTGTTTTTTTTGACACAGGAGGACCAGCCCAAGGATCCACCCAAAGTTGTCAAGTTCACCTCTGCATATGCTAGTCATGTACAGTGTCACGTTCCACTGGACTGAAGATTCAAAATCTCAGCTACAATTGGGGTGTAAAAGGCACCAGGTTGATGCTTCCGAACCAGGATGGATTTATGCATGATTCTGAGTATCCTGGCAGAACCTAGAAAACCACATCAATACTGGAAAGATTGCTTGCCATGCTTGCCATTTAATGGTTTACATCACAAAAGCAATTTTTATTGGCCAAATGTGTTTTGTGTATGAAGTTGTGTGAATAGGAAGATGGTGTGATACCTCAACAGTATTGCCAACCAGCTTGTTACTGTATTGAAGCCTTTCATTTATATGTTATACTTTAGGCCTGAATTTTATTCCAGTTACTAAAAAGCATGAAAGAAATAATGGGACTATCATATCATGCACAATAAAGACAACAAGAATATAGGAACAATTTTTGGTGCACTCAGTGGAGCATGTGTCTTTTGTAAGCTTCAAATGAATCATAAGTTGAAGCAGGGTTCCTACATTTCTGGAAACTAATTTTTCACTTTTCCAGGACCAAATATTAAAAGAAATTGCACAACTGTTTTTTTTTTTTTTGGGGGGGGGAAGGGGGAACTGTTACATCAAATTATAAAAATTTGTGAAAATTTCCATGAATTTTTCATGACTTGGTTAACACAATTTTTTGAACTGGAAAACTTTACCAGGCCCTGGAAAATATGTTTTCAAATTTCATGACTTTTTAGGTTTTCAATGATCATGGCAGGAACCCTTTTAAAGGTGTTTAAGTCATTTGTTTAATAGAGACGTTGGTATGCCAAAGGAAGTGAAAGTTTGAAACTGCATGTTCAGGATATTCAGATTGATAATTATAGATTATTTATTTGTAGTAACTGTACTGTGTAAGAAATACCCATGCATCATCCTGATCTGTGATATCAAATTCAAGAATGCAGAGTGGCTCATATTCCGACAGAGAGTGCAGTCTGATTCAACAGGGTTTTGTATGCTCACTTTGATGATATACCCTTCAAACAGTAGACCAGGATTGTGTCTGCGCAATGAGACGTTTTAAACAGCTGTGGGTGGCTACAATTAAACAGGTTGGGAGAATGTGTGAAGTAGTGAGAGGACTTGGCATAGCTTGAATATTCTACCTCCAGAAGTAGACCCTAATTCTGATTTTAAAGATATTCTGTAAAAGAATGTTTCAAATAAATTTATGTTTAATACGGTGAAGTAGAATGTTGCCCATCATTCTTAATTCTTCGGATGCTCAAAATATATGCAAGTAAAGTTATCAGATTTTTAATTCAATTTTTGTGAACTTGGAGCAAGCTTGTGTTACATATCCTACACTTGCACTGATCAAATGTGTTTTCTAAAACTTCTTTTGCAAATGATCGAAATATTTCTTTTCTTAGATTTGAATATGCCATGAGCAAGGGTGGAAAAACCAGCAAAATGGGAAGCTCCTTGCCAAGAATTGTTGTAAATTTGGAAGAGTATTTTTTTTTACAGACGAACATTTAATTTCCAGTGTAAATTTTATTTGTGCTGAAAATTCACATTTCCTAGCTATCGTCATGTTTGGAGCCCTCGCCATGGTTAGTGGGACACAGAAATTTTTCAATCGTGAAATTTTCTATTAATGGGTTAAACCAAATCCTTGTGTTTAATTTTGAATAAGAGCAATTGTAAATCAGGACTTGATACTGTAAGCATTGCCCATCTGTGCTGAAACATTGACATCACTCCTTGAACAGTACTTCCTTCAGGTTCAGTCATGACGTGCTTTGGGTCTGTGTTGCCACATTCATGTACGTTATGCCAACATCCCAAGGACCAAATATGACTTGAATAAAACTTTTGATTACATTTAATTCTAGCATTGAGCAATCCATGAGAGCTCTTTTATCAGCTCTCTTCCACTAATTTGGTTTAATCCTACACCTGATCCACAAGCTTGTTTATTTGTGGTATTGTGCAGTACTTTATGTGTCTCCATGCACCTGAGTACCATTTAGAAACCAGCCTGGTAAAGGTGCATGCTGGTGCATGCATGGTGCCTCTTAAAGGCCCTTTTCTCTCACCCCAAACAGTTTCAATTCTCCTAACCTTCTTACTGAAGCCCCTCCCACAATTGTCTGTAATTCATCCTTATCCAGACAAAATCTCAGTTTATTGATTCAGGGTGAGTATAGAAATACTCAATTAATATTATCAAAACGAGTCTCAGTACCATTCATGATGTGTAATATAAGCTTTGGCACTCTGCATTGTTTGAATTAGCTGTCAATCAAAGAGCTGAGCCAATTGAGAATTTTAGTACCCGGGTTCCAAAATTGTGGTTTGGGGTGAGAGGTTTGGCCCTTTAAATTGGAGACTGCGGTACTGCTTTGATGGGTCTCATATATGTCCTAATATCCATCATTGTTTGCTGTTAGTTATGGAGGGACTTGTATCAGACGTAGAATGATTTTGCAATGATGTAGAATTAAGTTGTTGCCATAAGGAGAAAATATATTTATGCAAATTGCATGCATACAGTATGTGCACTTGCTTACTGTACAAACAGCACCGCTACACTTGAAGGGAATGTAGCATATCCACAAAGATAGTTAGGAATATATAGCACTTTATACATGAAGATCAGTACCAATTGGTTAAATTTTGATATGAATTGAAACAATTACTCCACTCTCATTGATCAATTTTTTGGGGGGTACTGGTATTTGTGTACTCAATCAATGGCATAAAAAGGCCTTCTAGATGCATGGGGAAGCTAGACAGAAAGGGGGTGCCCAAATTCATTTTTCTAAAAGCCTCGAGCTCTAATATTCATGGGTGGGGGGTGGGGGTATGGGGTAGGAATGAAACCTTGCACACACAAGCTCTGTGATGTTTGAATTCTCCATGGACCCCTGTGCATTGTCCACCCAGGTCCACCCTACTGCTACCTAGAAGTCCCCAATAAGAATGAAGTTGTATGTAATTGTAGACTTTTGAAACTCATTTCAGCTTTGCTGAAGTTCTACTGCAGAGGTGCACTAGGCTGGTGTTCTTGTTTAAATTGGAGAAGGTACTAGAGTGTGTAGAACACAGCTTTTAAAATAGGGCTTCATTGTGATCCTTTTTGAAGTCTGAAAACTATGTAAAAATTTGCTGCGCGCCCATCAGAAAAAAGCAGAATGTGATCTATTCAAAGTTTGACCATACATTTTGTAGGGATGGATTTGTAAACTTCAAAAAGGAGGTGGATAGTTCTTGTCAGCCTTTCAACCTGCAGGACAGTGTGCATGGTAAGTATCATCTCCTCCTTTCTCCCCCTCCTCCCCCCCCCCTCATTTTGGTCCAGCCGAGAATGCTAATAAAATATGCTAGGTGCATGCTTGATTCTATATGAGAATGAACGGCTCAGTAATTGCAAACTCAAAATCATCATAACTGCCATTGTCATTCTCATTGAAAAGAAATGGTAGGTAGACTATACATCTGTGCTACAGGCCCTTGCTCCAGTGAATGCAATTTATAACACTTCCATAACTACTGTAAACCACTGGAAAGAGGTTCTTCTACATCCTGTAAATACCCCATCATTTTTCTGATCTACCTCTGTAAGTGAATAGCCTGACCCAACTAGTCTTCAAGGCATATGTAAAGGTATAGGAAATATGTAATTCACTCATATCCCATAGTAATATTAAATGATTTTTGACAAAATTATAATAATTACTGAAATTCCTAAAAAGTCAATTGACCGAAATCATAAAATAAAAGATGAAAATCAGGTAGAGTACCATATTCTTACTGGAATCTTGTACCAGCTGTTTCACTTTATTGTTTTACACATAAAACTTCCCATCAACATGCCATAATACATTTCTTGATCAATGAGCATGACAGTGGAAAGCTCTTATTTTTTTTTATAATAGTAGACACTATGATTAATTCCCAAACAAAACATAACTCTTCTATTTTGCATGTTGTTATGAATTCACTTCAAAAATGATACAAAAACTTGTGTTTTTCTGAAAAAAAGTTTATATTTGAAGTGATATGAAAACTACTAGTAACATCTTTGTAAATGAAGTTTTTAAAATGTAGGAAATCGAGGCTTTCATGCAACTTTCATGATATATCTTCCATGATAGTTTGGGTCTACAAGTACATTTTTTGTCACTGATATCGTGATATGCAATTCCCATCTCAATGTACTTCTGGGTGGTCTTTCCACTCCTATACTTGCACTCCTGTCACTGTATCCTAACATGATGACACCGGCCTTCTTCCCCAGTCTCGGAATATTGCATTAAGTAAGTATTGACAGTCATACGAAGCAAGTTTGAATAGTTGAATTCTCTAGGCAATCAGCTTGCAGTGGAGATGTAGTTCTCAAAGCCACCATACAGACCTGGCCTGCACTTTCTTCTTTAAAGAGAAGACATCAATTTTCCTTCCAGCCTAACAAGAAGATGATGGTAGGTTCCCATGCATGAGTTCTGCCATATAGTAGGTATTGTAGGTGATTTTTTTTCCAGAATAGTTGATCATGCAGTTCCTGTAGTGCTAATGCCTTCAAGGATACAAAGAAGAGCATAATATAAATAAGTAATATGTCACATGTAGTAATTAATTAATTTTAGTTTTAGTAAACGGTTGAAAATGTTGTACTCTTGAAGGTTGGTTAACTCTGGTATGATATTTTAACTTACTTCATGCTATGTACATATAGCCATGTTGAAGATTCTTGTGACAGGCAGAGGCTACTGAGCTGTTACATGAATGACACATAGGCCTGGATTAATATGATGTTTATTTCATATGATGTTAATTAAAATGCAAAATAGTTAGCATATGAAACATGAGAGATGTACACTAGCTTGTGAAGGGAATCATTTTCAAAAAATATGGATACTCATGTCAATTAGTTATGAGAGAGTAACCTTTGTAATAAGTGACTGCTCTTCCATTGACCAATTCAGAAGATGCAGTAGGGAGCTAATGCTTTCATTACAACTGGCAGTTGCATGCACTGCAATTGTTCTGATTTGTTAAACATGACAGCTACTTGACAGGGTTAGTCTCTTAGCAACAAAAGTTTGTGTGCTTTTTGAGGAGCTAAAGATGTTAGCCATTTTACCAGAACTGGTGGGAACCATCTGGAATGAAGAGTTTCACCCTTTAAAGAAGCCTAGCAGTGGCAAACATAGTTTTACAAGAAACTTTGTCATGTGGGGTAGCTAGAACCTTTTTTTTCCTAATTTGGAGGGTAAGGGGGGGGGGGGGCTTTAAATGATTGATAGATTTTATTTTGTTACGTACTTCGGGTATCAGTGGAGAGAAGTTCTAATTGCCACCCCCCATTACCTAGTTAACAGGGCTGCATGTGTATTCTGTTACATGTACAGCATTTCATTAGGCCATTTAACTGACGACGTAGACCTGTTTGAGGGCTATTTAATACCCTGATGTTTTAAAATGTGGTTAGATAATGGATTATAGCAAGCACCCTGAAAAGTCTTAAAATCTTTGGTCTAGTAAACTAAGTTCTCCTGAGGTCGGGTGTGGAAGAACTGTTTCAGACAACCATCATTGCCAGACTATCCCTAGATGCAATTTGCTGTCACATGTCAATTAAGCATTCAGTGGAAATTGTTGGCATTATTACAACAGTACTGAGCTGGTTGGATACTGTATTCTTATCCTTTGAACATGGTCAGTCCAATTTATTTCTAATCATCCTGTACATAATGCTTCCATCAAGCAAACCCAAGAAAACTTTTGTGCATCACACAACTATTCTTTTTTGATTTTGTGCTAATTTAGGGGGTGAAAAGCCAATTGTCGAGCTAGCTAGGCCATCATACTGTATGTGATCAGAGTGTAGTCTGAAATCTGTCAATTCACACAAGTCTTTCTAATTGTGGGATATATTTTACTAAAACACCATGTAACTCAATTGTAGGACAAAGAGTGTTGTGCTTGAAGTAATTTCATACTGGCAATGACTAAAGTTTTGTCCCTTTCACAGCTGTTTAAGATATATCAATCAGCCTTAATTTGAAGGTGCACCCTGGTAGAAACTACTGTAGCATTAATTATACACTCAATAAAATAACAAGGATCCACAAGCAACGTGATGGAAGTTGAATTTGTTTCTTGCTGTATTGTATCGGACCTTGGGAATTTGTGCCCATAATCTTGGGAAAGTTTCTCCCTTGTTCAATTTTATATGGCATATACACGTACGTAATACTACACATCGCCAAGTAAAGGATTACTAAGTAAAAGAATTACTGCCAATGTCTGCTAATTGCCATCGTATTTGTTCTTATCTCTTTTCCTTACCTTCTCGCAGCTTTAAACATCACAAATTACTCCTTAACTAAAGCTGATAAAGCGTTCCCTGGAAGCCGTGCCGTCAATCTCATGTTAATTTTGGGAAAAGTTGCCCTCGCCGACATCTCTTGTTATTGCCGACGATTGTTCGTTGTATGTGGTATTTGCAAATGTCTTGCAGAAATCCACATCACCCGAATGAGTACCGTCTAGTACTTCCATGCTTCAACTTCCCGCCGTCGATTACACGAACATTTTTCACGGCCAAGGAGGGTGATGGCGCTGTAACAGTTTTTGATGCGCGAAGGAGAAAAGAACAATTCTAAAAACATGCTGCCGCCCCCGTTTCGCTCCACGATACAGTGTCTTTAAGAATTGCAGTTTGCGGCGCGCAAAGCGGGCGAAGAATTTTGCTGTTTTGAAACAAATGACGAACATGGAGCTTTTATTGGAGAGAATTTGGAAATTTCAGAAGTTTATGAGCTGTCTTAACCACACAGTACGCTGGTTTCACAAATGGCAAATTTCTGAATTCTTCATTTTGTCAGAGCCGCTTGCTCCCTGTGGCTACGCCACTGGGTGTCTGAGAAAGGAGGCCCAGATGCAAAATGGTGCTAAATGTTTCAATATTTCGAGTTACTAGGAAACTCCAATTTTTTTAAAAACATGATCTTGAAAGTGTGGGTAATTACTTCAGCGGACTATATGGTCAATGTTAATTCAAATACCGGTATACTCTATAAGTAAATAGAATCACAACGAAAATTGTGATAGTTTGCCAAGGATTTGTACAAAAGGTCTAATAGTAAGGAACCATTTTTGATAAAAGAAGGTAAAATAAATCCATAAACTGATCAAAGCACACTTCAATCTATGGAGTGCAGGAAAATCACAGATCGAGGGAGGAGGTGGGTTGGTACCCACTCGTGCTACTGAGACACCGTTGCAAAGGCCTATCGGAGTATGGTTGTTGATACAACAAAAACCTTAAAATATGTCCTTCGAAGTTCCGAACGACACCTCATCCTACACTACCTGCAGACAGAAGATGGAGGTATACCTGTAATTCCAGACTGAAGTCTCTTATCAAGCAAAATTCAGTGTGATTTTACTTCTCTAATAATGAACTAAATACGAAATGATCGAATTGCTTAACGAATATGTGATGTGCAGTGCCTAAATTTTGCAAATCATTTATTTTTTTGAAAAAGTTGCACTGTGCAGACTGTGCACCGAAGCATTTTCCGTAAATGTGTTAAGCCTGCCAGGCTGGTATTCTTTAAAGATTACAAATTTCATTAGAACAGAGTAGGGCACGATTCCTCTTCAAGTTCCCAAATGTGCTGCTTCATAACCACACCGGCTGCCCTATGCATCGACATAATCATAGAGACCGATAAAAAATGTATGTTTGATTTGCAAGTTAAAAAAATAACATCGATGAGACTGCAAGCGCACGGAGCGCGAAAGTTTCGGAGATTTGCAAAGTATAAACGTGTATTTATTGACATTAAACAGACATCGATCGTAATCGGTAGAGCACACCTTTCATAAGCTACATGTGTAGTCTTTTTGATAGTACCTATTTTTTAGTTGCAGGTCACAAAATGTAAGGGGACTTTTACGTTAGTATCCCCTCCACTCAAAAATGGGGAACATTTCCCCCTGCTCCCCTACCGACATCGACGTCTATGCTGTCGACAACGAAGAACATTTGATATATATTGACGCATCTATGGACAGATGGATAGGACTTACACGCATATACGCGTAATGTACACAAAACGCAAACGAATACACGCATTACGTACCTATATCGATGGCTAGATTTAGTCGGAAGCATCAAACCCACTCACGATTTCTGTAGTAAATATATATGACATAGTAGATAACAGAACTTTTGTCTTCAATTGCACTGATATTTTTCTGCAAAAGAAAGCGTGTTGCCTGCATGAAAAGTGTGCACATCGGCCGCATCATCACATCAGAAGTTCGATAGCGCTTACAAATTCCTAGTTTTACGACAGAATTTAATAGCTTGATAGGGTGAGAAGCGTAATTGACGGATCTGATACATACTAGGTTTCCCTCTTATTTACTACAAATTGGATAACAGATTTCAAATTTGGACAAATTAATTAAAACTAGCACGATTTATTATCATTCCATTGGATTGCATATCTCAACAAAATTGACGAATTTTCAATTATTTAAAGATTTATATTTAAAGAAAATGAAAAGTGAATTCCCAGCTATGATTGGATCATCAAGAGCGACAAAATCTTGTATGAAAATATATTCTTTGGCCACTCTACTACTTTTTGGAACACGTATAAATACTGACTGACTGACGAATCTATAAAACACGAATTTCACGAATCTGTTCACGCTTAAAACGTATTTAGCAATTAAAAACTTGTTTGGTCTCATTTTGTAAGCACCTTTTCAATTCTCACATTTTAGCTAATTGACACCAAATTTTTAGCAAATGTACGGTTCAAAATTAAAATTAGGAATCTGACATGTGATATGTTTCTTAACGTGTATACAAAGTTGGGGGAAAAGTGTTTAGCAAATTGTTCAATAAACACCTTTTTACAGACTTGGAATTTTTCATTTCACATATAGAGACGAATGTTGTCTCAATGTAAGGATATATTTTAACTAAACGCAAATATGTCTTGAATTTTACAATATAAAATATTTTACAATGCTATGTCACTTGTAAATGCAAGATAAACAAATCTGAACGAAAATTGCATTCACGGCTATTCCAAAATGACCAAAAAATAGCATTCGTCCCTGCGTGAATTTATAACCTACGTATGTGAGACCATGCGCACTGTTTAACCCTTTACCGTTGTTTGGGTCCTTTTGGACCCATGCGGGGAGCTCGGCTGTCACCCATCTTTACTGTTTCACGCGGAGCTTGAAACTGCGAGTAGCTACCCGAAATTTCGGCCACAACAACGAGAGAGACAATAGTTTAAGGTCACGGGGTCAATGGCCTACGGAAGCCGATGCGGGGCGGGCTACGTCCGCTTTTCCGCCCACTCCCGAGGCGCGCAAATATGCCCCGATCGGAGCACAACGGTAAAGGGTTAATCTAAAATACCTGCAATGCTCGGCTAAAGGGTTACGTGCACACACGCAGAGACAGTGGCATCGGCTTTGCAGTAAACACACTCCACAGGCTTGATGTTAATCTAAAATACCTGCAATGCTCGGCTAAAGGGTTACGTGCACACACGCAGAGACAGTGGCATCGGCTTTGCAGTAAACACACTCCACAGGCTTGATGTTAACCCTTTACCGTTGTTTGGGTCCTTTTGGACCCATGCGGGGAGCTCGGCTGTCACCCATCTTTACTGTTTCACGCGGAGCTCGAAACTGCGAGTAGCTACCCGAAATTTCGGCCACAACAACGAGAGAGACAATAGTTTAAGGTCACGGGGTCAATGGCCTACGGAAGCCGATGCGGGGCGGGCTACGTCCGCTTTTCCGCCCACTCCCGAGGCGCGCAAATATGCCCCGATCGGAGCACAACGGTAAAGGGTTAATCTAATATATCCTAACTGGCTAAGGATAGCCCTAATCCCTAACCCTAACAAAGAATACAATCAATTCAATACAATGACAACAGCCAATCAAGAGACACCTTGTTAAATAGTGCACCTATGAAGCCCACAACAGTAACAGATAATTCACCGTTACACTTATCAAAGTCAAAAAGTATCAATGATCACTTAAAGGAAGATCATTTTAGTTGTCGTGTTGATCATATTTGAAGCCGTTGCTATTCATAACAAATATCTTCCCCTTGAAACTGGGCTTCATGACCTAGACGATGGAGGCATTACTGGACCGATTTTTTTCTACAAAACCGACAAATAAATAACCGTCCTTGAAATTTCTATCAGTTTCACTTTTCTTTCTTACAGTTTTAAGAGGATTTTTTTCTTGACATTTTACATTTTATTTTCTAGAGATTATATAAGTTATATAAATTCTTACAGCAATATGTGTATTTCTTCAGTTAGTCTACCACACTCTATGTATGTTATAATCCTGGGAAATGTTTTAGGTAGAGAGACGCAGCAAATATTGCGTAGTTTAAACGAAAGATTGGTGTTACAATTTTCCTTTGTGCCAACAACTGTCAACTCTCATGGTTCCGGAAGCATGGCCTAGGAATTGTTCCGATGTTGGCGGAAAAATGTCCTGCATGTGTGTAAATTCAAAGTCACTGGACAATTGTGGGGGAACACATGTTTCTCTCTGTCACACGGATATCAGCCCATGACAGAGAGATGTGTCGTTTACTTACTTTTAAATGATGACATACACTTTTTGAAGCGATGCCGATTTTAAATAAAGCAACAATGCTTTCCACTTGCGTCTACAAATTTATAGACCATGATGTTTCTCATCCACAGATTTTTCTACACCCTGCAGAACTTCGTGTATGGAAACTGTTTTACCTTCAGTGGTAAACCTGGGAATAGATCTTTCCCACGCGTGACGAAGATCGGTTCCAATTTTGGTAAGAAGAATATGATATTGCGAACAAAAACGATTCCCTTAAAATCCGATTAACAGATTACAACTTGAAAATTGCAATGAAATTGCATCAATGTCAATTGAATTGAAAATCAAATGCGTGTTAACATCCATAGTTCAACACTAGTGGCATGATTATTTTATTAATTTTATCATTGACGTATTTCATTGGTAAATTACTACCATCAATATGAGCACCAAGTTTCTATAGTGCAAACATTTCATACTCGTTGCTGAATGATATCATTTAAACAGGGGCGGCGATCTATTTTTGGGGGATGAGTGCTATGCAGAATTGTATTTCTGACATTGATAAGTAAGCTTAACGACAACAAGACTGAGTTCCTATATAATTACTGGTTCCTAAAAATGCTTTCCAAGTTTTCTGTTAATTCTATCTTAGTCAGTTAGTTGGTAATACATCGATAAATGCTGTAGCCGAAGTACGTAATCTCGATGTATATTGTGATGTACTACTATTTATAAAGTTTGTTGTAAAGCATTTGTCCAGCTGCTCAAAATTTGACAAATTAGGAGGACGTTGACTTGGGATGCTTGCTCCATGCTTTCGTTTCCTGCCATCTCGATTATTGTAACTCTTTATTGTTTGGGCTTCCCGACAATATTATCACCAAATTACAAAGAGTTCACAATTCGGCGGAAAGACTTGTCACCCTTACCCGGAAGTTCTGTCACACTTCACCAATTTTGCCTGATCTCCATTCGCTTTAATGTGATTCTGTTGGTTTGTAAAACCCTTAACGGCATAGTTCCGGTCTATTTGTCGAGACTATCGTTAAAGAGGGGGTGTTTAAAATACCAGCTGCGCCATCAATCCGCAATTCATTTATTTTTTTTTTTCGATTTAATACCTCTTTTGATGAACCTTCTTTTGCTGTAGCGGGTCCTCGCTTTTGGAATTCTCTCCCGACTGATCTTGGATTATGTCCCTCCATTGGCATTTTTAAATCTATACTTAAGACTAACCTTTATAAGCAAGCTTCAAATGTTTCGTATTCTTTTTTTGTTGTTTTTATTTTGTTCTTTTCCTTTGTTTTGTTTTAGTTTTATTGTACATCGCAACAGATTAGATTTTTTATAATTTTGGCGCTTTATAAATTCTGTTAAAACTAAAAATAAATGGGTTTAAAGGAGGGGACAAAAATGACCAAAAGTCTGATATCTAGATCATGTCACCGACCGGATTTGTCTTTAAGCGCAAAAAAAAAAAAAAAATCAGAACAAACGCATACGCACTTACATCGACGGGCATATTATTCACAAAATAATGATAGATGGTGCATCAAAAATGCAGTAATTTTTACTTTTATAACTGAATAGCTTCAAATTGATTTTTAAGTGAAACCCTAAAGTCATCTGTATACCTCAACGTTTTATTTTGTTTACTCTGCCCGTTTTTTTTTTTTTGTTTTGTTTTTGTTGATCGGCCTGAATTATTGGGTAGATGCGCACTGTCAAACAAGATGTTTCTTGATTGGCTGCTGCCATTGTATTGTATCGATTGTATTCTTTGTTGGGGTTAGGGATTAGGTTAGTGATGAGGGCTATCGTTTTCCAGTAAGGAAATTTATTTCATGTTAAACAGTGCGCATAGCCCCGAATTATTGGGGCTAAAACGATATGTTTGCCTTCAACATTTTTTGTGGTGGGGAAATTAGTCGCTTCCCTAAGGATCGACGCCCCTGTCGTTTAACCATCCATTATTAATGTTTTACTTGGTTTAGGGTTGCAGCTGACGCTGAACATTGAAGAAAATGAATACGTGGGATCCTTTACTGAAGACACAGGGATCCGAGTAATGGTTCATCCCGCTGACATTCTACCCCATCCAGAGGATGTTGGTTTGTCTGTCTCTCCGGGTTTATCTACAAACATAGGAATTCGACAGGTATTAGCGCTGCTAACATTACAATTTTTTACCCTTCATTTTCATAAATATGTGATGAAAGCTTTGAGTTGAGTGTTGGGATACAGAACTGAAAAGGCTCTATAAACAGTAAAAGATTACAGGGGATCTGTCTGATCCCATGTCGAAAAAGCACACACACACACACACAAATACACTTAAATGCAACTGCACAAGCAGTAAAGCACGTTTTGTGAATTTGCTTGAAATGTGATCAGGGACAGGGAGTTGTTATTAGCTACACCTCCCTGATGTGATGCCATTAATTTACTTATCTTACGTAGGCCTATTTCAAACATCATGCTTTTGCCTTTTGTAAAATCATAATAGGCAATTTCAAAGTGGTTGTAAAAGACATTCACAAGCTTAAAAGTCTACAACAACAAAAATTTATGAAGGCTTTTTGACGATTCCTCGATATTTTAAATATGACGATATATTTTATCTCATAAAAACCATGCTATTGCTGTTACGTCTAATTTAACATTTTATATACGGTCCATTAAATTTGTTTGTCAAGTAGCTGAGAAAAGCTTCAAGATATTTCACTCATTAGGATAGTCCAACTCATTCAAATTAAGCGATACTTAGAATTGTTAAAAAGATTGAAAAAATGACTGAGAGGTTGGTATCTGATTTATGACGTAGTAAATTATATAAAAAGGGGCGTATCATCTTATAGATTCAAAGGCAAACCAGCTGTAGTGTTTCACACTTGAGTGATGTTAAATGGGCCATGTAGACAGTCTCTCATCTACCGTATATGTCAATAGCATTACCTTTTATTGGAATAAACGGCACTGAGAGAAACATGATCATTTAAAAGTTACTTAGAGGAAAGCTTTCGAATCAATCAATATTTCAATAACGAGACTAGAGTGGTTGCTAAGTACCCCTGCAAACACGCTAAAACATTCGTAGGTATTCAGAGCACAGAAATAAAACGGAAAAGGGTTTTCAATTTGTTTCATTAATCATAACATTGTTTCTCCCAAGTATATACCGTACCTGTACTTTAAACGTAATGGCGCATTCACATCACAGCTGAAATATTCCACATTGTGAGGACTAGACGATAAAGACTGAAAAGGTTTTAATCAAACAAATAAGGGTTTTTTGAAGGGGGGGGGGGGGTTGATGGGCATAAAGTAACACCTATGCCTATTCAAACCTACTATAAACATTTTCCCGTCCGGAAACGATATCGACTGGGACGTTAACGCACTTTAATGCTGTAAAGCAAAAGGCTGCATATAAAATCTGAAGTCAGTTTTTAAAGCGGCTCATTGAGTAGGTGCATGAAATTCAACAGATTTTTCCAAACCTGTTAAGTTTTCTTCACATACCAATGGCAAATGGTCAAACTAAGACAATCCCCATATACTACGTACAGATACCTCTTTAATGAGTGAGTTCTCTGAGGTTCAATTCGGTTTTCAAAAATTCGTGACCAGACACTTTTTCAAAATAGGCACAAAACTGTTGCACGTCAGAACACCACAAAATTCAAAAATTTAGCTTTTCCCTGAACTATTGGATGTGAAACTTGGCTTATTATGCTAATTATAAGCATTGTCATGAGGTGGTGACCCTTTAACTCTCTCATTAAGTTATCGAAATCAACTCAATGAGCCCCTTTAAGTTCACGTCGAGCATCACATTGCAAAGACTAAAGTAAAGTATATGATTTTTTAATAAGTGAGAGCAGTACTGGATCTGCCTGCACTTTGCAATTTACCCACCTTGATACATGATACCGAGATTTCACGTTTGTGGAGCAATTTTCACGCTTGGTTGTAGATATTTCCATTCGGGAATAGGTAATTTGCTTTTTCAATAAAGAAAAAAAAGACAAATAAGAACACAACTACCCACACAAAGACCTGAAGAAGGACCAAACCTGAATCCTGCATTTTTATCTCATCGCTCCATGAGGAGGATGAGATATTGTAGTCACTTTGCCTATGGGGCTATATATGGCAATGCCAGCTAAAATCGCAATGGTTACCATGGTAACGGTAAATTTTCACAGGTTACTAGTCTCAAGGTCTAACCCATGGTCAGGTACCCCGGGGTGACTGAAGGTCCGGGGCTGAGAGAGGGGTCAAAACCTGTCCGTGTGTGTGTGTGTGTGTTGGTGGGTGAGTGTGTGCGTGTGTGCGTATGTGTGTGTGTGTGTGATGGTGCGTATGTGTGTGTGTGTGTGTCCAATTTTGTTTTCCTAATACCTTGTAAACGGCTGGACCGATTTTCTTCAAACTTGGTAGGATGGTACCTCAGGTAGAACAATCGTATACTGATACATAACCGGAAGTGAAGGTCAATGGTTACCGGTCAAAGGTCAAAATTTAGTGAAATCAAATTTTCTGCTATATTTCCAATACGAAACGTGCCCCTGACACCAAACTTCACACATATAATAACTGCATCTAGACCTACCAGCATATGTGGTTGCCATAGCAACAGAAGTCAAAGGTCACGTGGTAGAGTGGAACAAATTTTTAAGTGATAATTTGTTCGTAAAACAACGTTTTTGTCCCTCAAACTCCTCCTAGTGGGCTGGACCGATTCTTTTCAAAATTGGTAGGCGGGTACCCCAGGGTGGGACACCCTCGGAAGAAAAGATCAATGGTCAGAGCTCAAAGGTCACATTTTGCAAAAAACACTTTTTTTTCCTATTTTGTACTAAAATTTCAAAAGTAAGCCTTCATTTTACACGGAACTTCACAAGTATAATAGGGTAGACTAGTTGTACCAAAATATGTAGTTTCCATGGCAACTAAGGTCAAAGGTCACGTGACAGGGGGTCACATACTTTTCTTTGTATTCACTTAAACTCTTAACGGACGCATCCCACAAATCTGAAAGTTTAAGTGTAATAGCCTAGGCATGATACTGTAAGTTGTACCGATATGTGTGGTTGTCATGGCAACCAAGGACATAGTTCACGTTACAGATTGTCAAAGGTTAAAGTGGGCATGACACGGCCGCAAAAACTTTTGTGTATTGCAAGATTAGATACAGTATTTTATAAATATCATCTCACACCCCATTAAAAACCCGTACAATTCGGTATGAATGATATTCCAAGGGCAACTGGGTTCAAAATCCAATTTCGAAAAATGCCGCAACAGCTCACCTGGCTTTTATGACGCAATTGGCGGCACACACCCCGCCCTACGGCGCGCATCTAGATGTGGAACGAATGTAATGTTCGGTAAAGTTATCTTATCTTAGCAACCTCATGAAAACGATTGCATCACAATACAGAGTCCAACATACAGAGCGAAAGGCGCGGACAATGGTGGAGGTTCGGAGCAAATCATTGGCCAATATGTTCGCGTTAATATGCGCGCGGGTAAAAATGTTATGTTTTTGTGCAAGAAAGACGCGGATCGGTCGCTATATAGAGCAGCTATGAATATGTATGGAGAGACCACAACAAGCGCATCCCCACTACGGGCGCGTCTTTACTCTATGATCTGTTTGATGAAGATGTTATTGCGAATACTAAGCAGTCACCGCGAAATGCACAATTCACAATGTAGTCAGTGGCCACGCTCACTGCTATCGGAGCACCGGTGTTTGCAATTATGAATGCGCTAACACGCGTTACCATGCACATGATTCGATGATTGTGAGCTCTCTGGTACAGTTTTGCTAACCGTGCCTCCAATGACGTCACCATATTGAGACGCGTTCACATACGTTTTTTCACTTTCTAATTTCAAATGGGCTGAGCCTGGCCTGCAATTGGGAATTCAAAACGTCGTATTTCGGTATTTATGGACATAATTTAGTAGGGAAATCATTCATTGTCAAGGTGTACCCAAAGAACAGTTACCGAGGATCTTACTTTGGCCGTGTCATGCCCACTTTAATGTTTTGTAACTAGCCTATTTTCATCAATTAATATAAATAAGCTAGACTCCTAGGTTAGTACTTTGATAGCCTTTATATCTAGAATGTTCTCATATTGTCAATGCAGACAGTTGTTTTTTCACCACAAAGTTGCTGTAGCCTAACTGTTAGGCCTAGTAGTATGAAAGTTAAAGTCAAACCTAGGGCTAGACTTGACATCTGAAGCTGGTTTACGGTATGGGGCTAGACCTACGCCATTCATAGGCTTGAGTTATTACCCAAGATATGAAACTGTGGGTGACTAACATTAGGTTAGGCATAGGGCCTACCTATCTTACATATTAATGCCCTTAAAACCTGGCGGTACGCAGTAAAGGTTTGTGCGTCGGCCGAAAATCTTCTAACACCATACGTTCAACATCGCGCACACGCCCATTTTTTTTTTTTTTTTTATTGAGACGCACTTGATGTGCGTATCAGCTCGACACACATGAAGTTTGCCGTTGCGTCAAAATGGAGAATACGCCCAGCTAGCGCCTAAATAATAACAATTACGCACTTGTCCAAAGCGTCCCAGAAAGCGTCTTACTTTTATAATCGTTGCGTCCATATCTAATCGTATCAATTAAGTGTAATAGCCAACCTCGTTTTTTTCATAGTGTTGCCAGGGGATAACAGCATCTTAAAAATAAATTTGTTCCAAAATCTTAGATTGGCCTACTGGACTAAAAGAGCAAGCGCTAAAAAAAAATGGGTAGTCCATTTCCAGTTCTTTCATAATCCGGTGTCAGAATTTAAATGCCCAAATGATGTTTTTTTTTTTTTTTGGAATAAGGGGTACGCCTATAGTTCCAAAAACTTGATCGGTCTGTGCCATATTATCTTTCCCCTCGCTATCTTACGAAAAAAACTTCCGCCCCTTGGAACGAAAACAAAATCGCTTCCCTTGGACTTCAAATAGGAATTTAAAGGATTGTGGCATGGAGTTTTAGTACATGGTAATTTTGTCAATGACATTCTACTGTAGCATAAAACAGCACAGATAAAACTTCTAGCACATAAATAGTTCAAGTTCTGTAACCAACTTGCACACATGTTATCGATGAGATATGCAACTCTTGTTTCTCTTTTTTGAGAGGAATTTTATTTTCGCCTTCAAGTACATGTGTACAAACAAACAGATATTTACAGGATTTTGAGAAATTAATATAAAATTTTCAAGTATTCACATCGATTAATTTGAGTTAACGCACCATTGTACAATAATTTTAATTTACCTGAATGTTGCATAACTTGATTACTTACAGGTTGAAATTAGAAGACTTGGAGCTCCTCACGGTGATTGTACTGACGGTAAAGGCCATGAGTATTTGCAAAATGATACCTTTTCATACAGCATCATCTCATGTCAAAAACGATGTCTGCTAGATGAGATAGTTTCAACATGCGACTGCGTAACAGACGTTTATGATGACTACACCGGTATTCCACTCTGTAAAGGGAAAACACAAAGTTAGTACCACCAGGAAGGTTACTTTCTGATCTTACATTACTTTACGTTCATTTGTATTGTCTTGGTAGTAAGCCACTCTGCTGCTATTGGTCTATAACGGTCAGGTGACCGTGGCTTATCCCTTTATAGTTCAAATTGAGTCATTCCAGTTTTCACAGCATTTTCTGTTTTAATGTGATCATAATACAAAAGACGTCCCCCTTTCGTTTTTTAATAAAAACAAAAACATAAAAAATCTTTGCGGCTAATGTTATCGCTTTATACACTCGGTCTGAAACGCCTGAAGTCTTTCAGTTGGAGTAATCAGATACTGAAATTAAACAGAGGACTTTTTCAGTCATTCAATGAATAAATGGGGATCTTTCTGTACCGTAGTGAGGAGGTTATGTTTACAAGTATATATATATATATATATATATATATATATATATATATATATATATATATATATATATATATATATATATATATATATATATATATATATATATATATATATATATATATATATATATATATATATATATATATATATATATATATATATATATATATATATATATATATATATATATATACATAAATCAAATTGGTAAAGCTGGAAAATCTGGCTGAGGTGAAAAAACGATGTTGACCGGGTTCGAACTCGGGACCTCCCGCTTTCTAGTGCGGACGCTCTAACCACTGAGCCATGAAACCAAGTTGGTTTGGCCTTTGTTCAAATGACAGATGAAGCAACTCGCAATTCACCTCCTGAGCAGGCGCCTAATTTTTTGGAACAGCACTAGTTCTCGTTTGACGCAAGCCCAAGCAAAGATCAAAGTTGATGCTATCCAGCTGAACACAATTGTTTATTCGCCAGCGCATCTCCATATATATACATATACATATACATATATATATATATATATATATATATTTATATATATATATATATATATATATATATATATATATATATATATATATATATACATATACATATACATATATATATATATATATATATATATTTATATAAAGTCGAAATGCTGCGGAGCACTGTGGAAATGTGTAGGTCGAAAAGAGGTAGTAAAAAGTGCTTAAAAGTTTGCGGAAAACTCCGCGACGTTTCGGGTATAAACCCTTCATCGGGTGGCAAAAACCAAACTGAACAGCTAACAGTAACAATTGGACACGACAAACATCAAATCCGAAGCGATCGCTGTAAAAACAGAACCGGACGAAAGTGATAGTCAGGAAACATGAGTGCGAAGGACAAAACACAAATCAAAAGAATAGGAAAAAGAGCGCCCTGGATGAAAAAGTGCATGTACAAATCGAACATGGTCGGTAAAAAGGGGAAAAAAGTAGACAAAAACCAGGACCGACAAAAAAAAAATAAGGCCTACACAGTAAAAAACGAGCACGAACGGGTAAGTGTAAAGGGAGTAAAAACTGGTTAAAAACAGCGGTGAATATTACAAAAGGTCAATTCTAACGTTAAGGCCGTGTGGAGCAAGAGTACCTAGCCTCATGAGGCTTCAATTTCTATGTCAGAAAGTCGCAATGTCACACCAATACTTCCTTACATTTCCACGCTTGGCGGGGCATACCTGTGACGCAATGATGGATAAACTGTCTCTCTCGGTGCTTGAATTCATTCGACCGGTTCTTCCAACAGCTGCTCGCACGGCTCGGTCGGCAAGGCGTAAGTTCCCGGCTGAAGGGTTCTGAGGTTGCGTGGGTTCGGGTCCTGGGTTGGGCACAGTTTTTCCATCATCTTTCGGTAGTAACGTCTTTCATAATAAGGCAAAGGTTGCCAATGTTAGATGTTAAAATTCTACAAACATTTAAAAATGCGACTATTTCCGCTTCTTATCATCTTCCTTCAATTTCTATGTCAGAAAGTCGCAATGTCACACCAATACTTCCTTATATATATAAATCAAATTGGTAAAGCTGGAAAATTTGGCTGAGGTGAAAAAACGATGTTGACTCCACCGGGATTCGAACTCGGGACCTCCCGCTTTCTAGTGCGGACGCTCTAACCACTGAGCCATGAAGCCAAGTTGGTTTGGCCTTTGTTCAAATGACAGATGAAGCAACTCGCAATTCACCTCCTGAGCAGGCGCCTAATTTTTTGGAACAGCACTAGTTCTCGTTTGACGCAAGCCCAACCAAAGATCAAAGTTGATGCCATCCAGCTGAACACAATTGTTTATTCGCCAGCGGATCTCCGAAGAGATACAGAAACCTGTGAAAGCAGAGAGATGAAGTGAAAATAAACGCTGGCGACAACTGCGTGGAATATATAAATCAAATTGGTAAAGCTGGAAAATTTGGCTGAGGTGAAAAAACGATGTTGACTCCACCGGGATTCGAACTCGGGACCTCCCGCTTTCTAGTGCGGACGCTCTAACCACTGAGCCATGAAGCCAAGTTGGTTTGGCCTTTGTTCAAATGACAGATGAAGCAACTCGCAATTCACCTCCTGAGCAGGCGCCTAGTTTTTTGGAACAGCACTAGTTCTCGTTTGACGCAAGCCCTAACCAAAGATCAAAGTTGATGCCATCCAGCTGAACACAATTGTTTATTATATATATATATATATTTATATATATATATATATATATATATATATATATATATATATATATATATATATATATATATATATATATATATATATATATATATATATATATATATATATATATATATATATATATATATATATATATATATATATATATATATATATATATATAAGGGAAAACAGAGTGTGCGTATAGATCCAACGAATGATTTATTGAAACAGAAATTTTCGCCGCCTCCTGGCGGCTTTGTCAACTGTGTTATGGAAATCAACCGTTACATACAAACTAGATAGAGTTGAATGCGTACAATACCGCGTAATATTAAAATAAGTTTGAAAAGTTGTAAAGTGACGTCATACTGATGACGAAAATTTCAATAAATCATTCGTTGAATCTATATGCACACTCTGTTTTCCATTTTTCCTTATTTATTACGTCCAACACACGGAATTATTATTTTTTTTTTTTCACCATCTCATTTATTAAGTTTTCTTTTGTTATCCATACAGTGTATCATTTGATGTTGAGTAATGTTTTACTATAAATTCTCAAAAGTAAATATATACAATAGCTTTTTCAACATTTTGGTTCAATAACATTTCAATTATGTCATGACATTTTGTTGTATAGACATTACAGACTATATTTATAACAGAAAATTATAATATATACATATTTACAGTTGAGAGGCAATTAAAAAGCTAACTAGAGTATATACATATTTACAGTTCAGTAGCTAACAATTTGGAAGGAATAATGTATACACAGTATACGTACTTATTAATCATTTCATACAAAAACAAACAAACAAGCCCTCCAAACGCATTTAATTACATATGCAAAAGAGGAGCAAGGCTTTCTTCAACAAATGGAGAAGTAAAAAAGAAACAAAACCACATTTCATTATCTTTTGTGACATTGCTAACCCTTATAAGTAAATTAATGTATACCTTTAAAAGTTTCGTGGAATCGTAAAATACGTGAGCCCTCATTTCTTTTACTGAGTATATGGTACTCCACCTCTAACAGAAACTTGAATTTGTAAAGAAAAGCTTGTGCCTCTGGTATAATGTTATTAAGCTTACAATTATATAGGAAATTTTTTGCATGCAATGTTAAAAAGTTAATCGGATTATTAATATCATTATAGTGGCCAAACATTACACAATCTGAGGTAAGAGAGTAGTTGTGTGAGAGACAAAGTTCAAAGATGGAGTGCCAAAAAACTTGAGTTACTTTACAAGACCAAAATAGGTGTTCAAGGGTTTCAATATCAGAATTGCAAAAACTACACATAGGGGATTCTTTAACTTTAATTTTGTGTAAAAAGGAGTTGGTGCCAATGATTCTATGAATATATCGAAATTGTAAATATTGAACTTTAGTATTACGAACAGCAACGTAAGGTAACAAGAAAACCTTGTTCCAATTAATGTTAGTTATACCATTTTCTTCCCATTTTACGACCGCTCTAGGGGTCGTAAGTTTTGACTTAAGTAAGTGGTTATAAACGACCTTAGTAGGACGAGGGCTGCTTGTATAGCTTATTAGACGTAAGGCATTATCAGAAGGAGTTTCAGTCTGAATAACATCGGCTTTCCAGGCCCTTGGGATTGCCCTCAGGATTCCGTAATAAAAAGTAAATGGAAAATTTCTGGTGATATTAAATTTTGCGGTAAATTCATCATACGACAATGCATCACCATTATCATGAAAAAATTCTTTTATAATATAGGCTCCTTTCGTCATTAACAAATTTGAATAAACAAGACACTTATTAATTTTGATGCATGAATTATTTAAAACATATTGGTTTGAATAATGAACTGGAGGGCGGAAATTAAAGTCCGACCAAGCACTACAAACTTCATAAATGAAAGTATTAGAAATGACAATGTCAGTTTTTTTGAAGTTACATTCAAAGAGAAATTTACCACCAAAAGGTCTCATAGCCAGGTCAAAGAAAGCTTTCCACCCTCTGAAACCATCTTCGAGATAAAGTTTAACCCACTTACATTTTAAGCTTTTCGAAAAGAGTTCTACGTCAATCATTTTAAGTCCACCATTACATTTTGTATTTAACAAAACAGAGCGTTTGATTTTGTCGGGCTTATTTGACCAGATGAAATTATGAAAAAGGGTATCTAGTTCACGAAAGTAATGTTTTGGGGGATCAGGTAAAACCGACAGTAAATAAACTAACTGGGAAATAGCAAATGTTTTTATGATCACTACTTTTCCTATAGGTGTGAGGTCTCTAGAAGACCATTGATTCAGAAGAGTTTTTATACGAGAGAGTTTTGGTAAATAATTTAACTTGAAGAAATCATCTTGTCGATGCGTGAAGGATATCCCTAGGTATCTGATAGGACCATCACTAACTCGCAATGGGGAATTTTTAAAATAAGCAGCGGGGCGTTGTAAAAAAGGACCAAGTAGAAAGAGATATGACTTATCAAGATTTACTGTAAAACCTGAGACAAATGGAAAATTCTAGCACACGGAAATTCTTATTCCACATCAAGCAAGAGGTGCAATCTTTGTGTAACTGAGAAATATTTCATCATCTACAAACCTTATATGTCTTCCTTGAATAATAGGAATGAACTTGTTAGTAGCTGTAGGCACCGTAAAAAGAAGCTGTTATCTCATAATAACTTTTTATAATGAAGCATAGAGTGCTTACCTTACTGATCTGTAAAACACTAAGATTTTGTGCGTATTTTAATAACCCGCGCACTCTTAAGCTATTTTGTCTATAACACGTACGTCTCATTTTCATTTTGTTATTTTATAACCGTTATGCTTCGCATTTGTAGACTGAGGAGTGCAGGCTACAAACGTAAGCCTAGACGAAACAAGCCTGTATCTTGAAATTCAATAGTGTTTACTTTCTTATTATTTATATATATATATATATATATATATATATATATATATATATATATATATATATATATATATATATATATATATATATATATATATATATATATATATATATATATATAACGCTAATTCCCACCTTAGGGGGAAATGGTTACATCTGCGCGTACATAGGGCGAAAAAATAACAATGAAATACATAAGAAAAAGTATTCGCCTTAACGTCAAAAAATTTAAACAACGTTATTTCAAAGGCCAGCCATCCGTTTGTGTTAACATCAAGGTGTCCGTAAATTTCACAACTTTGAAGTAATTGTATCTACCTTGTAAATCTAGGAGGGCGCCCTTGTCCGTTTACGTATTCCTATAGAAAAAGTGTGTAGAAACGTTACGGCGAAACTTATTTTTCGCCCCCCCCCCCCAAATTTTTCCCCTTAAGGTCGACTTTTCAACAACAACTTAGTGAAATTGGAGGGGATAACGTTTTTCCAGGGGGGGGGGGGTTCCAGAGGAATAAAAAATCAGTTAAGTCCCCCCCCCTCCCCTTTGCCTTATTGCTACAGGTTAGAACATATCTTGTGTGTAATACGTCTGCCGTTTTGCAGTGAGCAAAGTTTGGGATTATACCTGTTTTATCTTTTAAACCAAAGTGGAAGGTCCCCTCATAGTCGTAAATGAAGGAGCCAAAGGATATCCCTGTTTTTCATTATGATGCTATCATTCTGGAAAGTTTCTTGCATTGCGGTGATTAAAAGATGTGCCAATTTGAAAGGTACAACTATGTAATGCTCCCCTATAATGTTTGAACGTCGCATGAGGACTCGGGAGTTTTAACTTTTAGTAAAGGGCAAAAGCAGTAAGTCCATTTGTTTTGAAATACAACAGCTCAATCCCACTTTTTTGTTTTTTTCTTCAAAATATCTTCGATATTTTAGAATTTACTTATTTATGCACATGCGACAACCTGACTATACTTTCCCCCTTTAAGTATTCCCTCAACTAAAAGCTAAGGAAGATCTGCGGATAACTTTGTCCAGAAGATTGAATGAAGTTCTTCCTCTTGTAGAAACCATCGAGCTCCTTCCGATACACTAAAACTGGTTACATATTTTATTCTTTTCTACTTAGGAAGGTGTCGTCAGTCTGTTGAGAAGCTGTTCTATTCCAATGAATTGGGTTGCAATTGTCCGGCTCAATGTCAGTATGTACTTGGAGTAACTATTTTAAACTTTATCTTCATTTTGCCTACTGGCACACAAGGCCTGCACGTTTTCAACTCCAAATAAGCCAATCCCTGTCATGTTCTTCATCCTCATCCCAAGTTCTCAACCTAAACTTCCTTCTGTCTTTCTTTTTTCCGCTCTCTTCGTAATAACTTAAAAAGCCCTCATTCATAAATATCAGTATATGATAAAGTACTTACCACTTTCCTTTACATAATAGATTCAAGGAAGCTTTAAATTATTTCACCAATACGGAGTGTTAGCCAGGACGTGTCTGAGAAGGTGATATAATTAGGAAATATTTGAGCATGAGACATGCTGCATTAATAAATTCATTTGGTTGAAATACAAAACACATTTGACCTAATCTTGATCAATAGATACGAAACCTGACGTAGTGTCTATCGTGGTAATTATGGTATTAGATAAAAGTTGTAGTACATTTTACATCTTTCCTTTTTATGGCAACTTTATGACTCTGCATTATAGCGAACAGTAGCGTCTTATAGGTGTTTACTGTGAAGAGCATCCGAGGGGGGCTTTGGTGCGATTCCTAGATAGAGTCATCAACTTAAAAAATAGAATCTAATGTTCTTGGTTTACTTATGATGTTTATGTTGTGTGTATTTTATTACTCATGTGTCTCACGGAAGTTCTCTATCACTGGCCACATGAAATGAAAAAAAAAACTAAATGAGTCCAACAGCCTTTGTTGATGATGTCTCGACATAAAACATAAAATCAACCTGGCAACGGAGTTGGGAGAACAATCACTAGCCCAATAACTAAAAATGAGACATTGGGTGGCGTTATATTTAACCACATTCCAAATAAAGGTTGTTTAACTTAGCAACTAAATGTGTATCTAAACATTTTTGTTCCCACTTGTAAACACGTTCAGATGTTAAACGTACCTAATTTCTCAACATTTCACTTTTAACAACGTTTAATTGCTAGAAAATAGTGCTTTAATAGCTTAACCCTTTACCGTTGTGCTCCGATCGGGGCATACTTGCGCGCCTCGGGAGTGGGCGGAAAAGCGGACGTAGCCCGCCCCGCATCGGCTTCCGTAGGCCATTGATCCCGTGACCTTAAACTATTGTCTCTCTCGCTGTTGTGGCCGAATTTTCGGGTAGCTACTCGCAGTTTCGAGCTTCGCGTGGAACAGTAAAGATGTGTGACAGCCGAGCTCTCCGCATGGGTCCAAAAGGACCCAAACAACGGTAAAGGGTTAATATGCTTAGTAATTAAAAATGTTCACAAACTGGGAACAAATAAGTGTGCAATTGCTACACACGTTTTTAAAGCACATGTAGATGGTTAAATGAAGTGTTAAACACTATCTAACTAAAAATTTATATATACTGGCTCGTTTCTTTTCGTTTGTCTTGACAGTGAATATATTTATAATATGCAGACAACGTCGTCCGTTTGGCCTTCAAGACAATATCACGTAAGTCATTTGCCATCTTTTCGTTTCACATGCAACTGTCTTGGAAATGTTATTAGGTTGTATCATAAAGGATATTAATAAGCAAGAATGGATTATGATATGATATATAAATAATGTATATTCAAATCAATTTAAATTTTTTAATATCCATTCATATATGTGTATTGTTGATGCACTACATATGGTTTGTACGGTATCTTCCTTCCGTCAGAGTGTGTATTTCATTGTGTTAAAGAGAAAACACTGCAGTGTTTTGAAATTATTATCTCAAATAAAGGAGATGGAAGAAAGGAATAGATGAGTGGAAAACGAAAAATGCAGTTAGACTAATTGGTATACATCAATATTGTATCCATTATATGTATCGTTTTAGACGTCAACTTCGTCGTTCTTTGAGGACGCAATACATTGCAAAAACAAATTAATATTGCTTCTGTGAAATAAAGTAAAATAGACCTAGTATTTTTTTTTTATTGTGGGTAATCAGGTGATATAATCTTGCACATTTGGGACGTTTAGCTCCTTAAGGGAGCAGAACTCCTCCGGGAGTAAATGTTTGGTTTTCGCCCCTTGACTCTTCGCCAAAGAGTCGAGGGGACTTTTAGAAAAAAAACATTAGATTCGTTCCCGTGCGACAACTGGCCAGTGTATTTTGATGAGGTCTGGGGAGGGGGGAAAGGGCTCAGTGCTCTCCCATCTTTTCCCCTCTTTCCCTTCTCTTTACACTATTTCTTGCGAAAATAGTGGTCACGGCGTGATGCCCTTGAACACTGTGTATAGCCACGTATGCGGTCTTCTTTGCAAACTAGTCATGCACCTATTTTGTGGTATAAAACAGATAAAAGCAAACCAAGGAATCTGCCAACTTATCCGAGGTTTTCAGCGTCAACCCGATATAAAATATACATATTGATGTTGTTTTAATTCTTTTTTGTATTTACATTGATATTACTTTTTAAAGTAACATTTATCAAGAAGATTTGAAGCAGCGAGCTGCAACAGCTTGAAGTGAAACGTGTCTACAATAAAGAAGAAAATTGAACAGGAATATATGTCTAAATTATAGTAAAATGTCACAAATTTCCGATGTTGTAATTTTCAGAGCTAGGGAAAGTTTCAATACAACACCAAAAACAGATATATGAGGGATCACCGCTGCATTAGGAACTGCAAATTTGCGGAGCTCCAAGCGAGCAGGAAATGGTCGTCTTATTTAACAAAAAATAACCTAATGTGGATCTTGAATCGGACAGAACAAGGAATCCCATGAAAGAAGAGCTGTAAAAATCACACTGTAGTTAACTGTTTTCACAAATGACATATTTCCGAAATTTTCATTTTTCAGAGCTAAGCAATCGCGCCCTTTCCCCCGTAGCTATACCTGTTTACTCTTTGTTGTAAACAGAAATAGAACAATATAGATAACAGAGTGGAGGAATAAAAATGAAATTGCCCTAACTCAATTGAGTGTCTCTTCCTATCAACAGCTCAAGTTACCTCGATCTGTTCATTTTCTTGTCCGACGACTGGTCTTGTTCTATACACAGATACCTTTTGAATATCATGAGTAAATGAGAATATAGACCATGTTGTCGTCTTTTAACTGAACTATATCATCCCCATCGAAACAATTTTGTCACTATTTCAGTTTTTAAAAATTATATTACCAGGTACATCTGGTCGACAAACTAAGACAGCAGAGAAAGTATCCATCTGACATTATGGAGGACGTCACAAAAGCAAGGTAAGTAAAAGCTTTACAACGCCGTACTTCGCTTATGAAGTAGTAAAATTCAAACTCAGGGGTATTTTTGAAAATATCGAAAATTTTTACAACACGAAGCTTCACACAAATACGGCAAGCCAATTTTCTCAAAATTCCGTTCACTTGGTTTATCAGTTCAGCGTGGTTTATCAAGTTCATTGAATTATTGACATACACCTGTACACGGATGGCCTAAGCTTTGCGCATGAGAAATTCAGCCTTTTGATTATATCTGAAGACACTTAATGACCCTAAGATTAATGGCTAAATTAATACTACATTTAAAGTTTGTAACTGAACATGCCATAAGCAAAGGCTGCTTACATGTACGACGCTATCTTTCAACTAAACCAAAGTCGAAACGTGAACTTAAAACAAGAAAGTGAAAGAAAAGCGATGTCTGCCTGAGTACAATATTTACAGTTAAAGGAACGTCTAATTCTACTCTAATTCATTATGCAAGCAAGTATATCTTAATTAACTGAAATATTTATGACAATTAAGATTCATTAACAGATAAAATGAAAGAAGTGATGGCATAGCTTAAACGATAGTCTTTACAGTCATGTTGTGTTTGTTCATTAGTGAATCTTCTTGTTTGCATTCATCCTTTTCCTCGTTAATTGAGTGTGAGATCCTCGAAACTTTCTAACAATGACTTTTTAATGCAGCCATTAATTGCTACCTGGCTACATAACTCTTACCACATCACATATTTAACTGTTATTAAATTTCGATAAGTATCTACTAGATTCAACAAACCATTTCTCTCGATACAACTTCTTACTAATTCCATCGCACCTATTGTGTAATAACATAACACATTTGCCTCGAAGAGCAGTGTGAAACATTTTATTTTCTACTATTTAGCGTTTCTTCAAGGTTGAATTTAGTGCCGTTAACTTCGTACTCCAAAAATTGTACCTATGTTTTATGTTATAAATGCAGGGAGAACCTCGTCCGTCTGAAGATTTACTTCCAAGAACTAAACTATGAACTCGTGGAACAAGTTCCTGCTAACACGGTTAGTTGACTCAATCTTTAATACTTTATACTAACATCCTTTTTCTAAAGTCCTCCCAACCCTCTGGGAAAGGGCCGCCAGGCGAAACCGAACTCTAAACTGCTTCCCAAGAGAGCTATACATCCACTGAAGGACAATGTTTTACTAACTGTACTTACGTATAACATTTATATTGTATTGACGCATTTACTGGCTTGTAAAATATGAACAGTTCCAATTAAAAGGCATATTTTCATCATCCCAAACAGTTCCAATTCTCCCAACCTACTTAGTTCTAGCCCCTTTCACATTTATCTAAAACTCATCTTTATCCAGACACAATCCTAGTTTATTGCCTCATGGCTTGTCCCAGTGGGCATACAAGTCCATAATGTGTTATCAAGACACTTTCAGTGCCCATGCTGTGTAATTTATCTATGATGCATTGTTTGAATGTGATGATAATCAAAGAGCTGTACCAATTGAGAATTTTGATATATGCATACTGAAACTGTAGTTTAGGGTGACGAATGACTGCCTTTAAATGACCTGTCGTCTCACGACACTGCAATTAAAACAGTTCTGGCTACTGGATTACGTCACAGAATTCCCTTGTCTTCGAAACCTATTGCGAACTGACTTTGTGCACCGCCTACAATGCGAACGTTTCTGATGTGTTATAGATGAACAGATGTGATATTACCGATATCGAATAGGTTTACAATCCAAGTCAAGACAGGGGTATTCTTTGATGTCATCCACAATTAGGCATCTTTTTTATTTTCATGAGAGCCAGTCTGCTAACAATTTCTGTACATTTATATGACAAAAAGGAAGATATATATAAGATTACCAATAAATACTGGAAAATATTTGGCCCCGTGACCAGACACTTTTTTTTCAAATTTTTCAAAACCGTTACAACTCAAAACTGGACTTATGTTAATAATAAGCACTATGATGTGATGAAAACTCCAGCACCTTTTCCAAGTTGGCGTTTTATCAGCTCAAAAAGCTCGTTTAAGGGTTCAACACATATTTTGCAATAAATACAAAATAATATATCAGTCAGCGCGTGATGTCTAATTTATTGATTTTCTATTTATATATTCCTACACATGTGAAGTGACAAACTTTTATTGATACAGTGTTTCATGTTCCATGATTTGCAATTCTTTTCCAGGGGCATTTTCCCCCTACGCTGGGCACCAACGGGTTTGCTGGATAACACATAATTACGTCTAGTAATTCAAACATTCTGTTCACAAAATCAAGGTCATGGTTGCTAATGGTTGTTAATGTTCCAATGCATTTTCTCTATCATAGCTATTTTAAAATGACATAAGTATTTCCCTGCTTTTGTTTTTCTCTGTTCTAATTGTAGATCGAATCAGTACTTGGAACAACAGGTGGCCTGCTAGGTTTGTATATTGGCTTCTCGGTTATAACTATGAGTGAAATATTCGTCTTAATCTATGACATCTTGGCTTTTCTTCTAAAGAGAAAGTAACGATGGTAGCAGCTGGTCATCATTTCAGGATGCGATGTTAAAGGTCGACAATAGTCATCACATCTCCGTTTTGAAGAGGGCGGAGGATTGAAATGTTGAATTGTAGATAACATTGAAAGCAATATTAATTTAGAGGACACCAAATCTTGCACATGATATGTATAAATGCTTCATGCTCTCATTATCACTGTCACTGAAGTCCTTTGAGAAGAGCATCCGACTCGCACACATCATTCCCGGGTCTCAGGCCCAGTCGTCCCCGGGTCAAAGATTTTTTTTAAATTGGAATCTATTGTGTCGTTGTGCGCGATTTTCCGCATAAGCAATATGAAAGTTGCCTTGGAAAACAATCTGTCACTCACAATTGGTAAAAAGTCATGGGCGTGGCTAGATTAAACCAGACGTACGTTGAGGCGTAGACGTTATAAGAGGATGGAATCGCCAACAACCAATCAATCAACAAATTAACTTTTCAGGAAATCTCATTCTGCAGACCAACCTAACTATTTCATGACAGTTTTAGAGGTAAATTGCAGTTACTTTAAATTGCATTCGTCTAGTCGCCTGAACCGTTTCATGAGTGTTTCTTTAACATCATTCGGCATTTTTCCTCCTCTATAATGAAATATTCTACCTTGCTTAGCCTTCAATATCAATGTCCAAGTCTTGAAATCGTGGAGCAGGATTAAAGTTTTGAAAAATTGTGAAAACAAACTCTATTTACCGCTTTTAAATCTCTGGACGATAAATGCCTGCCTATGGAAGTTTAGTACGATCTTCCTTAAGTAAGCTGGTTGACAAAAGCGAAAAGTTATACTGATTTTCTAGACATGAGACGTACGGATGATTTCAGATTTAGAATGTTCAGATATATATTGCTTAGATGCAAATTTCGTAATATTCACTATGACGTGAAACCTTATAAGCAATTCTCATTTACGGTGTTGTAATTTGCATAATGTTACTGTACATGTATTTATCGTTCTGTCACAATAAAGTGTTAATATTATGTATATTGAACAATGTGTCACTAAGGAATAAAATAAATTACTTCACTTGCAGCTGGTGGTCTATTAATAGTACTTGTACATGGGTAACAGAAGGGGGACAACATTTAGCATTCACAGAAGACGGTGAAAAATAGTAAAAGGTCAATTAGAAACTGGCAACCCAATCCATTTCGAGAGTTAACATGTCTTTGCCTGTATTCATAATACAGGATATTCTTTACTCCTATAACTTAAAGGCAGTCATTCGTTCACCCAAACTACAATTTTGATCGGAGTCTACCAAAATTATAAATTGATACGGCATTTTGATTGACATAAAATTCAAAAAGTGCAGAACAAGTTGTGCAATTGCACATCATGTACTGAAGCAAAACAGAAAGATTGTTTCTGAATGAGATGGGGTATAATGATGATTTGAGGATCAAATGTGGGGGCAGTGGCGTCACCAGATTTTCATTCTGAGAGGTCACTGGGGGAACAACGGTTTTATGGGGAGCATTGCTAGACTCCACTCATGGCGCCGGAGGCTCAACGAGTGGGATCCAGGGACCCGCCTTAGGGCCCCTGGTGGGGGTCCAGGGAGCGGAGCCCCGGAAGCTCCTGGGTTTTAGCGTGTTTGTGAAGTATTAAAGACGTTATTTAAGGGTAATTTTATTGACTTAACACTGGTCTAAAAATTACCTCCAGGTTTACTTCAAGTAAGACTTTAGGTAAAAAGCCATTGATTCAACTATCAAGAGCGGATCCGGCTGAAACTTTGAAAAAGGGGTAGATGATCCATAGAGAAACAAGTTGATGGACACTTCAATGTGAGTCTTGGTTGGGGTCCAGGCGCGAAGCCCCTGGAAGCCCCTGGGTTTAAAGCGTTTTTGTAAGGTTTTAAAGTTGTTTTTAAAGGTTGTTTTTACACTGGTCTAAAAATTACTTAAGGGGCAATTTCGAGTAAGATTTTATATTTGGTAACAACTCAAACGTTAGTGATACTACTCTCAAAAGCCGATCAGGCTGACATTTTGAGAAAGGTGAGCTGCACTAGGAAGAGAAAGAAAAAGGCAGTTGATGGGCAATTAGATGTGATCCTCTGAAGGAAAAATGTAGGCTTAATCCTGCTTCAAGGGTTACCTAAGCTGTGCGCCACATCCAATTGACGTAGTCGGAAGGGTAAAGGAAATTTTGAAAAAACGCAACCTCTCAGACAGCCAGAAGTGGCTTTTCCAAGGTTTTTGCGATATTTTCATTTGGAAAACATGAAAATTTACTGACTTTTTTCAACAGAGGAATTGAATCCTAAAAATTTCATAGTCACACTTTGACTACAGAAGACATTTTTTTTCTGAAAATCTCAAATCTCAGTTGGGGGGCACACGATTTTTCAGGGGGAACGTGCCCCCTGTCCCCATTGCAACTCCACCGGTGGTAGGGGGTAGCAGGCAGTCTGAGTAATCGGGACTGTCTGGGGTGTTGAATACCTATCTTTGACTAACATTTAAGACTGTAACATTGCGCAACCCTTGGTAGGATCAAAAGACGATTATTTCGAGGGGGCATATTCAACCTTAAGGTCTTTCACAAAAGGTCTGTACAGTGAGGTCTATAGTATTTTAAAAAATTGTTCCATTTATTGATTTCAAACTTTTGTAAAATAATTTATCCATAATAATAAAATTGATGTTAAAAAACTCAAGTGAATAAATTTATACTGTATGTGTCTCATAATTATAGTTTTGGTTTCAATTTTTTTTTGAGAACGTGTAAATTTACTTGTTGTTTCATTAGCCAAAAATAAAATGGCACCCTGCCGTTTACCTGTCTTGAAACTTAGTCCTAATACTTCGGCAAAATGGATAAAATTGAGGTGAACACATCGGGCCACTCAAGGAGAGGTGCAAATCAACCAGATTGTTGTTGTTGCTTTCTTTGTTTGGTTTTGCCGTAAATCAGAAATTCGCTCACAATTTTCGTATTCAGTTAAATACCAGAGATGTAATGAGTGGGAACTCTGAAGTTTGATTTCTAGAAGTGAGAAGATTTGGTATTCTCCTTCCTGGAGCAACTATCAAAAGGCTGCGGATTTCTCTACTAAGTTGTTTTATTTTCTAGACAAACATGAGATTATCTATGCAAACGTAATTTCTTTTAACTCATTACTCTACGTCTTTCTGTAAACCACTAATTCTTGCAAATTTACTTTTCGATCCCCTACCTGAAAATGTATGAAGACTTAAATAGTTTGCTATTGAAAGGTTAGTACTGGTACAATTCGAATGACTTCCTCTTTGCCAAATATTCCAAACCTTTCATATTCTGAAATGTCTACCAATTTAATGTCACGGACTGCTATCAAAATGGGGGTGTGGGGGAGGGGGTACGCCACCAGTTAGAAGTGATAATCACCTAGACTAACTCTTTTGTACTATAAATAAATATGATAATGAAAGGAGGCATGTTTTGGGTGGTTTATCATAATGGCACAATTTCAAAAAATAAACTAGTTAAGCCCCGATTTTGGTATACACCCTCCAGCACTTTAGTGAAAACTGTATACCGTAGTTTCTTTTCCTCATGTTGAGTCGTACCGATTTTACAACATCAATATTTTAATACTGACGGAAAAGTTATTAAGAAAAGGTTATTCAACAATTGCAGCCGCTTTTCCCCAAACAGTACGCAACTGCAGCTGAACCGATCGTTCAAGTGGTTGTCTTCATTTTTCCTACGGTGGGCGAATAAATACCATGTAAAAGCTCAACAAACTGAGAATAGATAGAAACAAAACGCTACTGAGATGGAACACTCACAGTCACTGGATGTCCCATGCACGTACGTTCAAATTAAGTTTTTAGGATGATCCCAACAAGCATCCCTGCGGACCTGTCGTTCATTTCTGACAAATTACCATGCTGCGTCTATAAAATCCATGAATAGCTCAAAGAAATTGTTTGTTTCTACCATGAAGCTATTCTAAAAGAGTTGCATGGTCCAAAGAAAGGTCACTAGTCAGGATTACCTGAGTCTTCCCGGGGAGCTGGGTCTCCCCTGCGGTGTACAGTCCGGACCTCTTTACGGTTACGCGTCTGATATGTACGACTAAAGTTGTTAATGAATAAACCGAGGTAATACATTTGCTTATCGTTAGAAGTCTTGCGTCCTTCTAAAATAATTTTCAGTACTTTTTTGAATTGAACGTGCGACCTTGGGGGTCGAATGGGTTAAATCTTCCAATCTTTGTAAGCTTCTTACAGCAACGTGACTGTATTCGAACTTAAAATATCGATTTCCAAGGTTTTAGTCTCCATCAACTGCCACATGAAATGCGCCGATGCCAAGTTTTTCAAAAAAATCGTAACTGGCCAACGACAGCCCTTATACCTTACCACATTCATTGGCTGGCCCAAATATCGGAGAGTGCTTCTTGATACGACTAATCGGATAAATCAGGTGAGCAATTATCGCAGATTTGTCCATCATTCATTGTGGCCACCAACGTTAATGTTTTCCTTTCTTTTCATTTTTTTGCTATGATAGTTGCAACCAAATCAAAACATGGTTTTTTCTTGGTTTAGATTTCCAATTGCTAACAACCGTCCTCGGCACATGTCTTTAATACATGTAGACAAACGAATTAGTGTTACTGTCTTTATCTTATACTGCGCCATTGGCCGTGACAACCAATCTGAACACATGGATAATCTGGATGTCACACATAATTACTTCTGATGAAATATTACGTAGCCCACTCTGAGCATCATCGAGGTTCGAGCCCTAACCCTCTGAACGCGAACCCCAAGCAAACTGTACCATAGTGTTGCAGTGCATCTCTTAACCGTCTACTAATAAGAATTTAAATTTTGATATAGCCGGAGGGAGTATGCCAAAAAATAACGTCCTATTCCAACTAAAATCGGCCTATGTGATGTGTCATGTTTGCTCGATGATACCCTCACCCTTACATCCCTCGACTTTTCCGCTTCTTCACATTGAATAACCCTGGAGTTTGCAATGCAAATTTATGATCATTTTGTAGTTTTTCTTTTTGTTGATTTAAAGATATCATTGCAAAAAGAAAGCTCGAAATAACGACTGCTTAAAATCTGCTTACAAGTCCTGAGAAATGCTATTTCTGACTGTCTGAGAGGTTGCGATTTTCAAATTTTCTGACCGCTCCGAGCTGACCGATTGTGGAGTTCTGCTTAGATAGTATTTCAGACAAAGGCGTACGAGGTGGGGAGGCAGGGGAAGCCCCCCCCCCCCCCGAAAATAGCAAAATATAAAATTCGGGCAGGATTTTGAAAAAAAATTGGACAACCACTTGGGCTTCAAAACACGTTTTTCAGAAAATGCCGGCGCGTGTCCGAAGCCTTACAAAGATATGCCTAAAAAGAAAGAACGTCATAACTGAAGTAAAATGTTCATATAAATTCAACAAAATTTCAAAAACATGTTGTACACGTTCGGGCAGCGAAAAGAGCTAGGCCTATTATTCGTGGTTTTACTTCACAGAAGGCCTTATAAAACACAGTGACCGAAATAGTGAAATATCGATTAATTCTTTTAAGCATTTGCCCGAAAAATAGAAAAGTGTTATAGCCAGGATAACATATTTACGAAAAATCAAAGAGATGAAAAAATCGTGACACATTTGAGAAGCCTGTCGCTTTAAAGAAACAATCATTCATCAGCCTGTTTTTTCTATTTCAATCTTGTGCAACATAATTCCCGGAGAGACCGATTATTTTCATACCTTCAAATCTTTGCCTGAAAAACAGAAGTAAATTTTCTTGCAAAATAAAAAATGATAACAATTCGCTACACATTCCGTTAACTTGTGAAAAAAGTTTTTCCTTCGACCCACTTCATACTGTAGTCTGAGAAACTCTTTGCCCAAAATGGAAAAATACTGAGGTCGAAGGTTGGAAAAAGTTTTGGGATGCTTTCAATTGCCAAATTGATTAAACTGACAGACAGAAGGGCGTTCAGTTGCAGTGTCTACTAGCCGACTAGTTTGCCGTAGATCTATCCTAACCCTACAGACGAAACTCGGGCAACGGTAATAAAATCATGTCAATAGGTTGTTTTTCAATTACATAATGATACAGTGTAAGAGGGTCCTTGCATAAGTCTTCCTGAAAATTCACTTTAACCCATCTCGTAAAGTGACATTTTTTTCAAAAGGTGTTACTAATTGGAGCAGTGGCGTAGCTACAGGGAGAATGGGGATTCCCAGGCTAACTCTTCTTCCATGAAATTCCGAATTCTCTTCAATGCGCAATTTTGCGAGCGCTTCGCACGCAGCAATCTGGAGTTACTACTGTTGTCGTGTTCCCCTCATATAGTTTCGAACTCAAAATGACAAAATCAACAGATCATCGAAAACTCAAAATAGCGACTGCTTCGATCTTCCTTGTAAACCTGGGAAATGCCATTTTCGATTATCCGAGGGGTATGATTTTGCGTCGCATAGAGTCGCAAAGTGAAGAGGGACTTTACAAGACTTTGCACACCGCAACTCAACTCGATCGTCGGATCTACAAAAGTCGTGTAATGTGCGTGAGTTTAACACTGCGATTGGGATTTGCAAGACCAGTTTTAATTCGGACCGACTTCAGTTCGGAAGAACCAACATGTTGGTTTGCCCGACTGAAGTCGTTGCTACTTAAAACTGGTCTTTACATTGCCAGTCACAGTCGTAGCAGTTGCGGTGTGCAGAATCGTGTAGTGTGCGGCTAGCTTCAAGTGTTATTTACTTTCGCTTTCACTAATCATCTCACCAACCGTGTTGACTGGCGAAAGGCATTTAAGCAACTCTATTTTGTGGCCTCAAAATTCTTTTAGGGGCGAAAACTGTTTGGCCCTGGCCCCTTTGGTTACGAGCCTAGATTGAACACATTCACTCAAAACTCGATTTGATATTCATGCGCAGTGAAATAGGCTATAGTACAGAAGTTCATTGTCATTTGCTCAGGTATATAAGCTGTACTGAATGCCCGAGTATTCACTGCATCAATTTTTTTTATTCTAAAACACTTCTATCCCTCATATGACCCTTAATTAGAAAATGAAAGAAAATGAGTATCTGAAATCACGTGATTGTCTTTACACTTTACTTCATAAATCCTATGTAAAGGTCTTATCGCTAAATATGACTTATTTCTAAACAGCCTGTTTAAGGTCGGTAACACATGCTATGCTTGTTCCTTGATTTCGAAATGAATGAGAGCATCCCCTGTTTATGAAATAAGTTTGGAGAATTTGGAATCGTGCACCCTTTGAAATCATGCACACTGTACACGTCACTGCTACGAGGTACAACGAGATTTATTTATAGAGTAGCCGAACTCGTCCTCCACTGGCAGAAATATTTTACTCCGCATCATGCATCTATGCCCTGTGCAGTGTTTGAACTATAACGCAGCCTTAACTGCATACTATGTGTCTTTCTGGTGTTATTGATTAGTTTCATGCACCTCAAATATTGCTTATCACATGAAGCGTTTTGAAAATAGCACACGAGTAAATTAACTTACCCATTATATTCACCTTCGACGAGAAACTCATCCGTTAAATTGGAGTAAATCAAATTATTAACGCGTGTTAATTTAATAGGTATGTTTCGGAAGTTCATTAGCTAGCTTCTTAGAGACCTGAACTTTCCATCGTTGACATAAAATTTCACAAAATCTGAAACAAAAACAAACTGATCAACATTGCCTCTAGGACCAATTTATGGCTGTCCTTTACCTTTATATTGCATGAGCTTCTGGGGCTTCGCCCCTTGAACCCCACCGGGGCTCTGCCCCTGGACCCCACCAAGGGCCCCTAACTCGCGCTTCGTACTCGTGGTGCACCTACGATGCACTGGTGTTTCTCTTTCATGTAACTCGCGGTAAGACTCCGACTTTTTCTGCTTGTCGTCAATCTTGCCCATTCCACCACAGAACACTCTATACAGCCTCCGACGTGTTGAAGTGTCTTTATCCTTCGAGAAGGGTGCTTAATGCATAGCAAATTGGGCACGTTGGATGTTCAGTGGCCATGGAGCCCAGAGGGAACAGGCACTCCAACCACCCGGGGACGATAGACATTCACTTTTATCTTCTCGTGGTGATGAAGTCTTAGAAAAATTGGGTCTTAGAAAAGAACGTTTTGAAAACGTTCCCGTCTCTTGCTTGTAGGTCTTTAAAAATCTTGTTACGCCATTGTTTGGTTATCGTAGAATTTTAACTTCTCTTTATTTGTGTCAAGCTCAGTTGTTTTCCTTCGATTTATTTTTTTTTCTTTGCCTGAGTTTCTAATTTAAATACAAAAAAAAATGATCAGTCAAAAAAATTTATAAAAAAATTTTTAAAGAGAAAACAGCTTTAAACAAAAACGTATACCGTCAGATTAAAGTGTTATTGGAAACAGTGTTTCCAACGCAAACAATACATGGACAGGCACGAGGGTTTTAGGGTGGGTTAAAATTTTAAATTGAAAAATAAAACTGGATCCGTAATATCATAAGCAAGGGAAAGGACTTCAAACGAGGTCACAGCTCCATTGTTTCACAAGGGAGTTGCTTTATAGCTAGTTCACTCAACACCTTCTAGATAAAGATTATGGGGAGGCAAAAATGAGGTTGAGAGTTAGTGTAGGACTCTGGAACATATTCATTGAGATTTTTTTATTTTTGAGAGAGAGAGGGAGGGGGGGGGGGAAGGCAAAATTATCTAAAGGTGAGAAACCATGGTTGGTGTTTATTCTGCATGGTCAGTGATCGTGAGGCCAAGTAACAGTTGTGAAATTTTAAAATTGTTACAATTGTTACAATTTATTAAAATCAAACAAAAAATGAACTTATTCACTCCTAATCAATCCTTGAAAGAATAATTCACTCGGAGAGTAGGAAAATTCATTACAAAAGCATTGAATTTCACTAGGAGTGATTCTCAAGAATTTCGCGAGGTGTAATTCTCAAGATATGAGCAAGTAAATTTGTCACATTTTCAACAAACAGTGAACTTGAAGCAAGCACATATGGCATCATATCACCACATTAATGAACAGTCTTTTGTTTTTCTTCAAAATTTACATTCTATTTTCTCCTCAACAGTCCCATATTTTCAAAATGTGATTGCATAAGTAGCATGAGAGCTTTTCAAACTTTGCAATGCCCATGGGGAAATCTTCACCCCATTAACATCGAGGTCAACACAATCGTCTGAAAAACAAAGGGAGACCAAACATTCCTTGCCAATGTGAGGAAGTGATATAATCTCTGCTGCCCTCAATATCACTTTGAAACACAAATCCAGTAACTTAATTAGCTGATATCTCAAGAAATACATGTCCCATTTGAATGCAAATTTCACCACACTGAGTATATTTCTTTGTTCTTTCACACATGAAAATTAACATTTTGCTAAAACTTCCCTTTTTACAGTGATTATGTGTTGTAAAACTTCGGAGTAACTTTGGAGTAAATTTCACTATTCTTGGAGTGAATTCACATTCTTTCTTGAGTGAATAAAGGAACACAGTAATTGAGTGAATTAGTTTCACTCTGCTAGAGAGTGACTAGGTTCACGTTTCTGTTTTAGTAGTGCATATTTTAGATAGTTTCGTTGTTTTTATATGCCATCATGATTTATTTGACTATATTTTGCACTTGATGGAAAAAGTATAAACTTTGCAAACCTTTCTTCGTGTGCGTACATTAGTTAGATGGAGTTTACGGCCCAGTTTCCAGCCTATAAACGAATCCTATTAGCGCTTGTGTAAAGTGACTGTGCGCAGCCATTAGTGGGGTCCATCAGCCTTGAACCCCCTTAATATATCTTCTACATGAGTTTCAAACCCCCATATTCAGTGAAATTGAAGGAATTAAAATACAGTGGAGAGAACAACAATCCATGATAGAGGTAAGCAAGGAAATCGAAAGATGAAAGGTGATGGACCCCAGTTATGGCCGACTGAAATCAGACCATCACTCGCTGTCCGGATTCGTCTATTGTGTACTTAGGGAGAAAACCATTATGTATCTTTATGACATGATCATGTGATACTATACATTTTAGGCATATTTTCCGTAGTATATCAACGTCGTTACTTTCGTCTAACATGGCAGGAGCAGTCATCCCAAATTGAAGAAGTATAGTAGACTGTCCAGTTTCATGATTGACTGTTGAGAGTCATGTGACAATGCTTTTATTCTTCAAATGCTAAATTTACCAGAAATAACTGTTTGTTTTACCTTGAATATGCAATAGTAAAGTCATAAATGTAATTAAAGATATGCCTACTTTGAAGAGAAATAAGATGAACATTGAGTTATTTAGTCATTTCTTCAAAATAAGTTTTTGGGGACTCTTTACCTTTAAGAAGCCTAGATTGCAGATACATCGGAAGAGAATGAAACATTGTACCTCACACCTCTCACAGAAGTTATTCATCAATTTAATTCAGTGTACATTTTAAGAAATCAATTACGGACATCCAGGAATGGTTAAAGAATAGCTTTTAGCTTGGATTCTTCTTCCCCTTGTATACGGTAGCGTAGTACAAGTTTTAAAAAGTATTCGTAATAATTCCAACGCACTGACTCTTATAATTTTGCTCTTTTATATATTAATGTATCTTTTCTCATATCTTATTTCGTATCTCAGAGTATTAAATCCTGCCGTATTGTGTATAATTTACAAAACGAATTCAAAGTAATAAATTTGAAAATTTCTTACAAGAGATAATACGTATGGATTGGTTAAGGTAAATATTTAATTGGTTATACACTAAGTATGGTGCTACATCGTGTTATCCGGAAATGATCTCATAATTGTTTAAATAGTTTTCTGGACGCATAATGCGATCACAACTTTTATGAAATACTTTACTGTGATATTTTATGTAACAGGACGTATTTTCATTTCACTGTATGTGATGGTATTGCTTCCAGGATAGTAATAACAATAAGCGGAAGGCTTATTTAGGTCTAAATAATAACAATTGTTGTACCACCAGCCGCCATTATATTTAGAGGCGCAATGATAAGTGAGATAAACATCGTTGTCACGGTCGATCGTACTAAACTCCATGTAGTGATGATATCTGAAGATGTTGTACCCGTTTTCTAGAGAGGTAAAGGGGGAAAGAAAGAGAGAAATTATTTTTGCAGGTAACCTTTATAAGAATAAATCTACGAAATAAAAATACACAATAGCAAATCAAACATTTTCAAAACAATCAGAAAGGAAAATAAATTAACGTTAAATTTAAGTGTAGATTAGTAAAACAATATATGCTACAATCCCATGTATTAGCCTATACTTTGAATTGTTTTTGTTTTCCGAAAGCATTATATTTACAATTCGTTGAAAGCCATACTGAGGACTGATTTGCGCATTACGTGTATATGAGAATGCATTTAGGATTTATAACGGTCTCTCTCGCTACAAGGAGATTAACGTTTGTTAACAGACAAGTCGCATGGATTAAAGGATGTTATATCTGTGGAAATCTGTGGCATGGGAGTAGCAAACCCATCCCTTCACTTCCAATACATTTGTATCTTTCATTTCATATCAAGACCCTATCCTGCTAAGGTGGGGCTGCCCCTGAGATTTCCAAATTGGAAATAAAGCAGATGCTAGAAGATGGGGCTCTACGAGGCACTGTTTGATCTGTTCTCTAGAATTTTGTTGAGGCTATGGCTCTGCACGGATCTTGTTCAGCGTATATTGACGGAGAAAAATCTGTGCGGCGGTTAAGTAAAGATTATTGACCCGTTTTTCTCTTTTTTTTTTGCAACTAATGATTGCAATCCCCCCCAAAATACATTGAAACATTTTAAGTTGTAGTTAACGTTACAATACAATATAGGTGCACACTAAAAGTGAATCCCCCAAAATGGGCGATAGAGCAAAAAATGTCCAATGACACGCCTTACTCAACGAAAGACTTTTGTTTCATTGTTTAGTCGTTAACAGGCTCTGTTTCGCAGGTACCAGTTTTGCTTGATCATGAATGTCACCTTATCGCAAAAGTAACTTGTAAGTTTTGGTAGCTGCTCAAAAGCTCCACTTCCTTGACAACAGCTCCGGCCTAGTCACTCAATAAAATTAATATTTTGCTTGTAGCACAAATGATTTGCAACCTGGTAGCACATCATAGCTTCCAACAGATGTAATTTACTAGAGGATTTAGATTTATAATAATCAAAATCGATGTTTTCTTTCATATGTGTTGTATCCAATACGGCAGTCATCATATAAATCAGGACTAGCATTACCTTCACTTTTCCAAAACGACGCATCTTTCTAAAATATAGGTTTTCTTGTCCTCTAACAAAACATATTAACAGTCAAACCTTATCTTATTACAGCTGACTGGTAAGTTTGCGTTAAACATTGGCTCTAACTCTGCACTAAATTTTACCCGTTATAAATTTGGTGGGGTAGACTATCGGCTGTATCAAACTTTGCGTAAAGGCATGAATGAAGCACGATGACGGTTGTGTGCAAAATTACCCCGTCATTTTGTCCATATGAGCGGTGTGTACCATTACAACGATTTTAATCCGAAATGCGAACAGGATATTTCAAAGTCGGACCACTTCTTTCCTATTCAGAATTTGTTTTTCAGATACACTGTAAAAATGTCTGTAATGTTACCAAAAAATTTTTACAATGACAAAAGAAAAGTTAAGAAGTATAAAAAGAATATATCAGTAAAGTGTTGCCAAAGAGTTGACTTCACTTTGATGTATCCTTTTGTTTTGTCCATTTTATTTTCTTGAAATGTACAGAATGACATATTTTGGAGTGTAGTCACTTTCTATCGATAACCGGTTCTCATTTCTTCTCATGATAAACTGTTTTGCTATCATTTTATATATTACGTCAATCCTAATTCGGCAATCATGTCCAATTAAAACGTTGTCTGTGGATGTCACGTAATGAAATAATTGGTTTATATTTCATTTTCGAAGTTCACTGATACAAAATATTCATTTTCGAAGGTTGGTATTTTTTTTCTTTTTACTTCGGAATAATAAGATGTTTAAAATTTAAATCACAAAATCGGACCATAATCCTATCAAAATCTCTGTTGTACGACCCTTCATTAAAAGATCTAATCCTCTCATCCCAAAATACTGAGTTCAGTTCAATTCTCCTAGCCTACTCTCTGAAGCCTCTCCCACAACTGTCTGTAATTCATTCTCACACAGGCACAATCTTAGTTTATTGCTTCAGAGTGAGTTTACCAGACTCCAGCGTGTAATCAACACACTTTCATTATGGTACATGCTGTGTAATATGAGCTACAACACTCTTCCTTTTTTGTAACTTGTTCTCAAACACAGAAATATGCCAATTGAGAATTTCTGAAGGGTACTATAAGAATTGTAGTGTTTGGGTTGAGAGGATCAAGCCGTTATAGTCACATACCTGTAGTCCCTTCGTAATTGCCAAGTCCAATTAATCGATAATTGTCGCTCTCGTCTGTGATCCGAAAGAAGTCATGTTTCACATAACCATCGGTACCGTCTTCGTTTGTGAGATCTATTCGAAGTTCATACCGTTTCTTGTTGGTGAGGAAAGCTAGCTTCTCATTTCCCATCCAGAATTCTCCACTTACAGTACCAAATCCCTCCTTATAGCTGTTCCAGTTAAGTGCAAAGGATTCGCCTCCACCGTTTCGTCTTTAAAATACCTGAACAAAATGCCCAAAGAGCCATATAAGTACCAAATCAGTGGCGTAGCTAGGAACTAGGTATTTCCCAGGCTTTTAAGTTGAATTTAAACAGTCGCTATTTTGAGCTTTCATTTGAAATTGAATGTTCACCTCAATATAATACGAGCATTTATACAAAGTGATCAGAAAATTACCATATAAAATTAATATGATATGGTTACTCCAAAGTAAGGTAATCAGTGTAAAATGAGTTTGTATGTGCATTCTGCAAATTGTGGTTGAACGAAAGATACCCCGACCTCCTTTTTTACCGTTGGCCGAATTTGGGGTCCACAGCACTGCAAACTAACTAATTTAGCACGTTTCACACCTTATGGAGAATCATATTGAAGACTGCAAAATTGCAATCATTAGACTGCCCGAATACCTCCCAGTCTACTTTCAATGATCACTGGTGTTATTGTCATCAAGAAATATGACACAAGATGATTTTGATTGATTTTTTATGGCAAAATTGTACGCACTGCATACTGTACACCTTTAAGCCTTCCCGTCTGCCCATTAATCAAGCAAATGAAAACATCCCTAATTTCTTTTTGCAACTTTTGCTCCAAAATTCAGTGCCGTAGCCAGGATATGTGTCACGGGGGCCAGTGAGTTCTGTGATCGCCAGCATAGGGGTGGGTTCTAAGGGGAGGGGTGTCCCCTGGAAATTTTTGAATAATTACATGAAATCTGGTGCTACATACATTATTTTTTAAAGTAAAATTAATGTTCAGAAATTGACCTAATTAAGGTTATTAAACTTCAAAAAACACTCACCACGCTTTAGATGAACGCTAGTCGTCTGTTGTTTCTACCAAATTCACCTTTGACATGGTCATGATTTAATTTAAGATTTAAGATTTTGATTTATTTAGTAAAAAAAAAAAACGACACCACCGACGGGGGCATGGCCCAAAAGTCTCCCATCTAAATACGCCACTGTAACAAACATATCCCAGCAAAACTACATTTTGCAGTCGTCCGTACAAGCTCTTTGTAAGAAAACTGAACTGAATCATCAAAGCAGACCGTAGGTCAAAAAAAAAGAATCATGAGATACAAAGTCAAACAGACAAATATGAAACATACAATATTTAACGGAGTTAGTAAGATCGTGGAGCTAATACAAAGTATTAGCTCCATGGTTAGATGGAGCTTTATGGCCCAAGTTTCTCACAAACTGATTTAAGTTGGTTGCCTTTGCAGTTGTGGCTCATTGCCTTGTTTTCCTACTCCGTTGCTTATGCTGAACACCAAGCACACTGAGAGTAGGTTCCATTTTTAAGGTTTTCGGTATGACCCGACCAGTACTCGAACTCGGTCCGACTTGTTACTTGCAAAAGGTTTTGTAACGTAAGTCTCTGACAGTGTACTCATAATCATGTAGATATTACACTGTATGATTCAGTACCAGCGTTACAACACAAAAGTTATCCCTTGTTCTCACTTTTTAGACAAGCACATGTATAATCTTACCGTCCATTTCCCCCCGTCTGTATCCATATCGCAGCTGATGCTAAACGCTCCTCCCTGCCAGCCGGTTGGGTTGACAACGTAGACGCCACTCGATTCATTTCCAGCTTGATGTATATCTGCGCAGTCAATAGGTTGACTGGTAGTGAGAGATCCTAATTGAAAGATACACCAATTGATTTAAAAAGGAAAGTATAAGTCTGCAGTACATGAGCATAACATCCTATAGCAAGTATTCTAAGAGTACAATGACAGGAACCAAAGATTTGGAATTGATTTAACGAACGCTTGTTTGGACAGCAAGAATACAAGGTGGAATATAAAGTGTTTTCACTGTAGTCACAATCCCAGACCCTTATGACGGTCAAAATCTAGTACGTATTTAGTGTAGATAGTGAACATAGCTGAGAAGCAGTTGACAATCAACGTGTGACTGTTGCACTAAAACACTGTTGAATTTTGCCCGAAAGAGGAGGCGGCTTATCAATTGGAACAGCACGTGACATCACTCTATCAGTATAGTCCACAACCAGATAGAAGTCAGAGATTAAACTTTCGGATAAAAATGCATTGCAAAAAGGTGACCTAAAATTTACGGTAAAAAATCCACTTTAGTTAATGATTACAATGCAAATCAAAGAGACCTTGCTGAAGTAGGAATGCCCCAAAGCCACCTAACCCGATTTCGACAGACTTCCGATTCCAGTCGTATCCTTGCTAGCGCCAATTCTTGGATCGTATTAGTTAGTTAATTATTTAGTTAGATAAGGTTTTAAGCCTCAACTTCAAATTCTATCTTAATCAAACGGCCCTTACAGCCTTCTTGCAATTATGGAGTACTGGATTATGTTGCCGACTCCATTGCTCATGCGGAATATTACTCACAACGGCAGAAGGATAGTCTTTGGTTTGACTCGATCTGGGATTTGAGCCCCTCTAATCGCATGAGAATCAGATGTTCTACCACCAGAACTCTATGCCCCCAGACAACCATTTAATTTAGTCCGCGATCTATCCATACATTGAAGTGTGCACTAATTACGACAAAAACTTGCTTAACATCTGCGTAAAGTTTACATTTTTGAGAGGTTAGATGAAATCGGTTGGAAATGCCCATTCCTCACCATTTATGATTATCATAACGATTCCTAGTTCTGGCCCATTTTAAATATATGAAAACATGAATTGAGACACGTACTGAGTTCGAGTTTGGAATCGAGTAAAAACCATGTAACACAACGGAGGTTGGTCCCATAACAAAACTTTGAGGTTAGTCCTTTGGTAGCGAACGTTTAACCGTTTCAAATGTGGTTTGGCATCCGCCAACTAAGTTCAACTGTCATTTAGGTGAATAGCAAGAGAGTTTTACAATTACTCCGATATCTTACCCTTACATGCTACCTGACTTTACTTTGGAGAAACCATTTTGCTCTCTGGGGTATTTGGTGGCGTCTCGGTAGCAGCCACGTTATTCCTCAGTCACACTTAACACCTAAATTCAGCCACAGTCAGTAACGCAATTGCAATGAATTGTCTTACGGTCTAACCATATGAAAGGTTAAAGGCTGAAAGTAGGCTTAGGCCCATAAGATGTCCCGTAGTCCAAACCCTAATAACAAGCAGATCAACTCAGTATCTGCTTAAACTAGCCTGGTTAAACTATATTCTGCCACGGCCATGGAAAAATTTGGAAATATTAGTCCTAAAGCATTGCACAGAGATGGTTAGTTTACTACCCATTCTGTCAGATCATTCTTCTAATTGACAACTGTAGCAGGCCTTACGAAACGCTTTCTTAGCTTTGTGCAGCAGCCATGACCCTTCGAGCATTACTTTGAATCTTCAAACAACTACAAGACAAAGAAGAATTTGTGTCAGAAAGAAATCTGAAAACCTAAAGCATGTCTAGACTAATCCGTACTTGTTTTATCAACTAAGAAAAAACTCACTAATAAAGTAAAGCAAGTTAAGTGCAATTATATCCAATAAATTACATCACCTGTTTCTCCTGTAAAGTTTCCAACACTTATCAACGAGTAATCGGAATGTTCATCGCTAATACGGAACATGCTGTAAGTCACGTGGTAAGAATCCCCTGTATCAGTTTCAAAATTAATCATTAATTCATACTGTTTTTGATTGGTCAGATAAGCCAGTTTCTCGTTACCAATCCAAAAGTCAGCGTTCAAAAAACCAAATCCGTCGTTGTAATCCGTCCAATTTCGATTAAAGTCTATAAAATCATTCTCACGGCGATGAATTATCTGTCAGTGTAAATAGAGATTAAAACCACATTGTAGGTCAAACAAATGTCTAAATTTAAATATTGGACAGTCATACAAATTCCTTTTTGACCTAAAAGTGATTGAAGTGAGGAGGATACGGACTAATTTAAGCACAATGTTGCAATTTAACAAGCTTGAATGAACTGTTAAACAAGGATGAACTCCCCTTGCAATTTTCGTGAAGTTCTCATTAATTAGATTTGTGAGGATTTCTAATTTCTAATCTGAGAAAAGAATATTTTATTAGCAAGAAATCTCCAAGTGCCATACCCCAAACACACACGAACACACACACGCACACGCACACGCACATAACGAAACATCCAAGGACAGATCCTTAAACAGGTTTTCTAACATACAGTGTAAGTGAACACAGATCGAAGAATCCAATTCTCGCTACAAAAGTCAAGTGCTCCCTGCATGATAAATGATAAATGCAAATTTTATAACAAATTGCTTGTACCATTTTCATTTATTTTTAATGCGCTGATGAAGTCACTTTTGACAGACTGTACTGCACATCGTACTCAAGTCCGACTGGTGTAAGTAAATTTTGAAAACTATTTTAAGCAGCATGTTGTTTGAGAAAAAAACACTCTATATGCAAGATGGAACTACCAAGAAAAAAGAATTAAAACCTTACCATCCACTCGTTTTCACAGTTCACTAAAAATGGTTCCAAAAACCCATCAGGCTTTATGAGATGAATTCGACTTGAATTCTGAGCAGAACAGTCCTGCTGGATTTCTTTGCAATCTCTCGGATACTCAGGTTGTTGGTAAAAGAAATATGATGAACCTGAGTATAAAATCACATAAAATTGTGTGAAATACTGATGTAGAGCAATTTGGTAATCTCTAAATATTTAATGCGGCACATTCAACCCTTTTGGGTGAAATTATAATACACCAGGCGTAAATCCAAAGGGGGGGGGGGGCTTTTACGGCCTCAGCCTTCCCCTTTTCGCCGGCATGAACAATAAAACATACGAGAAGTTAGCGAAGCAACTCCCTAGCAACCCGTGCTTTCACCCCCCCCCCCCCTACCTTGGAATGTCTGGATCCATATACAATTGCTCCAAACAGATGAGACAGGGGAGAAAATTGTTCAATCTTTTACACAAACCAAATTAAACTTTATCTGAAATTTGGAAAATGTATAATAAAATAAAATAGTTCAAATTAACATACTTTGGTCATTTTTATTTCCAGCGTCTTGACTCGCCTGTATGATATGTTATGGAGGAAAACAAACAAGTAAGAGTTAAAAATTATAGCATCGTAACCGTCAGATAATATTTGATATTTTCTCAGGACACATTTTCCAGTCAGTATTTCAGCTAAGCGATAAGGAAAATTGGCTGTTCACCTACATCGTACAATGCAGTTATCAATTGTGAGACTCACTATCTGACCCCGTCGGAAAGTGGTCAAAGCAACGTAATAAATGCGGCAAAGGTGCGTCATATTAAACAAAAAAACGACGTTTATGAGTCAAGCAGAACGTCTTGTAATTACTCATAAAGTTGAAATTTTAGTTATAAAGTTGAATAAAGTTGAAAATGTTTCATTACAAACTTTTGAAAAAACGATTTCATTTCAAACTACTCACTCATGAAATATTCATTTTATTTCGGGATTGAATTTTAACAGTGTTTTATTACTGCATGAAGAAAACTATTCAGGATTGGAAAAATTTGTTGAATTTCACAAAAAAAAAAAACTGTTAAGCATTAAATGCAGTTAATGATCACAGTTTGTTCCAATTCTCCCAACTTACATACTTCTAGTCCCTCCCACAACTGACTTAAAAGCATCCTCAACTAAACACAATGCCTGCGGTTAATTTTTTCAGGTATTACCATAGTCAGTATACAAGAACCTTAGGTGTAATACAAACGTTCTCAGTTTATGATGTGTGACATGAGTTACTCTGCATTTTTAATTTCACGTCAATCAAAGAGATCTGCACTCGAAAAGATATTTCCCCCAAAAGGGGGCCTGCACAGTAACACTCTGAGATGTATATTTATACACACCTGTATATTAAGTAGCATTTTACCCCACATGGGGTGTACGTTTGCCCATTCCTGTGATAATTTGTGCAAATGACGCCAGGTGTCAGTGGCGTAGCCAGGATTCGATTTTTGGGGGGCCTAGGTAACAAGTGGGGGGGGGGGGGGCCTGGTACCTCCGAGGGTCAGACACGGCAAGACTATCTAAGCGACTATCATCGGTTGGCGCGTAGCGTACAAGAAAATTTTGGACTTTAAAACCCCTCCAGATGGCCGGAAACGGCACTTCCCAGGTGTTTTAAGCTGGATGTATCCAGCCTTGAAATACGAATCTCATGTCTGCGACTTCTCAAATAATTAGAATAAAAAATCAATCTATGAAAAATGGTAATACATACACTTTTTAGGGCCCCCGAAACTGGGCACTTCTGATCTGTGGCCTGGGGAATGAGACTAAAAGGAACCGGTATCTCCCTTTCCCTTGGGAAATATTGAAAATATCAGAAGGACGTAGATCGCAAATGCGGCAATATTTGAATCTAAGCGGAGCGCCACCATCAATTGGCGCGGAGCGTACAAGAAAATGTTGGGCTTTAAAACCCCTCCAGATGGCCGGAAACGGCACTTCCCACGTGTTTTAAACTGGATGTACCTAGCCGCAAATGCGCCAATATTTGAATGGATTTCAGCTTACCTCAGGCAGTACCTTACCCTTTAACAGGAAAACCAAAAGTAGTTGTGTCCCCCTCTGAGAAACTTTCTTTCTAGATGCAAAATGGTGCTATGTTTGGCAAAACTTTGAACTGAGTACAGGCCTAAGTTTTAGGATTTTTCCTTTTTGGGAAGCATGAAAAATATCAACATATTTCTAGTTTTTGTAGAGATTTTACAAGAGACATACATACTGCCAAAGAAACAATTTGCAAAATGGTGCAGTATTTGTTCATCGGTACATTACATAGTCAAAATTAAAATACTACGAATAAATCTCTCAGAATAATTGAACCGCAAACAGAAGTACGGATCATGTGGGAAACACATGAAATCCGGACCTTGTGGACATTTTACAAATCCCCCGGACGCCAGTGCCAACTAATAAAAAGAGGACTTGTCGAAAAAATCGTCCTACAGTGGCACTTGTCATGGGCAGGAGTGAGGCACGAAGTAGGCCTACTTGTTAAGGATGGAAGGGAAGAATTATCCGAAGGCAGTACCTTACCTCACCTGCTTACAGCATATTTTGGGTATGATAAAGTATAGGGATGGTCGTGTAAGAATGGTCTCCAGTGTATGATTGTCTTATTTTCAGTAAATCAATCAGCAATCCGAAAGGCAGAAAGGGTCTTCACCTAACAAAGTCACATTAAAGTTTGTCGTCGAGACTTTCGTTTCATCTTCAAAGTGAAATGCAATAAACGACAGTGCAGATCACAAACGGTATCCAATTTAGTGAAAGTAGGCATTTTGAAGTTATTACTTGATTTCATACGTGCGCACAAAATGTGTTTTACACACATTCATCCATGTTTTTTTTTTTTTTAATTTTTACACATTTTATTTATTTACTGTTTTGAAGGATATATTTCAAAGTTTATTTTCGTTCAAACATTTTATTTTTTTCAATTACTTTATCAGTACGCAAAAAATCCCGGGGGCCTGAAGAAAATCTGAGGGGGGCCTAGGCCCCCCAGGCCCCCCCCCCCCCCCCCGTGGCTACGCCACTGCCAGGTGTGGTTGTAAATCAATTTTCTACTGGTGTATAAATACCCATTTTAGAGTGAACTGAAGCTGACTGATCGTTTAATCCTTTAAGCTATGATGGGGTAAACGGTAAACTACTTCATTTGATATTTATGTGTACACTTAAAGTTCTAAATTATAGTTTGTTGTGACGAATGACTGCGGTTTGAGGGTTGACCGTTTTTTAATTATGTAGACAAAAACAAGAGATTAACCCCATTCTTAAATTATGTCGATCGATCTGTTTTGTACTACATGAATTGACAAGTCAGCTTTCATTTGTTTAATACCTACCTACACTGTGAGTTAGTGATAAAAGCATGTACAAGCGTTCTCTGTCAGTTATTAGACACAGACTTACAAAGTAATGTAGCAACAGAATGTAACTTGAAGTTTCAATAAACTAAAATTAATGTCTTTTTTCACAGCAATAAGGCGGAATGTTTATGAACACCTGTAACGAATTTTTGTTTTAAAATCCTTTTCAAATACTATCATTGAGAGTCTGGTACACTCTAAATAGAAGAAATTTTAAGTTGAAAGATAAAAATGAATGCGGTCATTGCTGTAAGGTTACAAGATTTAAGATTGGCCTATGATGACAATAAGAACTTTTTACAATACTATCTACCTAAGTTTTAAATACCAGCGAAGAACATTGCGAGTTGCCGTTTAATGGACTTTATTAACATATAGGCTTTTGAGTTGCTTTTCGGTTTGGTAAATATCATAGGATATTTACCATATTTTGAATGATTTGTCTCCTTTGTAGGTTTTCCTTCATTGGAACGATTAAATTTTAACTGTTTAGTTTTGCAAGACAGACGGTATTTAAAATAAGTTTCGATTCTACGAAAACAAATTAAATTGCAGTGTTAAATTGAAGAAACTTACCTGTGCTAGAATGCTACTTTTCTCAAGAAAACAAAGTAAAAACGATTGCACAAGGAATCGGAACACTTTCAGTTCCATAATGAATTTTGTAGGTACAGCCCAAGTGATATTACCAAGACGAATGACAGCGATATCCTATGAAATCGGCTAATTAGCATCGTGACAGAAAATTATACCTCTTTGTAAATCAGGCAAGATACGGATGCAGTGAATCGACATTACATGTATTTTAAAGACAGCTCCAAAGATGGTGTTCTATTTACTAATAACCTGGAAACAAAGAATATAAACATGGCTGTTTTTGTCATACGTACCCGGAACAAGATATTTCTACTGTAATACACAAGTTCATGGTCAATATATGATTGACATGTCATGTTAGGTACACGTTTTTAAACTACGGGTCACGATACGCACGCCCGTGAGGATTTTTTAAACCACAGACTGCAGTTGAGCTATGGTTACAAATGTGTATCTGTAAAAAAACCTTTTGGCTACAGAAAACTGTCTTTGACTTTTTCTTCCTAAAATCCTTATTAGCTGTCGAGTTTAAAGTTTGTAATACGTTTCGACAATACACTAATGACAAGTGATAAGTCTATGCAAATAATTGCCACGTCTTTCATGAAATCCTTATGTATCTCTTTTTTATCTATAAACTACAGCGACTTTGAATGGAGCAGACAAAGAGTTTCTTTGTTCTCTCTATGAACTATATGTTGCAATTATCGTGAACTTTGCCCTAGTAGGGCACATCGCCATTTAGGAAATAATTAAAATACGTCAGATGTTTTCAATGACTGTGTACTTTTGTAAAACAATACTCAGGCATGGAATCAGTTTTATCTATCTAAGTACGCACGGTACCGTAATCACAAAACTCGACAATATGCGAAAAACATAAAGACACAAAGAAGTTTAATCGAATAACTGTCAACCCTTTGCTTCCTTTTTGGATTTCTTTCGTTTTTTTTTTTTTTTTGTTTGAAATTCATGCGGCACCCTTTGGAGTTTTATTCGATATATTTACTGTTTTGTTTAAAACCGAGTCAGAGAAAACCATTGTCCAGAGATTATCTCGCAAATCAAGCAACGATCGAAATGCTTTTAAGGGAAAACACATGACATTTGATATCTTATTTGCATTTCATTTCTTTGGACGATATAAATAGTATTTTTACGGCACAATTAAATTGTGCCGTTAAGTGTGGTGATTACAGCCATTGTGCCATAAAGTGTGATGATTATAGCCCTTACCTTTTCAGTTTAATAGCTTACACATAGGAAGGTGACACAAACACTAAGCACAGTAACAAACGAAAAAAGAAAAGCGATGATCACTTTAACCTACTTGACAAAGAAAGTCAGCAAGATAACGAATGCATAAAGATAACAGAAACAAACGCCAGGCAATACTCATTGGTATAGTACATTAAACAGTAGAATATCATAATATTTATGATTTCCACAATAATAGATAGAAACACAAGTGAATAAGCATTCGTGAATGGGCTACACAAAAAAGAAGGAGTGGGTCACTTTCCTTAAACCGAGATAATTTGTAACCAAAGTTACTTGATTTTCTGTGTAGATAATTCAACTTTCCATTTGCGCGTGCTCAGAAGAAAAACATGTGATTTTGAACGAAGAATAGCTGAATACAAGAACTGCTCCCCTTGCTAAAGACATAAAAGCTGAACCAATGTTCACGTCATTCTTTGGCAATTGCTCTATATAAGGGGATAAGGTCTGTGAAGTTTAATCACCAGCATGAGCAACATTTCTCTAGCCAGCTTCGAAAATGTAAGCTTGTACATCGTTGGTGCTGCGAGTGTCCTTTTTTCATCCCTTTGAACTTTACCTTCATAATTATCATCACTATTAACTCTAACTCCGAAAAAACGAATTAAGGTGAATAAATTTGCCTGTAAACTGTAATTCTCGTTCTTCTCCACAAAGAAAACCTAAGTCCCCATCACATTACTTTTTCGTCACTTTCCACTCTCTATCCTTTCAGGAAAGACAATAGAGAATTGCAAACTTCATTCAAGGACAACCGTGAGGATTTATTATAAATATTAATTATTCTTTTCATTTAAACGACTCTTGTCCAATTGTCACTTACAAAGGATCGTGGACTAAAGCTCTGAGACTGTATCCCATAATTTTTAAATTGTTTCTTAGAAAGGGGTCATTGGTGGTGTCATGCTCTTTATCGTTTATAGGTTTCTGTCAACTTGGTACATGGGTATAAATACAACAACATCATAATGGGTTTCAAAATAGCAGTCTTTTCTCTTTCTTTCCTCTTTAAATGATTGAAAGAAAGAAAACTACTTTTCATGAAATTTTTTTAATATTTAAGATGTTGAAGTTATTATCTTCCTTAGTGATGTACACAGTGATCTTACAATCTCACGCTGAAGGACGTCCCTGGAGTAACAATGATAATGAAGTCATTGGGCATATTATTTTCTTTAAATTTATTTATCACTCACGCACTTCGTCGTTGCACAATAAAGTTGCGCACTGTTTAACAAGGTGTTTCTTGATTGGCTGTTGGCACTGCATTTTATCGATTGTATTCTCTGTTCGGGTTAGGGATTAGGTTAGGGATTAGGGTTATCGTTAGCCAGTTAGGAAATTTCTTGTGAAAACAGTGCGCATCGCCCCAAACGTTTATTGTTTAAAATATTTACAATGTTTGTACAGTACATTCAATAAATATGAATGGAGCACCTTTCAGTAAACCATAAACAGTATAGAGGATACATACAGTATAAACAATAATTACACATTCACTAGTAGGAAGATTGAGGGCAGAGGAATAACCTGAACTACCCCGCATACATGCACACCCCAGGGACAGGGGAAAATGTAATTAGAGACGGAAAGTACTCAAGAAAAGAAAACACTAAAGAAAACATCTGGCCTATTAAAACTTAAACAAAAGATGGTTGTTTCTTATAAGTACAATTTTGGGCATACGATACTACAAAATTATACTCGAAAAAGAAGAAATGATCTGAGAACATTCAGAACTGCCGGGCCAAAATCAGTTGACATAAAAAGAAAGGTATGGGTAAAATCCGTTGAACTGTTAAAAAGAACGTATTAGTTATATTTACAACTAAAATGTATGACTCGTGCCGACTAATGATGGCGCTCCGCTTGCATGGTCTTTCTAGTGGCGCGGGTGGGTGGTTACTGTCATATACATTTAATCAATATACAATGAGTGTCTGAGAACTGCACAATTGATACTTATATGGTATAAAACTTACACAATTTCAATTTGATTATGTGCAATCACGACCTTGAGTGGCAAAGGGGTAATGATATACAACCATTTAAACATGCAATATTTGTACGTTCACTGCAAATAACTTTGAAGTTGTTAACAACAGTATGATAACTTTGAGTAAGATGGCGTTCATTAACAACCGTAACGCAACAGAAAAATATAATATAAACAGAATAAAGGCAACAAAGGAAAGTAGTGGTAAAGATATCACAGACTAAACCTCGTGCCTAATGAATGTTAAACAAATAATGGGTATTGCTTTTACAAAGACGATTCCTCTCAACAATATATAGGGAAGTCACAGGAAATCTCCCTCCATTCTAAAACACCGCCACGACTAACCAACGACAAAGAGATTCAGAAAGTCGCGTCGTCAACCCTGGCGGTACTGACCGTCCGACTCCACGGCTAGAATTCGGTCGTATCGTAAAGTTAAGCCTGGCGCACACTATACGACTTTACACATCGCGCAACTCAACTAAACCGTCGTGACCTAGTTTTGAATCGTCATGGTTTTTAGTCGCATGACAGGGTCACGTACACTATACGACTGGAACAGCATACAGTTTGCAACAGTATTATACTTTCAGTGTGTAGCTAGCGTACTAGGCCTATGCAAGTTTACAGCTCACCAGTAATGTCGACTGCCTCGGCAATCTCTTCAACGGTTTTTTCCAAGCATTCCTATAGGAATAGCTTTTGCTTCCACAGTTATAAAGTACAGGTCGTTGCTCTCACATTTCTACGAGTTTGTCTTATCTCTACTCGCCGTACTCGGTCCATATATCCATCTTTTCAACTGAATATTTACACAAAGTTACGTCAAAAGTTGTCACCGGAACAAGCATCAGACAACTTTCACCGTATTTATATCACGTGCATATAAATCAGTAATTTTGATTGGTCAGATTTTTCAGTCCCTTGCGACTGTCGCCCTACAGAGTCGGGAAGAACCAACATGTTCGTTCTTCCCGACTGAAGGCGATGCGACTTAAAACTGGTCCTAAAACTGCCAGTCGCAGTCGTAAACTCACGCACACTACACGACTGTTGGAGATGCGACGATCGAGTTGAGTTGCGGTTTGCAAAGTCGTATAGTGTGCGGCTAGATTAAGCCGCACACTTCACGACTTCGCACACCGCAACTCAACTCGATCGTCACCTCAACTCTGACTGTCAATGTTAAGACCAGTTATTAAAACTGGGGCTACACATGCAACCGATTCGTCGAGAGTTTGCAAAACAGCCGACTCACGACGGTCGGGAATGTGCTGTTCCCGATCCAAGATCAATTAGTTGAATGTGTGTCATACCCCACCGACTTGTCGAAGACCAGTTTTAATCCGTCGCCGACGAGTTTTAGCAGATTCAAAAATCGAATCTGCATACTAATCAGTTGGATATGTAGCCACTTTAGGGTTGCCGACTCGCTATATATACTGACGTAGCCGTATTCCACGACTCAACTAAGTTGTCGGCAATACAACGCAGCACATTTAAAAACGTAATTGAATTTATTAAAACAGATAGACGGTGGCATTATCTGATACTACGTGTGTAGTCCCTTGTTGCAAAGTTTGATTTTTATCCGTTTTGACGGATATTCTGACTTGAAAATTTTAATAAAAGGACACTCTTTCCATCACGAAACAGGCATAAACAAACAGTTTAACAAAGGGTGAAAATAAATAGTAACAAACATTTACAGTTATGTTCAGAATTCATTTATATTGAGTAAAGAAAAAGAATCTTTCATGCTTCATCTAAATTGTAACGGGAAACACGCATACGAAAACATGCTGAACTTCCGATCGAGTAAACAACGAAATTAATCATAAAAAATACTTGCATCGAACGGGAATCGAGCCGGGCCTCCCTCTTAGCAGGCAAGAATTTTACCACTGAACAGCCGATGCGAGCACATCAAGTGCGTTAGGGACACATATATCAACACATATCTTATGTTCAATTCAACCACATTTTTGGAAAGATGTGAAGATAGATTACATTTTGAGCATCAACGCATAATCTTCTGCTGTTATCTAGCGACGCTGGCGACCTTTATTCTAGTTACAGGTCAGTGCATTTCTTCCCTATTCCGTTGCGTATGAAAAGCATCACCCGCATCGGCAGAGAGTTTCATTTTTTAAAGTCTTTGATATGAATCGACCTTGGGAAAGTTTTGGAGAAAGTTTTAAAAAGTCCATTCTAGGTGCACTCTAAAATCAATAGGGTGAACTTAGCCACTCTCTAATAGAGTGAAAAGTGTAAATTCACTCCAAGAAGAGTGAAATTTCACTCTTCCAAGAGTACCTGCAATGATCACCTATTTTTAAGAGTGATCATTGTAGGCACTCCATCAAGAGTGAAACTTCGCCCTGTAGAAGGGAATGTCACCCTTTTTAGAGTGAATTTCAATTTTTCTTGGAATGAATTAACATTCTAATGGAGTGAAATCACACTTTTCACTCTATTGCAGAGTAGCTTAGTTCACTCTTTTGGTTTAAAAAATGTGGTTAAATGATGTTTTATCCCTCAGTTTCAAATCAGTAAGGGTTTTGGTGGCTATACACATGCGCACATCTTCCAAATCGTTGGGATAAACAAATCCAAGTTCCCGCAACCACAACACCTGTTCCAAAATTTGAGTTTACATGAAAATTTGGTGACATCGTTCGTCCTTAATCCAACCATATCATATGAAGAAATTATAAGTGAAGATCTGTGCAGTGATTTTTTTTTTAAATTGCCTTCTTGCTGTAGATATATTCCTATTCAATCTGCTGCAAAGTAGGACTGTAGGTCATTATTTCCCGTCAGGTTGGCTATTCAGGTTTATACCGAGTGTTGTATGCACGTACTACACGAAAACAAGGGAACGCTGCGCCCCACATTTCCATGCACCAACGAATTACCGAACTAGCCTACCTTACTGGTTTCAGTCGGGTCGGCCACGGCTTAGCCTGCTGTAAGCAGGCTATTGTGTTTGCGTTTCAGCTACTACATTCAAAAATCAAAAATCTTACTTTCGCTACTATAAATAATACTTTATGAGTCCTTCAACGGCATCACCCAACGGCATCACTGCTGAGCAGTCGACGTTGCCAACTAATAGTTACATGGCATACCTACGATATACAATAGCCTGCCAACTTTCTATCAAATCTCATTTACGACCTCCAAAAATGACGTCACGACAAAAATTAAAATACTGAATTATATCTCGCGTAAAAGGTAATATATGTACATCGAACGTACGAGCTGGTACACATTTTCCACGTACAAAAGCTAATTAGGTTGTTCACCGCTCGCTGTATCAGTTGTAGCCTATATACGAAAAAAAAACTATTCATACTTGTTTCGTGTACCACGTGACCATCTCATGTTTACTAATTCGTCCCTCAAAATGCGGGGTTCCTGTAAATGGAAACTGGGCGAAGGTTTGCAGACTCTGTATATTATACTGTTTAGAGCAGGCCTTCCCAACTGGCGGCGCGCGCGCCATTTGTGGCGCTTCGAGGCGGTCCAGTTGGCGCGCGGCGCCCTGCCACGAAAAAAAAAAAATTATTAACAGAAATAAGGACAGACCGTAGTAATTTTCATTTTAAAAATAGACATACAAAAATTACTTGATACACAAAGCCTTTACTTGTTCAGCTACTGCATATGGAAAATGAAATAAAATAAATTCTGAATTCCAATTAAAACTTCATAATGCACAACATTCCTGGGCCCCATACCTCTTCCGTGGTCAGGGGCCATGTCTTGAAATCGTGTAAACTTGTGAACTTTGGACATAGACTCTACAACTGTAACAAAGGGGTATATCTGTGTATCCACAAAAATTACAATTGAACGTAGTTCGTTGTGAATGTACAATTGGGCTCGAGTGTAGTTTTCGGCTAGTGAAACTTTGAAAGAATATATAGTTAGGATAGGCCGATAGGGAGTGTCAATTCGAAATTAAAAGCAGATTGGATAAAATTGTTTTCGTATTAGGCCTGTACCTGTTCAATGTTGCGACCTCTGTTTTGGGACCATGCAAACTCAGCTAACTACGAAATCACGCTGTGCTGCCCACGAAATGTATGTGCTGTGTAGCAATTAATCGGCGTGTTTTGGTTGACATAGACCTATCAATAGTAGTAGAAAAAAGTAGATTCCGAAGTGTTCATGTGGTCAAGTGTGACATCATGGCATCTGGAGCTCCACCGGCGAAGAAAAGGAAAGAGGAGAATCGGGGAGGTTTCCCCTCATGGACCACCTAATTTTTTGTACGCCCCGCGCCAACTCATGGTGGCGCTCCGCTTAGAATAGTCATCCTACTGTCAGTGGCGCTTGAATCCCACTCAATACCACGAAGTAGCACTTCAATCAAACTAGTTGAAAAGGCCTGGTTTAGAGACCTGGGTGTATTATGATTTTGAGAGAGCGCCATCTTTCGGCTGCTACAGAGTCTGCTCCGCAGGCTAGCCACGTGTGTACAGGTTTACGGGTAAATTGTTTTTAACTAGTATGTTTTAACAGTCCATTGGGATAATATTGCAGGATTTGCCGATAATAATGTAAGCTTTAACGCATCCTTTTGCAAAAAGGTTTTACTAACAATTACACGGTGGAAGGGAGGGCTGTACTCAGAACTCGTATACTCTGCATGCAGTGACTAGGGTGCTTTTTCTAAAGTTCCCCGACCCTCTCGCAAATGCATGGCCGTTCCGCGAAACCAAAACTTTCACTGCTTCCCGAAGAAGCTATTAAGTCCACTGAAGGACAGTACGTGACCAACCTCACGGCCCTCAGCACATTTACATTATTGGTCTGTCATGTATGGCTCCATTCTAGAATGGATGAAAAGAACAGTTACTACACATGACCTTAGCCAAAAGGCCGAGAAGCGATGCTGTGACTTGGGTGTTCTAGAGCTTAATCCGTCACCATTTCATCATGTTATTCTATAGTAACATCAGACTCCTAACAAGTGTTCACTTAACCCAAAATACTTCATATCCATCAGTGTACTACAGCCTCATTGTTTTGTGACCTTTTAGTTTGTAAAAATAATATTCCATTACGAGTTTCGATGGATTACCAGACAGCATTGAAAAATTAGTTCATTCAACTCTCGAAAAGTATACCCGATGTTGTAAGAAATACATGAGACATCGAACCTGCTTGACGTTCAGTGCGTAGTCTGATTTTTCAGGTATTTGTGAGATTGGATTTCGATTTGTTGGAGTTTTACGCCTCAACTTATGATAGGGTGCTCATTTCCTGACGACAGAAAAGGAAGGAAACGTTTACTGTATAAGTGGATCTTCACTTTGAGTTGAAGCGTGGCGTATCAGAAAATTTCGGGTTGATGCGCACTGTTTAACAAGGTGTTTCTTGAACGGGCTGCTGTAATTGTGTTGTTCGGTATCGATTGTATTCTTTGCTCGGGTTAGGGTACAGGTTAGGGATTAGGGTTATCGTTAGCCAGTTAGGAAATTTCTTGTTAAACAATGCGCATATGGCTTCACAGACCCATTCAGATGGTCAGAAACCGTTCTTCCTGGTGTTCTGAGTTGTATTAGTAAAGAGTCAAGAAGTAAAAAAGTTGTGTCTGGAATTGAAATTACCTCTGGCAAAAGAATATAGTACACATTTAAACATTCGACGCCAAGTGAACCCAAACGGAATAAACCGTGCTCAAAAGCTGCATTTACGTCATAAAGCCAGGCGAATGGTCGCCCTAACATATTGACTTCTATTTTAACCCTGCGACGCCCATTGTCCTTTTCCAGTTGTGAACTAGATTATTTTCCTACTGCGCCACAGCAAGCATCACGCACAACGACCGTAGATTTGATCGTTTGTAGTTTGGGGTTTCCATTAAAGACAGTAGGTTATAGTGAAACGAAACAAGTGCGGTATCATGTTTTAAACGTATTCCTTTCTCCATCACGCCTTCAAAACTGTTATAGCGCCCCAACTCCGCACTTTGAAAAGTTCCCATACCTGCATTGAAAGAGCAAAATAGAGTAAAATGTCAGAGCGATTGGAGTTGGTAAAGGTTTTATTGTACGGAGTATCCACGTAAATTGGAAAATGTTCCGAAGACTTTTTGCCATTTTAAAACAAACATTCGAAAATACGAAGCGTGCAATGGAGAAAGAAAGTTCAATTTTATGACATATTTTGATGTTTTCCTGAAGAATCTGACCATCTTATGAGAAAAATCAAGTAGTAACTTGTAGCTTGCTGGGGTTACTGAACATCACTATACAGATCATGGCCCTTCCACGATATTGGAAAATTATTTTCCGTAAAATGTTTGGCTCCCTATTTGAAAATGTGAAGCTTGTATTGAAGGAATTTTATGGCAGAAAATTTGCAAAATTGGTTTTATACTAGACTGAGGAAAATTGAAAAAATGGAGTTTTTATTGGATATACGTTAAGTTACCCGAGTTCACTTGTACAAAATCAAGACTGAAGTTCGTTGAGAATTCGTATTTTGTAGTAAAATATCGACAATTTAGGGACTTTCTTTCAGAATATTTGAAAATCTGGAGCTAATATTGAAAAATGATTTGGATTTTTGTAAGGAGGTTGAGAATTTTGGGGAGTTAACTTGAAGAATATGCCCTTCTCATAAGCAAAATCAAAGATTTCGTCGAAAAGAGGGACTGAAGTTAAACTGGTTTACATATTTTCTCGCATGGATTAAAGTTTCCCGACAAAATTGCATCTTCTCCCCCAACGGGCGCCATGCCCCCTTCACCTCCGCTGACGCTTACTTAAAAGAAGAGTTAAAGGTCATAACAAGTTTTAATATGTTAGAGAGGTACTTATTCTAAACATTTTGGTGAAAGTTGCATCGAATTCTGATTTGTGGTTCTCAATATATGAGCAAGTAAAGTTGTCACATTTTCAACAAACAGTGAACTTGAAGCAAGCACGTATGACATCATGACCCCTTATTAATGGACACTCTTGTTTTTTTTTTTTTTTTTTCTTTATACTTTACAGCCTATTTTCTCCTTAATAGTCGCGTATTATCCACATGTGATTGCATAAGTAGCATATGAACTTTTCAAACTTTGCAATCCTTAGGTCTTATTCCTACTAACGTCAAGGCTAACACAACAGTCTGAAAATCAAAGGGAAACAAAGCATTGCTTGTCAATGTGAGGAAGTGAAAAAATCTCTGCTGCCCTTAATTTCACTTTGCATGGAACACAAATCTAGTAACTTCATTTGCTGATGTCTCGGGAAATACAAGTCCGATTTGATTGAAAACTCCACCACACTGAGTAGATTTAGTAGTTCTTCTTTCACATATGAAAATTATTTTTCCCTTTAAGCGGACATTAGAATATAACTATTAACTACAAGGTGATTAACAAGGCAGTGCCGGTTTATATGGCACGCCAAAAGGCTCACCAAATATGATGATGTTCTAAAAATACACGTTCATGTACTAACTGCTTACGATCATGTACTGATTTCATACGTTCATGTACTGTTTGCTTACGTACATGTACTGATTTCATACGATCATGTACTAAATGTATACGTTCATCAGTACATGTACGTATGAAATCAGTACATGTACGTAAGCAAACAGTACATGAACGTATGAAATCAGTACATGATCGTAAGCAGTTAGTACATGAACGTGTACTTTTACTACATCGCATATCGGTGAGCCTTTTGTCGGACTTCTGGTACGCCGAAAGGCTCACTCTGTATGGCGTGCGGAAGAGACAATAATAACATGATGATCTTACGTTTTTACATGTACAACGTGTGTTTTTAGATGTACAACGTGTGATTTTACATGTACGTCGTAACATTTTAGTTCATGATGGTGTAAATTTACATCATGATCGTATGAAGTTAGTACATCATCGTATATTTTTGGTACATGAACGTGCAATTTTAGTACATGAACGTGTATTTTTAGAACATCATCATATTTGGTGAGCCTTTTGGCGTGCCATAGGTTTACACTTCCTTCGATCGCTACCTGAATTTCCCTTTTTCAGTAATAAATTTCCCCGCTTGTTAACTTGAAACTGAAAATGGACTGGAAGTTGAACGCCTCCTAGTAACCTGTTGCCCTGAACAGTGGTTGTGCACATTATAAGTCTGAATACTGTTCAGTACGAATGCATGCACTTGTTTTTTATGTAAGGAAGAGCTAACTACTTATAAACTGGAAAAAGGAGTTTTTTCTCCATGAGAACCATGCAAGCACAGTTCTTGATTTAATATATTCGGCATCATTTTTATGCTTATCACCTAAATTATATTGAAAAACCTTTTGCACAATTAACATAGTCCATGGACAAGAGGCCATATACATTCACATGAACAATATGTAAAAGGCTTAAGTCAGAGATCAATTCTAGCCTGCCACTCCGATTCACTGGCTTTGAAAATGTATGTAGCCTATTTATGTTAATTGACGATATAATTTCAACCACCCAAATATTCAAGTATACTATTGTCTACAAAACTGTCTAAGAATACCCACTCACTCCCCTTTGAAATTTTTTTGAAGAATTGAAAGCCCGTAGATGCAATATGTCGCATTGTCTTGTCAGTATCACCATTACATATAATCAGTATTACGAGCATTATTTCCCGAGTGTTTAAATTAATAATATGATAAAAATTCAAAAATGATTTTTTTTTTCGACACCGTTATAGAAGTTAGTTAAGGAAGTCTTCACCTGAAACTGTGCAATGGTAGTTTAAAATTACTTTTCCCACCCTCAGAATAATTCACCCACAGAGCTAAACCGTCAAAATTTCGTCGTCGTTATTCTATACTCCGGCAATCAATTTGTCAGGAAGATTACCACCAGACAAGGGTAAGAATTAGGTATATTCAATTATTCTTTGATTAGTGTTCACCCAATATAATTTGAAATGGATTATTTTCATCAAATTGAATGATCACAACTTCATAAATACCAAAGAGGTTCCCCACAGGCCCATTGCCCTGAACCAAGAACTCTGCCATCGAGGCGTTATGGACTGGGACCATGGCCTGCACAAAAATCTAGGGACACAGTTTATACACTGCCTAGGTAGAAGGCCACACTCATTTTGCACACACTTCCTCAATATCATTTGCTGAAGCGCCACAGTCGTATATTTTACTGGTCCAATGCACCAGTATTCGCCGGCTAGTGTTTCGTCAAGGCGTCAGATGCAAAATGTTGCTTAGTTTTGTTACATTTTCCGATGAACATTTTTCACCAAATTATTACTTCTTCGGTAAATCATTTTGGTTAAAGCAACTTTTGGGAATCATGAAGGGATTTTTCGAGAGATTAAAAAAAAAAATACCAGGAGCAAACAGTTTCCTTTTAACTAGGCTAGTGGCTAAAGTGGCATTTGGAATTAGCAATCTTGGAAAAGTACAATTATCGATTATGGTGAGTTGAAAGAGAACACTGGTTCTGACTGATTTAAGTGCAAGCACACTTTGAGTTTTGTAAAAATATTACCTTTATGTGAGACCAAATATTTTTTTTATTTGACCGGCGTAAGTTGTTTTATTTTTTATTATTTTCTTTAAATGCTTTGCGCACCACTCCAGACAAAGTTGCTCCAATTGAAGATGGCTGCTTTAGCATTTAGTATTTGTACGATTTGGAAATTCTAGGAGGTAGTATTCCCACTCCCACCCCTCTACCTCTCAGGCTTCGTCCCTGTGGACCTAAACTGCTAGGGGAGCGCGAAGAACTCCCATGGAGTCTTCACAGCAATTTTATCGCTTTACTCAAGTTCAACATTAATAAACCCTGGCTGCAAGCCTGCATATATTATTCTCTTGGTAATGTTGCCAATGGCGTTCATAAAAAGATCATTTTTCAACAGTTTGTTGTTCATACCAACTTAACTACCTTACACTCTTAAAAAGTTGGTTAAAAAGCTTACCAACACTGGTCACGTGTGTCAAATACCTGAAATTAGTTAAAGTTTACCCAATAATTGTTGATTAATGGGTCATCCAAGAGGTTTTTTACCACTTAATTGGGTAACCAGCCTGTGAGGTAACCAAATTAACAACACATATTGGGGAAGACTACCCAATTTCAGGTATTTGACATACGTGACCAGTGTTGGTGAATTTTTTTAGCCAACTTTTTAAGAGTGTAGAGATTATGAAATCTGCGTCTCTTCTGTTGAAAAAAAAACATGAAACAACAGAATTTATGATATGTTATTGTTGATTAAAAGAACACTGAAGAATAGGCCGGGGCCAACTATTTAAGGAGAGTCAATTTTGGCCCCCAGATTGTATTTTTAACCTTGCACATTTTTAATGCAAGATCATGTAGCCGGGAAGGGGTGGAATTGGGAATCCCCCATTCTGATGGAGACACCTAAACTCTCTCTTCATCTGAAAAGCACGCTTTATTAATACACGAAATACATTAGCAGTAATGGGTGTTTTTCATGAATACCTTGGCTAGCATTAATCAAAGGTTAGATCCATAGTATGTCGAGCACGTTTTACAGCAGCGTGTAAGTATATAGTTTAAAATTGTGTAGCATGTGATGCCTGTCTGAAGTAGCTTCTCTGTGGAGAGAGATTAGCCTACACTGAGCTCGCATAATTTAAATAAAATTTCAAATCAAACGACCTTGTTTGTCCGAATTAGTGATGCATTAACGACCCTTCCCTCAACTGCTAAATGTGGGCAAATTCGTCAACGTCGAGGCCCATGTCTTGTCATGCCCTGTCATACGCTGATTTATTCAGTGGACAGTAGGCGTAAGTCGTATACGTTTCAACCAGGCTGGTGTAAGTCAGTGTCTGAACCCACAGCGTACATCAAACTTTTTTGAACATCCCCCAAAAATTTCGCCGTATTCGAGCGTATAGGTTACACGTTAGACGCACTCTCAGCATATACACTGCTGCCACGGTTCTCAATAAGGAGTGCCAGCACCCCATGGGGGAGGGCACCGTATCTGACCTATCATAGCATGATCACATGTGGTGGCGAGGGTTTATATATGAACTTAGACATACATACTGCTATACCCCAGGCAAGTAGCTACGCGAAACACGGGGAGGCATGTGTCCCTTGAAACATCCCAGTCAAAAGGTGTTTCTTTGAAGAGTAAACAAATTATTCCCTCAATGAACCTCCACGACTAAACCTTCAAGACAAATTCTGTCACAAGTGTAACATCCGACAACGTTTTGCACATACGCTAAACATTTCAATGGGGGAAGAGGTACCTTTTCCCTTGAGTCGACCCATTAGTGAAAAAGAGCAAAATGTCTTCATTGATCAGCCTTCATAACAATTGTTCACTCTTGCTACATGCGATTCTACATCCCTTGAGGATGTCAACAATATTCATGTAAATAAACCAAAGTGGTTTCTTCAATTTTCTTGTAATTGGGAAGGGGGTATCACAAGAATTAAACACTTACACGTGTGTAGCATCTAAACGTGTTTTCAAAGAGGGGGCAAATAAGTGCATTATTTCTTAACACTCTTTTCAAATCCCGCTTCCCTTACGGTGGTCTCAAGGTGATCGGTGGTGTCTGGAATCCCACACCAAGAGTCTTTTTTGATCGGTAGTATATATGTAAAAGAAATTTCGCGCTTCGCACACACAAACAAACAAATACGAAAAATTACACCGAACATCAATGAAATTTCCACTGCTTTATGTAAATATGTTTTCATTTCGATATTTTTCATTTATGTTATATGTAAATATGCTTTGATGTACAAAGAAAAACGATTAATGAGGTTACTTTCAGCTAAGGGAAGTATGACAGCTGTTCAGCTCAACCCCATTCGCAATAAAAAGTTCAAATATTTCTATGACTTTGTTGTTAATGTTTTATGAACCGTATACTGTTTTTATGAATTTAATTTATCAAGCGATAGAGCTGCTGGAGCATTCTGTCCAAACTTCAGAAATGGTGGAGTTCCATTTAGTTCATCGTGTTCTTGGGTCGTAGTTTCATTTCTGTATATTTGATGTCATAACTACCGCCGGGAAGATTATTCCAATAGTTAGTATAGCTGCCGGTGTATGGACGGTTCAGGTCAGAATGATAACAATAAGTGTACCACCAAGCACTCTGATAATTAGAGGCACAGTGATAATTGACATAAACGTCGTTGTCACGGTCTATCGTACTAAAGGCCTGGTAGTGATGATATCTCATTGCGTCGAAGGCTGCAAAACATAACGACATCATTATTTGGGCAGAGGAAAAACACATAATGGACCAAAAATAAATAAATCTTATGAATAATAAAGACTACGAATGACATGATATTCCCTTTTTTCATATATTTTCACTATTGAATTAATCCAAAGCACCTTACCCTGTCGCTATTGAAAATGTATTAAAATTTTTATGTCATACGCGGCTGCATAACAAACGTTTACCCTTGTCTTATGGTTTTTAAAGGGGAAATTCAGTCACCCAAATTTGAATTAGTCTGCCGTGTTTCATTATTAGCTCTTGAGAGTCGTGTGGCAGTATGTTTCTCAATATATAATGAAATTTAAGGATGGTAACTTATTGGCTTACTTTGAATGTGCAATATGTAAGTTACGAGATACCATGAAAGACACTTTAAAGCAAAATAAGGAGAAATCTTGAGGATCTGTTTGTTTTTATGAAAATAAATTTTGAGGGACTACTCTCGCCATTTAAAACCTCGACTATTTTAAGGCTGCTGGTGGCTCATTTTAATGCTGTAAACGCGTACAACATATTCTCCCTTTATGTTTACTTCCAGTAAGAACAATTTACTCAACCTGTAATTAGCACCCTTGTCTCATTCATTCAGTAAAATCAATGCAATTTTACCCCAAACCTCCTCTCCAAAAGTGCCCCAGTATCGCATCGCTACTTGATTAGCCTAGCTTTTGAAACTGGTAACGTTACCGATATAACACCAACATGTGTGAGATGCCACCAAACTGAAGCATTTGCTGTTGTTACCGTTTGGATGAGTTTGCTATAGTTAAGGTGCAGGGGCACAATTAGTGACTCTGACTGTAAAGTCCAAAGAGTAAAATTAGGGACGGAATAATGTCTAACATTAAGACTGGATATTAACTCTGGAGGCGTGTCAACGACTCTTTTTTATTCAAAATTATCATTCCAATTTTAGATTGGTCATTAATTTCACTCTAAAAGAGTAGTTCATCACTCTCAGGGTTTTAGAGGGTACAAAGATGAAGCTGGAGTTTCAGGTTGATTCTCTTCGAACACTTGCCGCATATATTTTCATCCACCTTTTTCCAGCGCTCTAAAACATCTAGTAAAATGGGGGTACTGACCGAAAACTGGTCAATATTTGTAAAGATTCATTTAAAAATTGACTAAAAATGGTTCAAAATAAAACTTTTCCTTTGAATTCATTTACGAGTCGAATCTAGTCAAATATTTGACAAAATTCCGGTTTGTATCCCAGTTGACTAGATTCTATCCAAATTTTGGGTCAAATGGTGGTCAAAAATAATTTAGTCGACTTCTTTCGATGCTTATAAATTTACGAACTCGATGAAACAGCCAACGCTATTGTTTCATTAAACTTTTTTCTCGTTAAACTATGGGTTCTAATATCAGGTTATTGCAATGTGACAAAATATACTTAATTTTGAAGGCACTAAATGAATATGAATTATTTTGTGCATTTCTTTTTACCTTTTCCAGAGCAGGCCTGATAATCGGTAGTATGAATAGTCTAGATGCATTCATGTTTACAAACAAATGGGGTAGATGCTCACTGTTGAACAACTTATTTCTTGATTGGTTCTCGCTATTGACTTGTTTCGATTGAATTCTTTGTCAGGGTTAGGGATAAGGTGAGGGATTAGACCTATCGTTAGCCGGTAAGGAAAATTCTTGTTAAACAGTGCTCATCGCCCCATCAAATAACGTTATTAAAAATACGGTATACATCTTGATTAAGGTACTAGATCTAAGCTGTACACAAACACTGAAAAGGTCTGGTAATAAGTTTATTTTGTTGTTCTGTAAATAGGCTATATCGTAATTTCTACGGTGTTGGTCATAAAGTCGACACGGATAACCATTGGGAGAGTTTGTAATCAACTTAATAAAACTTCGGTGATAAATATTGATACATGATCAAAACTGATTAAATCGGTACGGTAAAAGGTATTGGACTTAAGTTTTACTATAAACTAGTTGGGTCTCCTTCAATATCTTACACTGTAAAAACGTGTTTAGCAATTGTGAACTTCTTTTCCTCAGTTTGAAAACATGATGAAATTCTTAGTAGCATGTTTAGGTATTGAACTCCAAAACTTCAGGGTTCAAACGTGTTTTAAAAAGGAATTTTAACTGTTTGAGGAATCACACACATGTGCCTATAGCACTCAAAGCATGATTACAAATCGAGGTCTTTTTTCTAAAAGCTTTTTTCTAAAAGTCCCCACGACTCTCTGGCGAAGAGCCAAGGGGCGAAAACCAAACGATTACTCCCGGAGGAGTTCTGCTCCCTTAAGGAGCTTTACGTCCCAAATGGACAAGTACGCCCTCCAAAGGGCAAACACTGAGTGGTCCTGCTCTTGTTCAGAAAAACGTTTAATACCTACACACAATTTTAGCGTAATTAGTAAAAAAAAAATTATAATATCTAATCCCAAACAAACCTGCGGTTCCGGTAAAATTTCCTAGTCCAATCATTCTGCAGTCGTTTCTCTCGTCAGCTATACGAAACCAATCGTATTTAGCATGGTAAGGATCTTCATATCTGTTTATAAGGTCTATACGAAGTTCATATTCCTTTTGATTGGTCAGAAATGCTAGTTTGTCATTTCCCATCCAGAATTCCCCCGATGGAGTACCGAATCCCTCCTTATAGCCAACCCAATCACGGTTGAATGGTTCGGTGCCATCAATACGTCGTTGGAATACCTGTTCAGTACAATATTCAGGATTAAGTCTTTGGCCATATTCAGGATAAATCCTGACTCATGGAATGGTATTCTTTTATTGAGTAAACAGAATCTGTGTAACGGTCGCTGTAAAAATTTATAACAATTACGTGCAAACCAGAAGGGAGATACGGTATGTCAAAACTAAAAATGTGTACCTTGAAACGGCTTAAAGGCATGTTCTGGTGGCTTTTCACCCCTTTCTTGTAAGAAAAACAAAAATATTCCACACCATGTCCTTAAAAGCCTGTCACAATACCATTTCCCTAACTCAAGATATTTCACTTTCAAGATTGGTTAGTTTTGTTAAAAAATACCTCTGCTTTTCAACAAAGCCACAGAAAGTTATGTAATGTGGGCACATTGCTTCAAATTCCTTTTGTTTTTCTTTATAATTGATCATCCTGTTTGTCCTTGAAATTTGATACTGTTGGAATGTCTGAATATCTTTTCCTGTAGATCTAGCATTACCCTTCACCATATGTAGAGCACAACCAACAATGTTGCTTAATATTGTCTGCAGCAGCATTATAGTTACAAATAAATTGAATGCGATGTCAAATTAATGTGCCACGATGACATCACAGATTTCCCATGATGCATCAAATCCCAAGAAAAAATTGCAATTCTTTAAAAATTTGTATCTTCTTAATGCTATAAGGTATTGAAATGCAGTTTTCACCTCCTGAACGAGAAAATTTTTCTGCTTATTTTGAAGTTAACGAATTTTGTCTCCAGAATATGCCTTTAAAAGGGCACAAACTTAGATGACGGACACATCCTCGAAGTGAATGAAAAGTTTTTAATTTCGTAGAAAACCGTTAACTGACTTGGGCAATTTACCACACAGCAACGGTTTTACTGACCGGTTGCGGCACAAGCCGCAATAAGGTATAAACACGGACTTCCTACATACACGGACGGAGAATGGAAAGAGTGTGTCCTATGCGTAGATTGCCGTCACTGACTGGGGCAAAAAAGCTCACCGAGATGGCCGCCGTGAATCTATAATTTGCATGATTTGAATACGTCTCTGTAATATTTTAAACAAACTATAAACTCGAACAGGAAATAACATCATACTTCTGCAATACCTGCGATGATTTTAACCTTCTAACATTTCACTACTTTGAAAATATTTCAACTTTCTTGCAAAATCTCTTGACAGACCTGAATTACTTGAGGAAGTCCAACCTTTCACACCCAAAACAATAGCAGAGAACCATCTTGCTAGGCTATACTCATAAGTACGGTAGCGACAATCTACGCATGCAGGACGCTCTGTCCATCTATAATACCCCTCTCACACCAATCCGAAGCCAGTACGAGGTCACTTCGGAAATGAATTTTTTTGCAACAGCATCCGTAGTCTACGGTTTTTTGTCCTTTTTTATGTCACCACGTTTTAATTTCGTGGTCACTCGTTTTCACGCAATCCTTGGCCAGGCCGGAAACAAAGCGTGGCAAACCCGTGCACATATCAGTTTCCCGCGGTATTCACAAATCGTACGCCGGCGCCATCTCGTGGCCTTCCCGATCGAATCCCGTAATGACTTCGACACCATCCCAAGACTTCTACGTGGTGTCAGTGATGACCACGGCGTCAGCTCGGGAATACTAGGTTTAGTCCGTAAGCAGTTCATAGCCAACTCGTGGACACTTTGTGGGCGGTGGAAGCTCATTCTTACATCCGTGAAATCCGATGTTACTTCGACCCAACCTCGCGAACACTTCGATAGTACTTCGACAAATCCGTATTCAAATCGTTTCCATATCGGCAATAAATTTCCGAAGTGCCCACGTTTCAGTTTTTCAACATGTCCAAAACTTTTTTTTGGTGATCCGTGGAGCATCCGTGAGAATTGGCCCACGGAGGGAATCGACACGTGGTCAACTCGTTGTTAAATCGTGGCAACCCGTGAGATCGGGTTCCATTTCGTCAGGGAAGTGTTATTAGACCTCCCTGCATTTCGTGTTTACTTCGATTTTTGAACTTTTGCTCTAACGGACACCTCGAAGTGACCACGTAATGGCTCTCCGGATTAGTGTGAGAGGGGTATAGAGGAATTCAGTAGATATAAGTAACTGATTCACATAAAATGAAATTATATTTCAGTTACATTGTTAAACGGGTATCTTGCAAACAGAAGCCATAAGATTTTCGAAATAAAGTATACCGTTACACATAACATACTAACTCACGTTCTCGTGACTGTTTGGCACTGATTGGCATAGAGCATGTCTTGGGACATGTGCGTGCATGTCAGGTTTCGTGTGAGCAGCAATCTCGCCATTGTGCGTTGAATGTAAATGAGTTAGAGTCTAAATTTTATTGTAACGAAAAAGCAAGCGCATTTCATCAATTCTGTTGTCAAGCAGCCGTGACTCCATTTGTTTGTAAACATAAATGAGACTTTCTCAAGTCTATTTTACTTACCGTCCATCCTCCTCCATCTATGGTCATATTACAATTGATGGTAAAAGGTCCTCCAGACCAACCGGCTGGGTCGACGATGTAGTTACCGCTTGTGCTATTTCCAGCTTGTTGTAAGTCGTAACAATCTATGGGCGGTCTACTTGATAAATCACCTTTTTCAAAAAAAAGTCAAAAGTCCAAGAGAAAACTTGGCATAAGGATTTTAGGCGTAAAAACATGGGTGGTTCTAAAAGAATTATGGGAGAGCTATAGTCCTCAAATGTTTTTGCTAGTCCCCCTTAGTTTTTCCAAGCCTCACCCCTCTAGGCGAAACTTATTTTAGTATAGTACTACAGATGTTTAAAAATGTAAGAAAATGTACATCTTCTTTTCTTTACTATGGGGAAGTTGCTTGATTTTGAATGTATTTAAATAATAGGTATATTATTTCAAATATCTATTAACATATGAATGGAATATTTTATCGACGAAAATCATTTTATATTAGTTAGTTTGACATGATTGGACAACATACCAGCACGAAATTGCTGTAAATATAATTTGTAGTCCGCTAGATTAAAAGGCAAAGTTCAAATGCGGCTTTTAAATACGATTTAAATTCAAACAAATTTTTAAAAAGTTTTTCAGAGTTTAAGTTTAGTTTCAAATACAGTTAAAAAGGTTTAAGCTGTTTAAGACAGACGGGGAATACCTTATATATATTCTACAACCCCACATCAGCAAGGAGAACATCATGGCAAAGGCGCTGGGCAAATACAGGTGAACCTTGTCCAAGGATACCCGCGAGGTATAGTTGTGACAAAGGGTAATTTCAAATTCATATTTGTAACTGTTTAAACAAACTTCGCAACATGTGCAGTTAAATATCTTACTTAGGCCCCAAAACTACCGTATGAACACATTTGTAATGGTTAAAGGCGTGATATTTTTTAACACTGAATAATTTTTAATAAAAGTAATTTTAAATTTACAACAGAAAATGTCGAGGCAATGAGCTCTGATCACCTCTCATTGAATTAATATCGCACGGAATTCTAAAGATCAGGTTGGCTTTTAAACCTGATTCACAAACATTGTAGGGAAAAATTACAATAGAATAGGCCAATTGAGATAGACACTTTTTAAAGCAAAGTTGACAGCTTCACGTCTCTTACATTTTACAAATACAGGGTAAGATTTAAGTCAGTATCAATTTTTTCCATACTTAAACAAGGGTCACGTGGACTAACCTAGTGTTCCTGAAAATTCTCCAACACTGACGAGCGTGAAGTCGCTGAAAGAATCACTGATACGAAACATGCTGTAAGTCACGTGGTATGTCTCCCTTACCTCTGTTTCAAAAGTGATATTCAATTCATACTGTTTTTGATTGGTCAGGTATGCCAACTATTCGTTACCGATCCAAAAGTCAGAATTTAAGAAACCAAATCCGTCGTTGTAATCCGTCCAATTTCGATTAAAATCTATGAAATCGTTCTCACGTCGCTGGATTACCTGTAAGAAGCGTTCACATTGAGACATGAATATTACTTCAAAATTAATAGTTGCCTTGATAATATCAAAGACCTTTTTACATTTTTACAGTTTGGAGATGGGAATTTTGCCAAAATTACACCAAACTGTCCTTAACAAACACAACGAAGAAAAAAAAAAAGCGAGTAAATGATATAAACTGATAAAGGGAAAACGAACTTACGTAATCGGTGCGTTGACGGAAACCTAATTACTCTTATATACATGGGCGTCTTTGTCAGAATTACTTTTTAAATTTAATTGATTCTTAAGTAAAATATCAGAATAGATAAATTAGCTAAGGTTTTCCGTTCCGTTCCTTTCTTCTTTAAAGAGGCATTGCTTCCTCTCCTTTAAGCTAACAACTAAGTGCTATCGATTCAGCCCTTACCGTCCAGTCATATTCACAGTAAACGAGGAATGGCTCCAGGGACCCGTTAGGTTGTATGAGATGAGCTCCGCTTGAATTCTGAGCTGAACATTGGTTCTGGATTTCTTTACAATCTCTAGGGTACTGAGATTGTTGGTAAAAGAAATACGATGAAGAACCTGTGGGATAGTCACAAAAGCAAAGTAAAAGATCAAGCAAGTTTCTTACCTATTTGATGATCTCGTGACCCAGCACTGCCCACTCTCTTGTTTTGATCTTATGAAATTAATGTGACACAATTACAATACAAAATTAAAATAAATATAGAATCGCTTATATTAATTCTTAGATGAACTTTTTTCCCAACTTTATTTCAACTGATTCCATTAAATCGTCACACAAACAACCAATATCAACCTTTTGTCAGCATGTCTCTTTTTGTTCTCTTTGACTGATTATTTAACGGATTCAACAAACATTAAGGAGGTCTTTCAAGTAAGAAGAACCGTTAATTCTGTGTAAATTACAATTGAATGGGAATTCGTCATTTTGCTCTGGAGTTAAAATGCTATACAGATGCAAGACTAGACAGCATCATCCATACGGTGACCAATCACAATATCAGACCATACTGGCATACAATCTTTTGTTACTTTTGACTCAATGTATGATTGCGGTGCAGAATTAAAGAGGTTGAAAATTCGAAAAAGAAGAAAGAAAACTCTGATTGCCAATTTAGTCAAAATAATTGGTTATTGCATGGAACAGAAGGTTAATGCAAAACAAAATGATTGTGTAAACCTCACATGATATTTAAAGATATAAAGGTTTTAAAAAAATAATAGCAATCACTCCTTTGCAAATTGGTAGACTGAAATGAAATATTGTTGTCAAACGATGAAAGGGTATGTATATAAACGACATATATACGTAATTTATCAATTTACTTTGACAAAATAACTCTACACAGAGACTAATAAAGCTTGAAAAGGGGCAGTTCTTCCTGTTTTTTTTTGTTAAATTTTCTTGCCTTAATATTCAATTCAGTATGAAAAATTCAGCTTACAAAAAAAGGACTTAAGATGGGGTTCTTGTTTTAATAAAAAATAGTAATTTGCTTCATATAGAAATAAGATTATATGAGGTGGGGCAAAGTACTTCAGATAACCGAAGAACCATCGGATTATAATTAATTTGTAAAAATTAAAGAACTACTCATTTAATATATGAATCAGTTTAAAATATTTTGTTATAAAGGATATTATTCCCATTTTCTCATGGTTTTAATAGTCTCAGTGCTTGAGAGAAAATATTTATGCATATATAAACGATTTAGTAAAAGAAAAAATGAGCAGATAAAAATCATGATCATACAGGTTCATTTGACGGAAAGTCGAGTGCAATTTCGAAAAGTTTGGTCCACCTACTTTGTTCAGTTATGTCTCCTGCTTCTTGATTAGCCTGTAAGATTTTTGAAAATGGGGAAATAGAAATTGAACTCTATTGATGAAAAATCTAACTTTAAGAACTGCCATGATCAAACCATTTCATGTAAAGATGCATATTACTCTCAAATAAATATTACAGTTGTATCCAAATTGAGTAGTCTTTTATCACTTCAATTATTGGTGGTGGTACACAGACCCAACTATCGGCAAAAAACTTACCAAAGTATTTTTGGAGTGTAGTTTTTTTTATCTGAAATCTGTGAATACTAGCAAATGGAGCTTCACGTTTGGTAATATAAAACATGTCTCTTCACATCAGGCAAGGAAGGTTTATTAATCTCCCACTTTTTATTTTGAGAATTTCGCGTTTTTCACATTTAAAAAATGTTTACAAAGTATTTTGGTATATTCCTTGGTGCAATGCTCAAAAATGTATTCTCACCAACTTGACTGCTCTGATGGTACAACGATGTGAGTTAAGATAGTTGTGTACCTGTTTGGTACTTTTAATTCTATTTTTATCTTCAAGTTAACTTCAACAAATTTTTTTCATAATTTCAAACCTCACTCTCTTAAATCGTAAGATTTAAAAAAAAATGGAGTTTAAATCTAAAAGAGTTGAATTATTGACCAATCGGATATTCGATTGGTCACTTATTTCATTCTTTTGGATTTATTTTAACTCTATTAGACTAATTTTAAATTTATCGATTTAGAAAGCAGTTTTATGTAAGTAACCAACAGAATTAGATACAATGCATTTTTTTTCATATTTCACACTTACTTAATAATGAAAATTAAGTTTCCTGGCCAAGTTTTTGTCCGGTACCATTTTTGGAAAGCTATGCTGACAACTTTTCCAATTTAAGAAGGTAGACGATACTTTTGCTTGCCAACTATTTTACCTCAATTAGCATTCGCTCAGAGGAGTAGGGAAATTTTTGTTAATTCGGAGGGAAAAGTGTTACGCAAGAGACTCACCTTTACCTTTGACTCCACCTAGAAAATTGTTCCGACTTTTTTATTCTGTAGTCTGTAGACATTCCAGTTTTAATTATTCAAAAGTCAATTTCTTTGTTCATCTGCTTACCGCAAATTAATAGTTAAGTAATGTCAACTCTCCGTAATTAATGTATTTCATTTGATTTGCAAATTACATAACATGTACCTCTAATTTTTGCCGCCGTTTACTTTAGCACATTACAGTCCTATAATTAGCACATTTTGTAAACTATTCGTTTTCATGGCCAAAAATCAAATAATCATTTTCCCCACACCTCTCAATATTTAGTTGGCTTAGTATGATATCGTAATAGCTGTTACCACTGTCTTCAAATGTTACCCTTCTTTTATTTTTTCCCTTTAAGGAAAAACTTCATTTCTATCCTGTTATTACATGCAGAGCAAAGGATAAAGGTAAAAATAATATTTACAAGTATTAAAAGTATAAAAAAACTCCGATCTGTGGGTCACAAATGTTTCCTTTATCTGTCTTAAAACGTAATTAAATATACATGTTTGACATTGAAATCATATTCGGGACGATCGATTTCTGTTGAAATTGTCTCCCTATAGGACAGTATCAGACAGCAAGAATAAGTAATATATTTCTGAGTCTGCTTGCTCAACGCCACTTACACATATTCTCAGCGTTTAAAATTGTTTTCTCTTGACCTTACACTATAAATGGCAAGTTTTTGAATGGCGTGTCATTTTGGGAAGAATCGAAATTTTAATTCTTTTTGAAGTGTATGTTTCATCCGGTTTAGTATGGCTTGAAGTTGAATGTATGCTATCTTTGAAAAAAAGAAAGAATGAAAGCGGTCTGTAATGACATGCCGGTTCTGTAAGACGATAGGCTTTCATATGTGACAGCATTTCTTCCAGGAATGAGTTGCTTTCCCTGTGTCCAGATTGTAGAACAGCTTTTAAAACGCGCTTCATTTGTGAGTAAGTTAATGCATGCAACGATCGCCAAGTAACTCTCACAATGAAAAGAGACGATAATTGAGCCTGTTAATATTTGACAGAGAGAAATAAAATCGTTGGAGATGGCGGGAAACTGCCCTGAAACAAGGTTTGTCTAATTTCACGAAAAGAAATTTCGAGAATACCTTTAAAACGAAATCCATGGCAAAGGGACTCAAGTTCAATTTAGGACTGATTTTAGTGAAAATTTAAATTACTGCAGTCGAATCTTAAAAAGCTTTAGCAACTAATGTCAAAACTAAATTATTAGGAGAAAATATATATGTGAATTTCATGTAGCCCAAAACTTGACTTACTAACGATTTCTTTTGCACCTACTTCAATTTGAAAAAAAAAACGCTACAACCTTATGATCACAAATCTCAAGTATGTCAGTGTTTTTGCAAGTAACGGGAGTCGAGGCGCTGGCAAGTGACAAGCATTATTTTACATTCACATAAAACTCTGTTGCCCTATATACCCTCTCACGTGCCACATAAAACTGATGCCAAGCAAAACATCATATGAACAATTAATTGAAAAAGAAGAATGGTTTAGGATGCGTTTCCGAATTGAGCATGGTATAGTTGTGGATTTTATATCCAAACAAAATAGCAAGTCACCAAGCTTTGATATATGTTAAGGAAAAATGTTGTGAGAGCTGAAAAAGTCGTTCTTTTTAACATCATAGACTTCTGAAATTCTATATTAGGTGAATACAATGAAAAAAAAAAAAATGCAAACTTAATTTCGGTGTAAAATCAGAGTACCCAGGTGCTCGTTAGGACATTGCAGTTGAACCTGAAAATGTAGGGAACTTGAAACATTTCTAAACTAAACTTTGTATTCTATTCAAAGGAAGGAGAAATTTTCGGGTTTTCAAAATTGAAACAGTTATTCTTTTTTCGCGAATGATTAAACTTTCAGTGTCTTTAATGATTTTAGATTGGTTCAATTTTAGCACTGAGGTCTAGCGTGTTGAAAAGAAACCCATTTTTTTTGCTTTAGCAAACGAAGTAAGGAGAAAATACCGAAAGAAACTTGGTCAACTTACCTGAACTAAAATGCTGCCCTTTACGAGAAAACAAATCAGCAAAAACTGCACTAAGAATTGGTATATCAGCTCCATAATAATATTGAGGTGTGGAGCGTATGATGGATCTAGCACGAATGAGGAGGAAACGTCACCCAAGCTGATTGAAGAACGTTTGACACAATCAAACTCGATCCTTTCTTAATCGGTTAAATTACGGAAGCAATGAAGTTTCATTAAATACAATTAAAAACCTTTTTATAAAGTATTTTTCAGTCAAATGCTGTGACAGGGAGTAGTGCAAATATGGTTGTTCTGTCGTCCGTACCAGGTACAATTCATTACATTCACTGTCATTCACCAGACATTTCATTTCCAACTCTTCAAAATAACGGATCACTTTAAATAGCCTAGGCTACTTGATATTTGTGAATGACATTCTGAAGTTTGGATACAGGTAAGCGTTGTATCCATAACAGGATCTTTGCCTGCATAGTTGTTTAATATGACATGCGAGAAAGACTGTTACACAGTAAACTCTAGTTTCCCGCAGTAAGATTTTGATGGTAGAAATTTTTCATAATTTGACTTAAAGTTATCTTAACAGATATCGCAATGGTCAAGACCTCCTATTCTTTTTAACTAGAGGTGGGGGTTTACATGTTCTAGAAATAAATTATGTTAAACACATGATTTCACAAGTAGATTCTTACTATCCTTTGAATCATTCAAGTTGAAAAACGCTTCATCTTAATTTCCAAAAATCTAGTCAAGTTTTGCAGCCCATCTGCAAGTAGGCTAATTGAAGCTGGAACACTGACAGGTCAGTAGGCTACGTCTGTCTATGAGCCCGCTCCCTGCCTCAGGTGGGGACTATATTTTGCCAGCTATCTTTATGTCTCCATCACTTTGTTTCCCTGTTGAAGAGGGTTAGAAGTCGTTTTTCTATTACTACAAGATCAGTACAAGAGTTCACTAGTGGTGTAGGGTTCTTAATGAGTCAATTGGCTTCGTGACAGCTAAACACCCTCAACAAAGATAAACAACGGGTCTTTCGTTAATATAAGTGACAAAAATAGTTTACAAAATCATACGTGAATATCTGATAATACTTCGTGTGTATTACTCCAAATTTGCTTTCGTTCTTCTAATATTGCACATCAATTTCTACACTGCAATTGATACACTTTTTTATCTTTGGCATTGCTTCAACCAAAACCGTGCTGATCATTACTATTTCTATCAAGTAAAACAGGAGATATTGGTGAAAGCTTCTTAAGTTTTGTTTATTTGTGTCTGCGGGATTTCATTAGCCGGAAAGCGAAGCATTATTAATAATAATAACAGTTACTTTTTCAGATGAGGAATGACAAAGACAGGTAGTAAAAAGAGCTCAAAACTTTGCGGAAAACTCCACGACGTTTCGGGTATAAACCATTCATCAGGTGGCAAAAACCAAACTGAGCAACAAACAGTTATAGAAAATGGACACGACAAACACAGAGAAAATCCGAACCGTTCAGTGTTAAAACAAAACCGGGCACTTTCGTCCGGTTTTGTGCGGTGTCTAGACTTGTAACGGTGCTATACATGATTTTGAAAAAAGTGTCTGGTCACGAAGTTTTGACAAGAGAATTGAGAAGAACGGTTATTTATTTCGGTAAGATATGGGGAGTGTCTAGGTTTGATTTTTGCCATTGGTATGTAAAGAAAACTTAAAAGCTTTGGAAAATATGTTGAATTTTCATGAACTAACGCAATGTGCCGCTTCAAGTCGCATTAAACATGAAATGACAACGCCTGACTTCGATGAAAATTTAACGTTTAAGTATAGCTACGGGTGTGATTTAATGCAGATTTTAGTTTTCAGGTAGTTGAGAAAATTTCCTCTCCGAGGTTAAAATATAATAATCTGTAATCCATAATTTGTAATCTGTATCTGTACCTTTTTCTAAAGCCCTCTCGACCCTCTGGCAAGGGTCCGTTAGGTGAAACCAAACTAAAAACTGTTTCCCGAAGAAGCTGTTACGTCCACTGAAGGACAGTACGTGACCAACCTCACGGCCTTTAGACCATTTACATTATCTGTCACGCTTATATATGGCCCCATTTTAGACTGGCTGAAAAGAACAAATACCGTACTACACATGACTTTAGCCAAAATAATCTGTTTTCTGAAGTCCTCTCGACCCTCTGGCAAAGGTGCTTTCGGCGAAACCAAACTTTAACTGCCAAAATAATCTGTTTTTTTCTAAAAGTCCTCACGACTCTCTGGCGAAGAGCCAAGGGGCGAAAACCAAACGATTACTCCCGGAGGAGTTCTGCTCCCTTAAGGAGCTTAACGTCCCAAATGGACAAGTACGCCCTCCAAAGGGCAAACACTGAGTGGTCCTGCTCTAGACTGGCTGAATAGAACAGAAGCCACAACCGAAACGAGCTTTCGACAAAACTTTAAGAGTTTCGGATAGCTGTTCAAAATAATCTGTCCCTTTTTATACATAAGTAACAAGAACAAAGGTGACAAAAATCTCACATCACTCCAGTTTTATCTACACATCTTTAAAGAACACTTGAAAGTTATGAAATGCTGCCACCGATTTTAAAACTTGATAGCAGGTGGACAAATACATTGATTCCTAAGATATTCATAAAAACGATGAAATTTTCTGGAGCTATCCCGCAAGCAAATTAGAGCATTTTGCGCTTTTATTCTGTTAACTTAAAGTTTGTACAGAATTTTATTCTGTACAATTAAAGTTTGTACAGAATTTAAAAGTTATAACCTAACTGACTATACTAAACTGAAAAATTCATACAGCATGCTTACTGGAACCAGGGAGCTAAAAGCTCCCTGAGAGCAGGGAGCTCTTTCAGCTCCAGGCTGGAATAGTACCCTATTTTCGAAACTGTTGTCCCTTCAAATCTACTTAAGGTCCTTTCATCGAAAAGGTTGTAAAAGCAGGCTTTAAAGATAAAAATGGATACCTTTAACGACAGTGACAGCCAGACGGGTGGCCAGGATTGTGTCAAGGGGGGGGGGGAGGGTTGGTTGGTGTCATGGGTGGATTGGTAGCATGATATGAGGGGAAAGTCTTAGGATAGACAGAAAAAGCCTGCTATGTTAGGTGTTTTTTGTATTGCAAGGTTGTGTCATGGGGGGTTCTACCCCCAAACCCTCCCCGTGGCTACGCCATTAGTGACAGCAAACCAAAAGGGAACGTTGGAAAAATATTTATTTCAATGAAAAGATGAAAATATGAGGACGAATATCAACGTTGCCAATGCTCATTCAACATTCTCAGTTTCATCAGTTGTTTGAAAACATCCACAGTCCCTACAACCTCCACACGCTTAACCCACAACCAACCTTGCACAGCGCCCTCAACACTCGGTAAACTCATGTGTCGTAGTTGGGGGTCTAGCTTGGTCATACGGACCCAAAAATTAACATTCAAGTCCCTACAGCCCGGCTCTCTTGATAAAGCCCTTTCTTTGGCATGATCTTGCGCACAACGATTTCGTACCTTTCCTAAGAAAAAACAGAAACAAAAACATAAAAGCCATAAAATATTAATTGACTTACATAAACGTCATTTGTCACACCGTCCGAACCCTAAATCTGAGACTCTGTAATTTTGTTAATTGTTATTGTTTTGTATCTTTTTTACTGTAATATCACGGGATTATATACTGCAGCTATTGCAAGCGATAAAAACTCACATCTACCTTCAATATTTGTTAGGGTTTTGGAAAAGACTTGGTGTTGCCCGTCAGGTCGTCCCCTTTTTGGCACACTGACGAATCGCAAATTGGCATAGTGACGAATGTGAAAAATTTGGCGATTTTGGCGTAGTGACGAATGCATTTTTTGCCGAAATCTACTAACATCAGCCTTAAAAATTGCAACAACTTTGTAAAATATATTATTTTCTACAATTCCAAACATTAAAACGATGAATACGGCGAACATTCTCCAAATAAGACACCATTTGTCACTATGTAAAATACAAGATCCACCGATTCATGAAATTCTTGATTTTGCGATTCGTCAGTACGCCAGAAAAGGGACGGGGTATACCCTACTACTTAAAAAAAGAGAAAAATAGCGGCACTTAAAAGGCGACAACCTGCCCAATGTATTAAGCAGAAACTACACCCCATCAGATTTCAACGTAACATAAAATTACACAGCGAAAATACCTTTAATTATAACCAAATTTTCTTGATACCTGTTTTAACTAAATAACCTCCTCCATTTTAGTGTGGTATGATTTCTAAAGTAATACAGCCTTAATAAGTTAGATCTTTTTTAGAAAATTAGAGGCATTCGAACAAGTAGTAATATTCATCTCCGAATTTATCTTGAGTACATAACTCACAAACTCGATAGAAATTCTTTATCATAGTACCTCCCACGAACAATTAGGATTCTACTGTTACTTCACCGGAACCTAAACTTGTTTTTCAACGGGAGAGCCGCACGGTCTTTTCCTAGCTTCAGTTCTCTCTGAAAAATCCTATATTGGGAATTATTATTAACTTCAGAAATCCACTTTTGAACATAAATATCATTTATTCATTTATTATGGAAGCAGAAACAACTCCCTGATGGAAGCGAGATAGTGTTTCCGTGGTTTTATACAGGCAATGTGTATCAGTTGAATACATCTATACATTGTGGTAGTTAAATGATTTATAGTTATTATTCCACATAAAGGGCAAGCCTACTTTGTCAAAGATATTTTTAATCCGACATATCCAAGGTGATTTGTAAGATGTTGTTTAGTCTTGCAAAATCCTTTGAAACTTACACATTATGTACGCAACTTTTATCGCTAACGTTTATCACTCATCCCAAGTATGCTACAAATCTACCCTCAATTAACTAGGGGATATTGTACATCCCAAGCGCCCCATTAGCCATACAGGTTGGCGTGGATTTCTTTCTTTTTTTTAGAAGTTGTTTACAGAAGTTCAGAAGAAAAGCTTCAACTTGTCTGAGATCCTCGCAAACCCAAACCTTGTTGCCATAAAGTAAAACATGGTAACTAGGTGGTCAAAAGGTGTAACAAAAGATCAAGTGTAGGACTTCCTAAGACTGAAATTAAAAAGAGCTTTGTTTGCCTGGCTCAGTTGTTTGTCCTTTGCTTTAGCCCTCTCTATTCTAATCTAAAACTGGTGAACTTACTGTTTAAACTAAATTTTATACCAATACATACATTATCATAAACTACTTCGATAGGATGGACACATGACTGACTAGGGTCATGACTGACTTTACCTTCCTTTCCTTACTGGTTGACGATAACCCTTATCCCTAACCTAATCCCCAACCGAACAAAGAATACAGTCGATAAGATACAATAGCAACAGCCAATTAAGAAACACTTTATTAAACCCGAATTTCAGGGTGTAATACCCCTTTTGTTATCCGTATCATTGGGTAATCCCCTTGTCTATTGGGTTGATGAGCACTGCTTAACAAGGTGTTTGTTAATTGGCTGTTGCTATTGTATCTTATCGATTGTATTCTTTGTTCGGTTGTATATTCGGTTGTATTTGTACGATTGTATTTTTTGTTAGAGTTAGGGATTAGATTAGGAATTAGAGTTATCGTCAGCTGCTTTGGAAATTTCTTATAAGGCAGTGCACTTTAAGTCCAATCCATGGATGTGCACAATTCCCGTAGATAAAACCATATTGCACATTTTAGTGACTATATCAATATGGGGATGGGACTAAACTTTAAAAGAAAAATCATTTACGATTGAGTCCACTCCTAATGCCTTTCTGTTTTTAAGTTTTCTCATTTCAACAAAAACCTCACTTTCAAGGATAGGATAATTCAGTGGGTAATTTATGGCAGATGAAGACAACTTTGGCTAAGATTGCACGTTTGCAACATTGGAATCTCCATTGAGATTCGTAAAATGAAGTTTGGAAATCTTGTGTAGGTATTTTATGCGGTAGTTTCTAATCGCTATGACTTAAACTAATTAGATCCCAATACTGCTTAGGACTTGCCGATATTTGTTTTTTATACATTTGTGTTGCATTGCGAAGATTACTATATACGTGCAAAATATTATTACTCTGTCTTTTGTACTTCTCTTTCAGTTTGACATTGTTCGATTTCGTCAACTCACAATCGGCATCAAACCAAGCATCTATTTTCTTTTCTACCGGCGTTTTTGGTGTATAGTTTATCCCAACCAAACCTGATGCAGTGGCAGCATTGTTAATATACTGATCTTTCAGTCTCAGTTGGCAATATCACCAATGTTCTCCAGTGTTACCCCCGGGAGTTATCGGAGAAGGAGAAACAACGTTCTTTAGTCTTTTTGAGAAAATTTTAGTTTCCGACGATAATCTTGCTTTTATCCGCCAAATTCGTATCTCAATGCTTCGATAAACAAAGATTAGTGACGCATTTTCGAAATTTCAATGAAGAGACGTATCCCTTACACTCTACTCGTTAACATTTTGTTGCCAGCCGTCATGGAAAATTGTGAAATTTATGTCATTTGACGATATCCGAGACGCGACCTATTGCTTCAATTGAAGACAGCAACAATTTCTCTGCAAATTACTTTAAATTTTTTGTTTCTCAGTGATAACAAAATTGTTCAAATCTGAGGTAAAGGTATAGACTTGAACCATCTTATGACGAAAGGGGAGCAACTGAAGCACCTAGTTTAACCGTTTGTTTCCAGTCGTTCTATAGAAATTGTTATTATAAGCTTTGCCATTGGCGGAAACAAACCTCTATATCAAAGGATATACAGACAATGCCATTGTTTAGGGATTACTCGAAGCAGAATGGAAGAAATGATCATGAAAAGGACTTAGTCACAAGGGATTTAACAATAGAAACAAAGGGACCTGTCAATCAAATAGTGGCGCCTCAAAAGATATAATCTGTTTCAAGTACATATTGTCTGGAAAAATTTGTTCGTTGTATCTCCTTCTCTAGAAACTCCTTGGTTACACAATTATTGTTGCAAACGTAATTATTGACTAAACTTGAAACATTTTCAATACTGTCAAAATTGAAAGAACCGGGCGTTAAACTCATTCTTTCTTCCTTTTTCCAATTAAGTTTCATACTTAATCGTTCATTTTACTGATCACTCCCTGTTTTTCCCATGGTCACAAGACAAATCTCGACTTAAATTTTGAGACATATTGAACATTTTTTACCATACATAAATTGATCAAATGGATCCAGTATTTGTGATAGAAGGTCTATTGCGCCTCAGGATAACTCCATAGTCGATCACACTCTTCCCATCAGTCACATGTAAACCTTCCAATGCCTTTATCTCTTTCTATTACTCCATTGGCGAATTGGAGGTCAAAATTTTGGAACAATTGAACAAGCTTGAGGCCATTCTTATCAGTAGCTTGATCTTGGTTCATCCTTTCAGTGCAGATTCCAAAGGTTTCTAAGTCATCTATCTGTCTACCGGTTAATAACATTATCAACCCATCAACTTGTAAGATTGGAAGATCGTCATTCAAGTCATTCAAGAAAACCGACAGAGCATTAAAGTCTACGACTTGGCAAAAAGATGCATCGTACTTGGCTTTCAAGAAAAGCATTCCCTTGCGGTGTCATCAAGAAGTGTGTCCTAATGACTGTATGATATTTTGATCACTCGTGTGTGTAGACTGTAACTACATTTTATGTTGCCCTTTAATGAAATTGCGCCATCACTCCAAATCAGCGGGCAGCTGCTTCGATTTAGATCACCTTTAACCCTAAAATTAAACGAGACCTAAGTTGAAGTTTGATTGGGATACAACACACGAAACGAGGGATTACATGAGAAAGCACAATTGATCAGCTTCAGTTTTTACAGGCTTGCTTGTAGTTACATATAGAGTGTTACAGTCTGATAGTTTATTCAATGGGAGTGCATGTAATCCCTCGTTTCGTGTGATGTAGGTAGAATCCCAATCAAACTTCAACTTAGGTCTCGTTTAATTTTAGGATTCTACCTCATCACACTACACTTCGGAATTACATGAGACTTCAAAGCCGTTGTTTACAAGTAAATAAACAAGTAAAACATATAATGATTTTTACTGCTTGTGACTTAAATCAGCCCAAAAATTCTCTTAAATAACTACTCTTCTTCACATATTTTTCGTGGTTTTTCAACAGACATACAAATCTTTCCTTTTGTCTGCTACCGGCAACTTAAATGAGCCGAATACTTGTCTAAAATTACTATTCTTTTTTTTTTCTTTTTACATATTTTTCATGCTGTTCAGTAACAATATCTCAGTTTCTCTTCCTTAATAGGATCACTTGCAGCTCAATGGGATAATAATACAGGAGACTTAGACCTTAATAAACAAATTACTTTCCGAGTGAAACATAGCATGAAATATCAAACGATAATGAGGCAGCTGTCTTCCCAACTTTCTTGAGACATTCACGTAACTTTCTTGTCGGAATTAAATAACAATAGATCAGTTTCCCTTCTTTGGTAGGAACACTTGCAGGTCAATGGAATAACAATAAAGGAGACTTTTATAACAAATTACTTTTCAAGTGAAACATGGCGTGGCATGAAATGCCACAAGATAATGGGACAACTGTCTTCCCGACCTTCTTGAGATACTTGAGTTTTTTTTTACAACCTTATGAAATATACAACAGTCAGTAATAACTCATTTGACTACTTTGAACGCATCCAACTTTTGGTGTCTTTGGTTTAACAGAAACAATTGTAGCACTTTACCGTTTCAACTTTAATCTTTAAGAACATCAAATCGCTATAAAGCACATCTGCTGTAATCAGTACCACACATAAAGTGCAGCATTACAAATACATCACAAATGTATCATCTTTGCCATCGACATGCACGGCAATGAGACCATCGAATTTACTCCTTCTTAACAATCATCACGAATTATCACAAACTCTTCGGGCCTTCCATCATATCATTTAAAGTGCATCGGATCTATACATAAAGTATCACAATACATTACAGATGTATCATCTTTCTCATGATATGCAGGACAAAAGAACATCGAGTTAGATAACTTTTCAACAATTATCACAACCTATCACAAATTTTTCGTCCTTCATTTCATCCATTTGAGGAGCTATTCATCCTCAATCATCAGTGAGGGTCCGCGCAAATATATTTTGATTTGTTTGAATTGGTGTTTTTTAAAGCAATGCAAGTGTTTTTCCCGATTTCCACCCGACTACTTGCAGGATTTTTTCCACTGGCAGGGTTTTTGCGCTTGTTGCTGATACAGCATCTGACCTGGTGCTGTGCACTTTAAAGGCTTCGTTGTTTATTCCTGAATTTCTCAGTACTTCTTTGATCCATCGTGCTAATGTATCTTTAGATATCTGCTTGTGTTGTGGTAACTTAAAAAAAAAAAACTTAATACAAAGTCTGGTCTCGTTACCTCGTAAAGTTGACGTTTGCTGCAAATATTGTTTCAGAAGGTAAAACACGTCCAGCCTGACATCTGATAGGTATGGCTGTAGTTCTATTTGCACTGGTATTGATCCTGGTCGAGATTGCTTTATGTGGTTATTAATCAGAAAGACGGCCTTGTCCTAGGTTATGTGGAGGTCTTTAGTATCAATAAGATGCAAAGTTTGTAACCTTTGCGCAGTTGTCAAGGCAGTAAGCATAACCAATTTCTGAGAAGATTGCTTCAGCGACAACCCATTTATGGGATATTCCGTTCGCAAATGGTTTAAAACTAAAGAGGCATCCCAGATATAGCTATATTTGGCCGTGGGAGGTCTGAGTTCAAATGTTCCTTTTAAAAATCTAGTCACTAAAGGATGTGAACCAATCGCTGTTCTTTGCTTACAACTCAATAATTCTGAAAGTGACGACCTTGCGGCGTTGATTGAACTGTAGCTTAGTCCAGCTTTAAACAGCGATGTTAGGAACTCTAAAACCTGTATTATAGAGGGACGCAACGGATGAATCTGTCTTCTATCCCAGAAGCGCATCCATTTCCTTTGATTACAAAGGTATTGCTTTTGGGTGGATTTTCTCCAGGAGGCCAACAGGATGGAGGTAGTGTCCTCTGGAATGCCACTGTCTCGAAGAGTTTGCCTGATATAAGGCATGCCACAAGTTGAAGCTGATGATGTAGAGGATGTGGCCCCTTTCCCGGTTCTGAGGGTAAGCTCAGTAAATTCTTTCCTTTCGGCAGTAGCCTTGGAATAGCTATGGTCATGAAGAGCGCCTTTGTGAACCATGATTGAGTTGTCCATACAGGTAGAACTAGAATGCCTGTTGCTTTCTCTTGGCATGCTTTCTGCAGAACTCTGCCAATCAGGCTAAATGGGGGGGGGGGGAGGCATAGAAAAAAATAGTGATGTCAGTTGAAAGAGAATGCATCTATGAAGATTGCATCTGCCATCTGGTTTCCAAGAGACGAACAGAGTAGTTTGTTTGTTAAGTCGAGACGCAAACAAGTCTATGTCTGGTTTTCCTCACAACAGGTTGTATTACGGAAAACGTTTGTATTATGCATCCATTCGAAACTTTCATTAAACTTACGAGATCATGTGTCAGCTTGTAAGTTGATTTTCCCTGGTAAATGGCAACATGACAACCAAATTTTCTTTAGTAAAGCCCATCTCCATATAGCAGTGCTCACCTTGCTGCATTCTACAGAATGTGCACCTCCCAAAGCTGTAATGTATGCTACGGCAGTTGTGCTGTCAGTCATAATTCTAATGTGTGTTTCCTTCAAAGAGGAGCACAATGACTTGAGGCAAAAGTAGATGGCATGTAGCTCTAGTACATTAATGTGATACAATTTTTCTCTACAATTCCATTTCCCATTTGCTTTAGTCGATAATGTTGGGCAAACCGCACCCCAGCCTAATCGAGAGGCATCTGTTTCTACCATTATTTGTGGTTCAGATTCTAGAATATGATTGTATGCAGAGGGAAGATTTTCCAGCCACCAGTCTTTTTCTTCGTATGCCTGGTCTGACAACGACACTATGGTTTCATAATTACCTGCATTTTGTTTCAGGCATTTAATTTTGGCTAGTTCCATCTGTCTGTACAACAGTGGTCCGTATTTAACTCCTGGGAACAAGGACACTAATAGCCCTATAACTTTGGCGAGTTCTCGCACAGTTTTATGTGCCTTTGTCTTGAATGTCTTGATTTCTTTCATAACTTTTCTTATTCTTTCTTTTTTCGGAGTCAAGATCATTTTTTGTGAATCCAACTCAAAGCCCCCAAAAATTTAAGGTATGACTTGGTTCAAGGGGTGACTTTTCCGGGTGAACTCGAAAGCCCAAATTTTGAAAAAAAAAAAAAAACAACTCATTGCTTGATTAACCGCTTGGGTACACTCTTCTTTTGATGAGCCTTGTATGTAAATGTCATCAATATAACTCAAGCATGAGAACCGTAGCTTTCGTAGTTCAGAGAGGATTGGTTTGAGTAATTTTGTGAATATGCGAGGCGCTGAAGCCAATCCATTTGGGAGACATGTATACTGAAAAACTTTATCTTTGTGCATGAATCTCAAATATTTCCTACACGAAGGTCTGATAGACACAGATTATTAGGCATCTTGAAGGTCTATAGACGCCATAAAACAGTTTTGTTCCATAATTCCCAAGGCTGATTGCAAAGTGTCCATTTTAAAGTGGTAATATTTCACACTCTGATTAAAGCTTTTCAAGTTAAGACTCATGCGATAGGAACCATTTGGTTTTGGACGGAAAAATATTGGAGATATAGATTCGCCACGGGAATGGGAAACTTCCTCAATAACACCTTTTTCAACGAGTTTTATTATTTCTTGTTCTAAGAAAAGTTGTTTTGAGGGGCTAAAATTGCCAGTTTGCCCTGTGTTTGACAAACTATAATCCACTGGATTTTCTTTATCAAATTCAATCTCATAGTCTTCCACATAATTCAACACCATTTTATCAGAGGTTATCTTATCCCACTGAGGAAGAAAGTTTTTCAGCATACCAGCAGTATACTGCGGGTTTTAGACCTTCCTTTAGAGTTATCTGTTGAAGTGGTAATAGGCAAAGAACATACCTTTGATGGATTCAACTTTTTAAGCTTTTGGGTCTGGCTCTGAATGGACGTCTGTAGTTCCGCTGGCCTAAAAAAGGCCTGTGTTGAGTTTGGGCATATGATTGGCCACGACCACGTCCTCGTGTTCGTCCTCTATAACCACCAAAACCTCTAGCTCTCCCTGCATAAGGGGTTAAGCATCTTCTGCTCATCCTGTTAGCGTCCGAGATGTCTCGGACTTGTTGAGAAATATCATCGCCAAAGAGTAGCGTAGTTATAGGTGTTGACTTTGAGCAGAGATTTCTATATTCGGGTTTCATTTCGGGCTTAAACAGTTCCCGACGGAGGAGATTTAGGTTTATGTTTCCTGTGGCCATCATGGCTAAAGTATCTCTCAATTTTGACACAATAGTTTCTTTCTCTAGACCTCCTTTACTGACGTTATGTTATTTACAATGACTGTCAATGCAGACATAGCTTTGATATTTGAGTTGTATTTTCTGTAGTTTGAGGTCTCTCGTTCTGGTTTTTAAATTTACATGGTTCCAGACGAGTTGATTTACTTTCGTAGTCTGCAGCAAGTCCACATTATGTGGTCTTTCGTATTTCTCACACAAATTTTTATGTTTTGTTTCAGACAGCTTGTTGGCGAGAATATTTCCTACAAGTGAGGCTTTCTTTTCTTGAACTGGGGGTCCTGCTTTGTCTCCAAATTCTAGTTCGGATACTAGATCCTGAAATAAAGAGTCTTCTTCGAAACTTTCTCTTGAAGTGGGTTCAGGGTTCTTATCTTTCTCCATTTCAATTTCCCCATGGCTATTTCCGCCAGTAAATTCAACTTCAAGTAGGTTTTCCAATTCATCCTCTAGATCAAACGTTTCTTCTTTCCTTGGGGATTTTGAAGGTAATTCAGAAGTACCTTAACCCAGTTTCCGTGTTTGAGTTTTGTTTTCCTTGTTTTATGTCAAGGTTTACCTTTTGGCAAATCATTTGAATTTGCGTTTGCATAAGAGCAAGTGTTTGCTTTATGTCTTCTGTGACTTTTGCACCTGAAGTCCCTTCACCCGACGGGGAGGGTAATGATTGAGGCAGCAAAATTTCATCCTCAATTGTAGTCCAATTCTAGTTCCATTTTTTCCGGTGATATTGCACCTTGACTCTGCAGGAATTATTTGGAACTTTCTCCTGGGTAAATGTCAGCTATTGTATTTGGAACTTCTTTTCTTAAAATTTTTAGACAATATGCCGATTTCTGTACTTCGAAGTCCTCTTCTAAAATTCTTCAGGCCAAATGCCAATTATTGTACTGTATTTAAGTTCTTCTGAAATTTTCCAGGCCAAATGCCAATGATTGTACTGTATTTCGAAGTTCTTTTTAAAAATTTCCAGGCCAAATGCCGACGGAAACTGTACCTGGAACTTACTTGTAACTTTTGAACAATTTGGCAGCGTCAACCAAATGTCAATATACTCCGTATAGCCTTGTGCGGTCTCTGAAAATTCCTTTAGACTAGATTGATTTACCAACTAAAAAGCCATAGCCCGCCAAATGCAGCTCGGCTTAAACTATCTCTTTGCTCAAAGTGAAGCCATAGCCAGCCAAATGCAGCTAGGCTTAAATGAAACTGTGCTCAAAATGTACTGCTATGCTTACCTCACTACTCTTCCACTAGGGACTATGCTGTATGACTGAGGCTAGAGGTTCGGCTTCCAAAGACGTTTGACTGCCAGAGACGAGAAGCTGCTGTTAAATGATTGTATCACCGATTTTGATGCAGGTGACTACGTTTGACCTGCTACACACACGCTTTCTGTAACAATAAGTGAGACTAAGCAAGAAACGATGCAGCTGAAAGCAGAGTGAACAAGAGATAGTACAAATCTAAAAGAGTTTACTTACTGAAGCGTAGAGGAGAGAGAACGTCAAATACGTCCTTACTCCTTGCGATCTAACTGTACACTGAAGCTGATCAATTGTTCTTTCTCATGTAATTCCGAAGTGTAGTGGTGTAGTGGTGTAGTGTGATGAGGTAGAATATACATTTCACTGTTGTTTAGTACATTTTAGTGGAAACCGCTTTATTTCAGGGTACTGTGTCAACCATCAATTGCACGTTGACGCCTAAAAATATGCCAATTTTGCTTTAAAAGGGTCGGCTTTGCTAAAAACCGGTTACCACTAATCGCAAAGACGCCATTTTCGTTCTACACTATTCACCTAAGTCTACTAGAAGAATGCAAAAAAAGGCACATTTGTTGGAAACGGCATATACCTGTCGTACGTGTTACTTTTTTGTGTCGCTACTTGAAAAGTGGTTGCCATTGACTGATTTTGAGTAGTCACTAGTGAGTGAACACCAGAAACTGTGTAAATCACATATCATATCATCGCTACCAATTTTTAAACTGCTGTTAACATCAAAACTTGCCCTTTCGCATTCTATAAAGTCTCAAGAAAGTCTCAAGTCTGTGTAAACATGGATTCCAGTCCGAACAGAGCTTGAGTCGCAGCCTCGAGTCTCTAACGCTAAAGACCTGTATCCACATGCAACTTTTCCAAAACATTTCCAAAACATTCTCCTGCAACAAACCCCAAAACACGCTTGTTTTCAGTTTATTGCACGGTGTAGAAAGGGTGTGCAAAAATGAAACTTTATAGAGCATGTTTTCAATGAAATGTCATGTAAATTCTTTCAAAACAAGTTGCAGGAATGTTTTACGTTTTAACCAATCCAAGTTCAGTTTGAGTCACATGATCCCCTCGGAGTCGAAGTGAACAGACAAAATGGCAGCGCCCAAGCAGTGAAGCACAAACAGTATCAGTAATGGCGCTGTTGGAATCAGGAAAAAATTGTGAACAACTAATCGTGCAATGGGAGCAACATCCATGTTTTTGGAACTACTTCGAGTGATTATATTAACAAAGTGAAAAAAGAAGCTGGCTGTTGAGCAAATGGCGACCTTTATCAACACCACGGGTACGCTGAGCACACTTGTTAATAAGTCTAGTCTCAGGTCTATGCACATATTATAGGCCTAACGTTAACAGGAGTAGGGCCGCAGGTCTGGAACAGTGGCTCTCAAAGTAGTCTCTTCCGCTCCAGAGGGCGTTGGGAAGTCTCAGGTGGGCTCTACAGAGGCCGCAGGGAATAGGGGACGTTGGCACTTATTTGGGATCCCTGGTGATTACAACACAAATGCAGCAATATAGGGCACAAAATCATGAGGCACCCAGGGGTCTGCTCCCTTCCACTAGTTCTTCCTACCCCACCTTCCTCCGCTTCCTACCCAATATAACCTTTGTGACCCAAAATACCCAAAAATGGCAAGAAAATTAAAAAATATTTCCTTGGTCCAAAAGTCTTTGACATTTGAATAAAGATAAAACTATTGTTGAGCATCCGAATATGCATGGTAGAACGAGGGGAGGCGTGGGGGATTGGAACAGTTCAATTTGGTTGAAGGGGCGTAGTCTAAAAATTGAAAACTATTGAACTATAGAGTGGACCAACTGTTAATACAGGCTAGGCCCTAACGATAAGTAGGCCAGCACACAGTTTTTTTTAACAGTGAGTTCAAAAATAAGATGTACACTCTTAAAAAGATGGTTAAAAAAATTCACACTGGTCACGTATGTCAAATACCTGAAATTGGGTTAAGTTTTCCCCAATATGTGTTGTTTATTTGGTTTCTCCACAAGCTGGTTACCCAATTAAGTGGTAGAAAACATCTTGGATAAACCATTAATCACCAGTTATTGGGTAAACTTTAACCAATTTCAGGTATTTGACATACGTGACCAGTGTTGCTAAGTTTTTAACCCACCTTTTTATAGTGTATAAATGTGGCATTGTCCTTTGTTCCTCAGTAGAACTGAGCCTGAAACCGTGATCTTATCATCGAATGAACTTCAGCACTGGTACTGTATCAAGGGCTAGCCTTATTGGCCTAGTAGTATACTGAGGGTCAAATTTAATTAAAATATATAGAGTTACTAAGTCATAGATTTTACAGTTTTGTTATTTGAATTAATTTTCCAGAATACAAATGAACATGGCGGGTTTGTACGTGCTTTTCCAGTAATTTAACTACTGTTATTGAAATTTTTACTAGGCCTAGGCCAATTAACATGCTAGTGGTGACCTTCGTGACAGGTGCCGTTTCCTTCTGTTGTCAATGATTCTAGCAGATAATTGCAGCAGATGCCCCCAAGATAGAAAGTTTCTTCTTGGGACTGGTAGCCATGTCTTTTTTCTTCCAATGTTTTGATTTCCCTCCGATTATCTCCGTACAACATTTTGAAAGCATGTTTTCTATTTCTTGCAGAGTGTACACGGCCTATAAAGTTGCAACATTTCTGCAACATGTTTTGTTGCAGAAATGTTTTGGAAAAGTTGCTCGTGTAACCAGGCCTTAATTCTAGTGAGTGAACCATGTCAGAAAAATTTATCTTCAAATTAAATGGTACAAGTCGAGACCGAGCGGCGAGATTTGCAGCTTATGGAGTTTCGATATTCCACCAGACCTAAGGTTCACGAAACCGAGGGTCCACTAGACCGAAGGGTTCATGGACCCGAAGGTCCACGAGACGGATAATTTAATGAGACGTGATCTCTGAAACCGAAAGTAAGAAAAGGTTTTCGAAACCCAAGATGTAAAACAATTCCCGTGACTCAAAGTGTGAAAAAGTTCGCTAGACGGAAATGAGAAAAGGTCGGCAAGACGGCAACTGAGAATAAACCCGAGACCCGGAAAACTAATTCAAATCAAGCGGTTTTTAATGTTGGCCTAGTGAACGTTTTCTCATGTTCGGTGTCTCAGGTCCTCTTCCTTTTCGGTCTCGCGAACCTTTGGTCTCATGAACTCTATTTAATCTTCGATCTCACGGATCGTCAAGTTCAGTTACCGGAATTTCCCCTAGCAGTTAAAACATAACGTTTGCAAAAATGCACTAACAAGTTCTAGATGAATGACTGTATATTACCTAAGTTAGTAGGAGGATTTCATAGAAAAACCAATTCCAACAGGAAGCACATTGGTTGAAAAACCTATATTGACGCGTGAGTCATTGCAGTTTCCCGTGCTTGCTGTTTTCATTTTAGTATTTGGTATTAAAAAGGGGAAATATACTGCGTTACTCCTCTTGTAGCAACAGACATCTCAAGTCAACTCAGAAATCGAAGTAACCATGGGTGCGAAATTTATGATATCCTCTTTAAATAAAGATCAATTTACTCTCGGCAACAGAGTAGAGTTATGAGTTACCCTGGAAAGCTCCACATTTTAACAAAAGTGAAACTTTCATCAGTACAAGCGTCACTGTAGTAAATAGGGTCGGTTTTAAACAGTTAAAAAGACCTTCCTGTATCTTGTACATGAACTCTTCAAAAGGTGTTTAGAAAATAAACGTTTTTGACACACTCTTCCCTACTTTGTAAACACGTTTAGATGATAAGCACACGTGTCTAATTTCTAAATGTTTACCGTATCGCTTAAAAAAATTTAATTTCTAAACATTCTGTGTGAAATGGCTTATAATGTTTAAAATAAAGGTGTCAATATTTTATTGCAAAAACGTTCTTGTTTAGAATGTTGTCTAAAAAGTAAAAAAATCAGAAACTAGCTTTTGAGTGTGATAATAACATGTGGTAATGTAAACACTTTCAGAAGCGCTCACTCTTTGAACACTTTTGGATGCTAAGAGAGTCAGATTCCTACCTATTTTGGTTTTAAACAAGTTTAACTGCTAAACAGATAGTGATTAATAGTGTTATGGGTTCGTTTTAGACAGAAACATGACAGAAAGAATACAACAGTCGCAGTTATTTCCTGAAGAACTAAAAATATGTTTATCACAAAACTGGCTTCATACGTCTTCAGTCTTAGTATCTTAACGTGAACAAACATAAACAAAATATTCTCGAAAGTACTAATCCGTTACTCTGATATTCTGGATGGGGTAATGCAGTCACCTGGGTTCGCGTACATCATCGCTTGAAGGAGTAACGATTGGTACTACAGACATTTTTGGGTCAAAAATCATGCTATCAGAAAAAAAATCTTTACTCGGCAACCCTTGGTCCGATTTGATCCGAATAAACGCCGAAGAGTTTTTCTAAGGCATCCTTATAAATATCCAGAAAACCAGAATTTTAGAGCAAGGGTAGGAGTTAATTTTTGAAGTTGTAGGCCTTCGTGTTTTCGAAAATTGTCAATTTTGCGCCCTAAACGCCCCTTTCAGCCACAAATTCAGCCCCCAAACTCCACATTACCTATCAATTACAACGCCCATATAACTCCAAATCCAATTCCACTTGTGGCGCCAAAAAGCTACCTTCTCAAAACAAGCTGAGTCATATCAGCTCACAGGCAGAGAGAGCAGTTGAACCCAAGGTCAAATGACGCGAATCCCAAGGGAATACATGTGCACTCAAGCGTGCTTCTAATGTAAACAAAGGATTTCAAATGTAAACAAAGATAAAAAGTGCCATAGCTAAGCCATTTTAAAGCCGAATTCAATAACTTTGTGTCAAATGAAAGAGAAAAATTTCTTGAACAATCTCATGCACAAAAATAAAAAAAAGTGAAAAAGTGTTTTTTTTTTTCTGAAAATATGAAACAAATACTCCATTTAAACCTAATTTTCATATTTTCATACATAATGAGCTCAAAAAATTCCAAAAATATATACATTCAAATTTCTTATCTGTGCTCTTTATTTTTGATGCAGGGTTCTCACAAAGATTATTCTTTTAAGTCTTGCAATAAAATATTGAAAATATTCACTCTCTTTAAAAAATTTACTGTTAGCGTGTAAGGGATAGTTTTCTTGTTCGTCATCGAAAGAATACAGAAAAAACAGCATACACGGCTTAAACTCGAAATTGTGTGGCGTCATCAGAGCTTAACATATTTTAGTGACCTCCTGGTAAGCTTTCCAACTGTATGAGATCTGGCATTGGACAATCGGTGAGAGACGAGAAACAAGTTAACCTCGTAAACCAAAGATGGAAATTACAGCCCGGCCACGTCCCTGAGGTGTAAAGCCCTCAATGGCTCTTCGAAAGTCCCTATCGACCCCGAATACCAGCAGCGACTGCACGACGACTAGTTTTCCTCACCGAGACATCCGCCCTGTTGCAAGATCTTACGCAACTGATTGTCTCCACCCGATTTAACCCACCCGTTCGATTGATCAAATACAAAAAAATATGTTGAGCAAGGCAGGCATGTACCTACAAAGAATATTCAAAAGCAAATGTACAAAGAAAAGCATTTTCGAACTCGGAACACATCTACGACAAATAGCTGAACATGTTTAGAATTTAAACTTGTTTACAAACTGGGGTAAAATCGGTGTTTCATTGCTAAACATTGTTTTTAGAGTACAGGAAGATCAATTTTGTGAAACATGTTTGTAATTAAGTTGTTTCGGATGACCCTTACGCCAAATAAGCCTGTGTTCTACAGGCGGCTTCTTTAACCACGAGCCTTATTAAATTCTGCTGATGCAATGTAACTTACTTCGTCAGTGTGAGTCGTTACATGAACACGGGTAAGTTAATAAATGGTGCATTTGCATTGACTACACAAAAGGCCAAATTTTTATCTCCTTTTATCTGTTATTTTTTTATTCGTATTTTAAAACAGGTGAACGTTGAAATTTTACTTTATCCCCATTAGGTTTCAAAATATGTATTATTTGTATTGAGTTCGTTAGTGAGATGGAGTTTTACGACCCAGTTTCCAACCAATTGGTTCAAGTCGGCCTTTTTCCCTGTTGTGGCTCACTGGCTCGTTTTCCCTACTCCGTTGTTTATACTGAGGACTAAGCATAATGGCAGTAGGTGTCGTTTTAAAGCCTTTGGTATGATCCGACCAAGACGCGAGCTCCCGACTGCAAGTCGCATACAGCTATATATATGAGTGGCAGATTCAGGCAGGACCAAAACAGGGACGTTCTGGGGTTCGACTTCTAGCTAGTCCACAATGACGATTTTCAACATAGAACCTATTGCAATCGTTTTTGGCCTTCAACATATGCAATGGAACAGGGTAAAAAGCCAGGGGGCCACAGCGGGGAGAGGGCCGTGAACTGCCAGAGGTTAACCATTAAATTAGAAACTGGGAAGTTTGTCTTAACCTAACCCTAAATCTCTGCAGATATATGGCCCTTACAAAACTTCCCGTTGCATTACATGACACCAATGACTGAACAAATAATCACAGGAAGCAAAACTGACGTTATCAGTCCCCACAATTTTTTTTAGTACCGCGACAATTCAGCTTTGTCTGAGACGTCAGGGTTGGTAAGAGCAATGGCTTCCATCTTCCATCTACTAATTTGCCTTTTGACTACTGTCTAGATGAACAAGAGTCAACTCAGTCACTCACTAATTGAGTGTAAACTGTGCATTCGTTCCATTATACCCCATTCCACTGTTAATTCACTCCAAGAATGTTGAAATTCACTCCAAGAAGAGTGGAATTTACTCCAAGAAGGGTAAACTTCACTCCATAAAAAGTGTTTAGTCCCTCTTGAAAAAGTGCAGGGGTTATCACTCTTTTGGGATGGAATTCGACTCATTTTTAGGAGTGATTTTCACTTTTTGAAGAAGGATTTAACACTTAAATAGAGAAAATTCGGAATTTTCACTTTGTTAGAGGGTGACTAAGTTCACGCTTTACATTTTGAGATTACCTTGGAAAAATAGGGCATCCAAACACTTACAGGATGCGAGAAACTAAGTCGCAATTACCAAGCAAAGGGTCTGTTTAATCTAGGTAACCTGGCTTTATAAAATTCCGAAGTCCTCCGTCTTTTTTTCGTTTAAGACGACCTGTTAGACACCTTTTGATTTACAAAAGACACCATAAATATAAAAGATATCTATCCGTTGACCTATACGAATTATTAACACGTACGCACATTTTTCAAGTTCCAGTAACCTGTATTAACTAAAGGTCCTGATTATTTGTATCAGTTCAAACACAAATATACATAAGTAAAGACTGGTAAGGAACGTTTCCAATGACTCATCATGCATGGAATAAACCTGTCACGATCGAAGTTAACATCTTTTTGAAGACTTTGCATTTTTAAACAAATATAATTACTACTACTAATTTCCACTTGTAATGAATGATTGACAATGCTCTCTTAATCATGTCTACACAGATTTAGAGCTGTATGATCCTTTGACATACTTCCTTGCCAGCACTAAGAAGTTAAGAATAGTCTTTTTGTAATTACTTTATTAAAGATAGTATGATTACAGTTACATACAGTAGGTCAAGAAAATGAAAAACCATTTATACCTTTTTTTTCTTTCATTAGCCTTATGTTTGTCTTTAAAGTTAAGTGAAATTTCCCTTCCTCTCCCAGCAAATTTCATTTGTTAGAACTTATGGTCCTAATCAGATGACCATAAAACAGCCCAACTTCACAATGGTCTGTCTCATGGAGAGGTTGAGGAATACATAAGCAATATTCACCTTTCATTTATTTTGGTTTAGGTACGTTAATTTATATCCGTAAGCACCTGAGATATTTTGACATCATCGAAGTTTCCATGACATTTTTTCCTAGATTCGATACATTTTATTCGCCTCTGAAACGTTCTTTTGACTTCCTGTATAATTTTCGTACTTCCCTAAATTTTTTCTGAAGATAGAAGACACTTTCCCTACAGCCCTATAAAGCGTTTTCAAGACGTCAGAGACGCTTTATGTACGTCTCTAGTACGTTCTCTGGATGTCCTGTGTGATTTTTGTACGTCCCTAAAACGTTTCCTGAACGTCCTGTACCTTTTACTTACGTCCCAGACGTTTTCCGTACGGACCAGCAAAGGTTTTATAAACGTTTTCTACGTCTGAATAACGTTTTGAGAACGTCTCTAAAAAACGTTTTGAAAACGTATGAAAAGTCCACAAAAACACGTCTTTAAAACGTAGTTCTAGACGTTTGCGAAACGAAAGTGGTTACGTTTGAAGAACGTTCAGGAAACGTTTTGTTGTTAGCTGGGATACTGAGGGTCAAATTTAATTAAAATATATAGAGTTACTAAGTCATAGATTTTACAGTTTTGTTATTTGAATTAATTTTCCAGAATACAAATGAACATGGCGGGTTTGTACGTGCTTTTCCAGTAATTTAACTACTGTTATTGAAATTTTTACTAGGCCTAGGCCAATTAACATGCTAGTGGTGACCTTCGTGACAGGTGCCGTTTCCTTCTGTTGTCAATGATTCTAGCAGATAATTGCAGCAGATGCCCCCAAGATAGAAAATTCCTTCTTGGGACTGGTAGCCATGTCTTTTTTCTTCCAATGTTTTGATTTCCCTCCGATTATCTCCGTACAACATTTTGAAAGCATGTTTTCTACTTCTTGCAGAGTGTACACGGCCTATAAAGTTGCAACATTTCTGCAACATGTTTTGTTGCAGAAATGTTTTGGAAAAGTTGCTCGTGTAACCAGGCCTTAACTCTACTGAGTGAACCATGTCAGAAAAATTCATCTTCAAATTAAATGGTACAAGTCGAGACCGAGCGGCGAGATTAGCAGCTTATGGAGTTTCGATATTCCACCAGACCCAAGGTTCACGAAACCGAGGGTCCACTAGACCGAAGGGTTCATGGACCCGAAGGTCCACGAGACGGATAATTTAATGAGACGTGATCTCTGAAACCGAAAGTAAGAAAAGGTTTTCGAAACCCAAGATGTAAAACAGTTCCCGTGACTCAAAGTGTGAAAAAGTTCGCTAGACGGAAATGAGAAAAGGTCGGCAAGACGGCAACTGAGAATAAACCCGAGACCCGGAAAACTAATTCAAATCAAGCGGTTTTTAATGTTGGCCTAGTGAACGTTTTCTCATGTTCGGTGTCTCAGGTCCTCTTCCTTTTCGGTCTCGCGAACCTTTGGTCTCATGAACTCTATTTAATCTTCGATCTCACGGATCGTCAAGTTCAGTTACCGGAATTTCCCCTAGCAGTTAAAACATAACGTTTGCAAAAATGCACTAACAAGTTCTAGATGAATGACTGTATATTACCTGTGTTAGTAGGAGGATTTCATAGAAAAACCAATTCCAACAGGAAGCACATTGGTTGAAAAACCTATATTGACGCGTGAGTCATTGCAGTTTCCCGTGCTTGCTGTTTTCATTTTAGTATTTGGTATTAAAAAGGGGAAATACACTGCGTTACTCCTCTTGTAGCAACAGACATCTCAAGTCAACTCAGAAATCGAAGTAACCATGGGTGCGAAATTTATGATATCCTCTTTAAATAAAGATCAATTTACTCTCGGCAACAGAGTAGAGTTATGAGTTACCCTGGAAAGCTCCACATTTTAACAAAAGTGAAACTTTCATCAGTACAAGCGTCACTGTAGCAAATAGGGTCGGTTTTAAACAGTTAAAAAGACCTTCCTGTATCTTGTACATGAACTCTTCAAAAGGTGTTTAGAAAATAAACGTTTTAGACACACTCTTCCCTACTTTGTAAACACGTTTAGATGATAAGCACACGTGTCTAATTTCTAAATGTTTACCGTATCGCTTAAACAAATTTAATTTCTAAACATTCTGTGTGAAATGGCTTATAATGTTTAAACTAAAGGTGTCAATATTTTATTGCAAAAACGTTCTTGTTTAGAATGTTGTCTAAAAAGTAAAATAATCAGAAACTAGCTTTTGAGTGTGATAATAACATGTGGTATTGTAAACACTTTCAGAAGCGCTCACTCTTTGAACACTTTTGGATGCTAAGAGAGTCAGATTCCTACCTATTTTGGTTTTAAACAAGTTTAACTGCTAAACAGATAGTGATTAATAGTGTTATGGGTTCGTTTTAGACAGAAACATGACAGAAAGAATACAACAGTCGCAGCTATTTCCTGAAGAACTAAAAATATGTTTATCACAAAACTGGCTTCATACGTCTTCAGTCTTAGTATCTTAACGTGAACAAACATAAACAAAATATTCTCGAAAGTACTAATCCGTTACTCTGATATTCTGGATGGGGTAATGCAGTCACCTGGGTTCGCGTACATCATCGCTTGAAGGAGTAACGATTGGTACTACAGACATTTTTGGGTCAAAAATCATGCTATCAGAAAAAAAATCTTTACTCGGCAACCCTTGGTCCGATTTGATCCGAATAAACGCCGAAGAGTTTTTCTAAGGCATCCTTATAAATATCCAGAAAACCAGAATTTTAGAGCAAGGGTAGGAGTTAATTTTTGAAGTTGTAGGCCTTCGTGTTTTCGAAAATTGTCAATTTTGCGCCCTAAACGCCCCTTTCAGCCACAAATTCAGCCCCCAAACTCCACATTACCTATCAATTACAACGCCCATATAACTCCAAATCCAATTCCACTTATGGCGCCAAAAAGCTACCTTCTCAAAACAAGCTGAGTCATATCAGCTCACAGGCAGAGAGAGCAGTTGAACCCAAGGTCAAATGACGCGAATCCCAAGGGAATACATGTGCACTCAAGCGTGCTTCTAATGTAAACAAAGGATTTCAAATGTAAACAAAGATAAAAAGTGCCATAGCTAAGCCATTTTAAAGCCGAATTCAAAAACTTTGTGTCAAATGAAAGAGAAAAACGTCTTGAACAATCTCATGCACAAAAATAAAAAAAAGTGAAAAAGTGTTTTTTTTTTTTTTTTTGAAAATATGAAACAAATACTCCATTTAAACCTAATTTTCATATTTCCATACATAATGAGCTCAAAAAATTCCAAAAATATATACATTCAAATTTCTTATCTGTGCTCTTTATTTTTGATGAAGGGTTCTCACAAAGATTATTCTTTTAAGTCTTGCAATAAAATATTGAAAATATTCACTCTCTTTAAAAAATTTACTGTTAGCGTGTAAGGGATAGTTTTCTTGTTCGTCATCGAAAGAATACAGAAAAAACAGCATACACGGCTAAAACTCGAAACTGTGTGGCGTCATCAGAGCTTAACATATTTTAGTGACCTCCTGGTAAGCTTTCCAACTGTATGAGATCTGGCATTGGACAATCGGTGAGAGACGAGAAACAAGTTAACCTCGTAAACCAAAGATGGAAATTACAGCCCGGCCACGTCCCTGAGGTGTAAAGCCCTCAATGGCTCTTCGAAAGTCCCTAGCGACCCCGAATACCAGCAGCGACTGCACGACGACTAGTTTTCCTCACCGAGACATCCGCCCTGTTGCAAGATCTTACGCAACTGATTGTCTCCACCCGATTTAACCCACCCGTTCGATTGATCAAATACAAAAAAATATGTTGAGCAAGGCAGGCATGTACCTACAAAGAATATTCAAAAGCAAATGTACAAAGAAAAGCATTTTCGAACTCGGAACACATCTACGACAAATAGCTGAACATGTTTAGAATTTAAACTTGTTTACAAACTGGGGTAAAATCGGTGTTTCATTGCTAAACATTGTTTTAGGAGTACAGGAAGATCAATTTTGTGAAACATGTTTGTAATTAAGTTGTTTCGGATGACCCTTACGCCAAATAAGCCTGTGTTGTACAGGCGGCTTCTTTAACCACGAGCCTTATTAAATTCTGCTGATGCGATGTAACTTACTTCGTCAGTGTGAGTCGTTACATGAACACGGGTAAGTTAATAAATGGTGCATTTGCATTGACTACACAAAAGGCCAAATTTTTATCTCCTTTTATCTGTTATTTTTTTATTCGTATTTTAAAACAGGTGAACGTTGAAATTTTACTTTATCCCCATAAGGTTTCAAAATATGTATTATTTGCATTGAGTTCGTTAGTGAGATGGAGTTTTACGACCCAGCTTCCAACCAATTGGTTCAAGTCGGCCTTTTTTCCTGTTGTGGCTCACTGGCTCGTTTTCCCTACTCCATTGTTTATACTGAGGACTAAGCACAATGGCAGTAGGTGTCGTTTTAAAGCCTTTGGTATGATCCGACCAAGACGCGAGCTCCCGACTGCAAGTCGCATACAGCTATATATATGAGTGGCAGATTCAGGCAGGACCAAAACAGGGGCGTTCTGGGGTTCGACTTCTAGCTAGTCCACAATAACGATTTTCAACATAGAACCTATTGCAATCGTTTTTGGCCCTCAACATATGCAATGGAGCAGGGAAAAAAGCCAGGGAGCCACAGCAGGGAGAGGGCCGTGAACTGCCAGAGGTTAACCATTAAATTAGAAACTGGGAAGTTTGTCTTAACCTAACCCTAAATCTCTGCAGATATATGGCCCTTACAAAACTTCCCGTTGCATTACATGACACCAATGACTGAACAAATAGTCACAGGAAGCAAAACTGACGTTATCAGTCCCCACAATTTTTTCAGTACCGCGACAATTCAGCTTTGTCTGAGACGTCAGCGTTGGTAAGAGCAATGGCTTCCATCTTCCATCTACTAATTTGCCTTTTGACTACTGTCTAGATGAGCAAGAGTCAAGTCAGTCACTCACTAATTGAGTGTCAACTGTGAATTCCTTCCATTATACCCCATTCCATTGTTAATTCACTCCAAGAATGTTGAAATTCATTCCAAGAAGAGTGGAATTTACTCCAAGAAGGGTAAACTTCACCCCATAAAAAGTGTTTAATCCCTCTTGAAAAAGTGCTGGGGTTATCACTCTTTGGGGATGGAATTCGACTCATTTTTAAGAGTGATTTTCACTCTTTGAAGAAGGATTTAACACTTAAATAGAGAAAATTCGCAATTTTCACTCTATTAGAGAGTGACTAAGTTCACGCTTTACATTTAGAGATTATCTTGGAAAAATAGGGCATCCAAACACTTACAGGATGCGAGAAACTAAGTCGCAATTACCAAGCAAAGGGTCTGTTTAATCTAGGTAACCTGGCTTTATGAAATTCCGAAGTCTTCCGTCTTTTCTGCGTTTTAGACGACCTGTTAGACACCTTTTGATTTACAAAAGACACCATAAATATAAAAGATATCTATCCGTTGACCTATACGAATTATTAACACGTACGCACATTTTTCAAGTTCCAGTAACCTGTATTAACTAAAGGTCCTGATTATTTGTATAAGTTCAAACACAAATATACATAAGTAAAGACTGGTAAGGAACGTTTCCAATGACTCATCATGCATGGAATAAACCTGTCACGATCGAAGTTAACATCTTTTTGAAGACTTTGCATTTTTAAACAAATATAATTACTACTACTAATTTCCACTTGTAATGAATAATTGACAATGCTCTCTTAATCATGTCTACACCTACATTTATTTGGTCAAAAAAGGCATCATACATTTGTATGACGATGCTAATGGACAAGCGCACGATCGTGTTGACTGATTCGCTAACAAAAATCTGTACTACCAACGCGTTACAAAAAATATTATGAAGGTGTTCAAATATTAAGCTGCATATTTCATTTTCTGAACAAATGTTCAAACATTTGTATCATTACGATGTTGATGAACAAATGCATGAAAGTGTAGAAGAGGATTAACACTGCCAGCATTGCAAACAAAACGGCACAATCATATTTGTTAGTACACAATTCGGCTTTTAAGTCAATAGTACGTTTTGTAGTTTCTTTCTTAATGTATTTATGAAAATATCCGAATTATAGTTTCATATCAGACATGGTAGATGTGTTGTCATATTTTTAACCTGACTCAACGGTTATGAAGCTGGCATCAGATCAGGTGATCTTCGGAAAAAGATATTTAAAGCTTTCGATGCAGTAATAAAATGTCTTGGTTCCACCCATTCTTTGTTAGACTGAACTTTGTAGAAGTAATATAGCTGGATCGAGTTGAATGGAAAATCACATCTTTATGTAATCTGAAATAGCTGTTTTCAAGTGTCAGTTTACCTACAAGGTAAACACTTAAGGAACAGATGAGCCTTCTCAAATTATTTTAATGAGAGGATTACCCCCCCCCCCCCTCTAATATTTTCGTCTCCAAGGCACCGCCATTCAATGAACACTAACATTCCCCTCCTCATTGAAGGACGGTTCTTCTGCAAAGTATAAATGTCATTTTCCTTAGCAGTCCTCAATCATAATATCAAATTGCATCCAGAGACAAACAAATATTCGCATAATATTTTGCATACACACTCTCATTTTAGAAATTTCCAGTAGAACGTCTTCACCATCCCCGTCAAAATAAAAAGGATACTCTTGAAAAAGAAGAAAAAAAGAAGAAGACAACTCAAAGACATGCACCTTCAGTGACGAAGACCTATAAAAATTAATGCGCTTGTACAAATTGCTCTCTTCCAAACCAGTAGTTTGATGCAATTTTAAAGATACAGTTATGCTATCAAATTTGCATATCTGAAAATTATGAACCAATTTTCATTTCATTGTTAACGCCAATAATTCAAGGTCACTTCTAAAAGTTTGTAAAACTCTTTCTGTAGACGAAGTAAAATTGATTCAATTCATTCTCATTACATTCTTCATCTAAACGAGGGATCATTCTCAGCCCCATGAATATTTTATCCAAGCATAAGGTATAGCCTAGGGTGCTATAATAAACAAAATTTAAGGGTTTTAAATTGAACATAGTTCTAAGATAACTGTTAGTTAACACAAAAATTCGGAAATACCTGCAGTGAACGTGGAAGTTTAAGCAGCTCAAATTCAAAACCCCGTCACCTTCTGATTTGACCTCTCAGCTTGCATAGACGATACCCAACTTGTGTAAGTCAATTAAACTGAAAACGTAACCAAAAGTTTCATCGACTTGCGTTTTCGTCAAATTTAACGTATACGTCGAATGTAACGTACACCCTTAAAAAGTTGGGTAAAATTTCATGGGCAAAGTTTGGCTAAAGATTGCCCAAAATTGGGTAAAATAACCGAAAAATTTATTGAATAGCTTTGGTAAAATGATTATGTGAACTTCTTTACCCAACGCTGGTTAAACGTACCTCCAATTAAAGATATTTAATATAACTGCTATATCTAATTACTTACATTCACAGTAAATATTTAACAGAACGTTAATATACCTTTCAACCGAATAGACCATTCTGAATTTCTCAAATGGAACAACAAGTCTTTATCACCTAATGCAAGTCTAATTGAAATTCATTGAATCTGCCGATGGTGTATTCTTGTAGAAAATCATGCTTCTCAATTGTAAAATATAGCATAAAGAAGGAGGACATGAATTATTATGAAGAAACGTGCATGTTTTAATCCTTCCTAATAGCGAACAAATGTCACTGAATATATATAACAGCCGAAATGAACTCCCAATTGAAATCCTACTACTCTTTCAAATAAAAACTTCTTCGGGAAGCAGTCTATAGTTTGGTTTCGCCAAACAGCCCTTTGCTAGAGGGTCAGGGGGACATTATAAAAAAATATCAATCCCCGTAACTTTTAATACTCAGCCTTTTGGCTAAGTAAGATCCTGTGTAGTAACTGTTCTTTTATCCAGTCTAGAATGGAGCAATTTGGTTTCGCCGAGTGGTCCTTTGCCAGAGGGTCGAGAGGACTTAAGAATGCCCGTAAAAGAATGCCCGTACTAACTTTTAAGACTTGTAAAATGTATCTTCTCTGAAATGTTCCAGTGTGAGTTTCACAATAATAGGTAAAACAATGAAATAACACCCAACTTCTGGGTAAGGAGAAATTGATAGTTTTACCAATAATTGGTAATATTTTGCCCAACTGGCCAGTTGGGTAATTTTCACATTACTACATTCTGGGTAAAACAAATTGCCCAACAATATGTAAAGCAGTTAAACAACCGTGATTGGTCAATTTTTGACAAACAGTTGGTCGGACCCCAACGCTGGTTCAAAGTTGGTCCAAAAATATGCCCGACTTTTTAAGAGGGTACAGGCTATACAGGCTACGCATCTTTGCCACTGTTTAATAATACACATATCCATTCGCCTTTTGTTTCAAAACAACAGAACGTTTCTAATGGAGTGGTGATGTGGTGTTATTCATCAGGTCACCATTTTATGACCTCAACTGAGCGAGTCATTACATATGTGAGACATTTGAGGCCCATTGATATAATAGAATATATAATTATTCAAACGTTATTAGAAATTGAATAATAATGCCTTTCCAAATACAGTTCTTAAAGCGAGTTTAATTGATAAATATTGCTTTAATTTCGTCTCGATAATGTCAAATAAATTTCAGTTGAAAGAATCATTCAAGAGTTTGAAGTTTGAAATACCTGATCTTTCAGAAAGTGATATATCTGTTTCATTTTAAATAAGTCTTTGGATCCCAACTCGTCGGGGCTGTGTGCTTCACGTCTGGTGGCGCTTCCGGTGCCATGATTGGGTGTCTAGCAGTGTCGACTGAAAAATGCTTGTGACCAGCAGTGATCCCTAGAAGTAAAAGGTCTAGCTACGTAACAGGTAACCAGTTCAAAATATGGAACCATTTATTGTGAGCCATCCTTTGAGCAATTTTTTTCCAGATCTAAGAGTGGACTCCACTTCCCGGACAACGCACTCGTCTTCTACACCACCCAAACTAAAACAAGAACATAAAACTACGATAAACTATTTTCGGTACACCAAGTTCACTTCCCACTATCCACTTTCAAAAGGGTAAGCTAACTTCATATGATCAAGTAAACAGTAATACATCCATGCCATACCTACTCTACAGACTTCCGCACAAAGAGAAAATAAAACGAACAGTTCTGTAAAGGCTCATATGCAATACAGTATAACTACGTAGAAATAAAAAGGAAGTAGTTTTTATGACACCTTGTTTGTCAGTGACAAGTTTACTTATTAAGAAGAAAGAGACACATTTGGAAAGCGATACTGTCTATGGTGTGTTAAAGGGTCATGACTTTCGTAGTTTACGGAAGTTAACTCACACTTCTCAACGAGCTGTTGAACTAGAAACACTTGTAGTTATTTACCTGCTCTTTGGATAAAATTCAGTATGAATTTTTCAGATTTTTCTCCAATAAATGAAACTTCCATCATAAGAAACAGAGATTTCTCTATCATTGGAGCCATTTACATTTTTGTAACTGTGTGTGGTGTCATCGGTAATACAATTGTGCTGCTAACTGTAGCTCTTTCAAAGACGCTGCAAACAGCTTGCAATGTTTTCATCGTTAACCTAGCTGTTGCTGATATGCTGACATGTTTGGTGTTACCTTTGTACGTTCACGCCTTTTGGACAGATTATGCACCATATCTTGACAAAGTATGTTTCGTAGCCTTGTCCGTATCATACACCACAATTGGATGCAGTATTTACACACTAGCATCTATTTCTGTTAACCGTCTTTTCCTCTTTATAAGCCCTAGCAAAAAATATTACAGAGCAATTACGAAACCTTCTGTACTTGTTGTCTGGATATCTCTGATTTGGTTAGTTCCCATATTCCTGACTTACTTTCCTCCGGTTGTGTTGGATATTGGGGAGCTCTCCTATGATGCTACGCCAGATGTCTGTCAACCTCACACGGAGCACCCGACTACCGACCTTTACAACAGCTTATTAGTGTGCGCATACTACCCTATACCGTTAATTATCATTCTTCTAGCCTACACTGGCATATGGATACAGGTTATGAGGCACCGTCGACGCATGGATAAACAAATGGTTATGACTACAACTACAACGTCTACATCGCAAGGGTAAGTGCAAAGAAGTCTTTTCATTACAAAAAGAAATGATTAGGCTTTAAGATAGAGGTTGATACTTCTACTACAGGTAATGAGATCGCTTTGAAGGGGTGACCGCATTCCTTCCCGACCCAGCACTTAAAGCAAGACCTCACCCCACTCTTGCTTGGCTTTGGGTGGTCTTATTCATTATGTTGAAGCATTATTGCTTATCAAAGTAGGACGGGAATAACCTGCAGTGACGGGTCCAGAATTTCAAAATGAGAGATAGGGGCAAAGCGAAATGTTGGGGGAGAATTACCCCTGGCAGTGTGAACGGAACGGGAAGCACGAGCTCCTGTGGGTGGGATACATGGGGCAAAGCCCGAAGAAGCTCTGAAGTTTTAGAATATCTCTGAGTAAAGATTTAAGTCTCATGGATACGGAAGCTTAAAAGTGCCACAAGATCACAATATCTTTTGGCTAGTAAGCTAACATTTTTCAGAAAAATGTCAAGATGACAACATAATATCTCGTCAAAAAACAGAAAAATGATGATATGAGAACTTATCACATTTCGTCATTTCAACAATTTTCTGCAAAATGTGAAATTTCTCTCATCCTGCCAAGTGTGCAAAGCAACAAATTCCTGAAAAATGACGACATGACAACTTATCATATCTCGTCATTTCAACAATTGTCTGCAAAATGTTAAATTTCTCACATCTTTCTAACCGTGCAAAACAACAATTTTCTGAAAAATAATGTATTGACAACTTATCATATTTCGCCTTTTTATCAATTTTCTGCAAAATGTTAAATTTCTTACATCTTTCCAAGTGTGCAAAGCAACAATTTTCTGAAAAATAGTGTATTGACAACTTATCATATCTCGCCTTTTTATCAATTTTCTGCAAAATGTTAAATTTCTTACATCTTTCCAAGTGTGCAAAGCAACAATTTTCTGAAAAAGTTGGCATGTGACATCTTTGCAAGCTTGGATACGATAATTTAGGACGCCTACGTACGAAACGAAACCACACAAATTCACATCGTAGTCAGATTGAGCACTGAAGCAATAGCACAGTGTTTATCTTCCCTTCTGTATATTAAATTGCCAACGATTTGCTTACTCGGGGAAATCATCTCTTTGCAGTCATCATGTATCTTTACGTGGAAAAAGTTCTTTTCAATATTTACATCTGAGCCGATACGTTATAAACCTAAATACACTTAGTACATCCCCAAGCAAAGAAGACAGGTCATATATGGCTTGCAGACTGAAAACATGAGAGTACTACCTGGGTGTTAGTATACTTGCATGGTGCATACGAAATCTCCTCAAGATCATATGTAGGCCTGGCTACAGACCTCTAGTTCAAGCAAATCCCACCATCTGAAATAGATCGCCGCCCTTTTATGAGTATTAGCCATCAGTAGTCAAAATAGATGGTGTATTGGTTGTTCAGGCTATTATATAATTCTTCGTGGGCTTGTAGTTGTAATATTGCATGATGCTACTGTGGTATAGTTACACTTTGCTTTAATATGCGATCCAGGGCCATTGGTAAGGACCAAACTGGACGTCCAGTGGCAACGTTCTGTGTAGAACCAACGAGGACTCTAATGCATTACAATTCATCAGAGTGAATGGGGTTAATCTGCCACCAAATTGCATTGGTAATATTTTAGCATGTTACAAAATGTTGCGGCCAGGGCTGGAAAAATGCAGATTTCCCGGCAAGCCAGAAATTATTTCCCGCGTGATTATAGTTCTTTTCTATCTAAGCGGAGAGCGATCATGGGTTCGCACGTAGCGTACAGAATATTCTTTGAAAAAAATGAAGCTTCCTAGATTGCAGCAAAGACCCTTCCGGGCTCTGATAATTGCATCTCGGGTAAGAGCTCGGAAAATATTTTTGGAAGAAGTAGCCTGTCGGGCATTTTGGTACCAGACTGTAGTAGCCTGACAGGAATTTGTCAGTGAGCCCGAAATAATTGAAATCAAGTATGTACATGTAGCAACCCAAACATTTCTGTGCGGGAAAATCTGTTGCAGTTCTTGCGTGATTTTAGCACAGGCCCCTTCCAATTAGTTTTTCAGTTAGCACTGCAGTAAGGAGTTGTTCATGACCAAGGGAGTTCAGATTAATGTAAAAAAATAACACACAGTAACAAACATACTCCTGGTAAGGTGATATATTTATTAAGAAGAAATCAATTACTTCTCTTCGTGTTTTATATTCATTTCCAATTTCTCACATCGTTTTTTTTTTTTTTTTCGTTTTTTTTTTTTTTTTTTATTTTTTTGTTTTGAGACGCGACGTGATTTCCCACGAGTTGAAAAATTTTCCGGAAAGGAGCTTCCCGTTTTCCAATTTCTTTTCCAGCCCTTGTTGCGGCGTTCATGTCTTGAAAAATAAATCAGTCCAAAGTAATCGATTTGGCAAGGGGTTATCATATTTATCTTCTGGAAAGGAGGAGGTCGATTGCCGTCCTAGGGGAGGGATCTAAGGGGAGAAGCTATCCCCCTTCCCCTTTAGATTTTTTCGGTTTTCATGGGCCAGGGGGTCTCTAGATGCAAAATGGTGCAATATTTGTTCACGGCATCGCCATATTATTCGGCCATGCTTGCCTATATCATACCACCAGTAAAGTTTTTAAATTTAGCGGGCAAAGCAAATTAAGGATCATGTGACAAATACATGAAATCCAGATATTGCGGGCTACAAGTCCGTTCGGACGCCAGTGCAAGCCAGTAAAATGAGGACTTTTCCGGGTAAAACGGACGTCTGGTAGCCCTCGCGAGGGAGGGCACAGTGCATTAGCGGCTCTCTAGAGGGGCACGGGGGCACTCCCCCCCCCCCCCCCAAAAAAAAAAGTTGGTCTTCAAATTTCCAAAAATAACCTTATTCGATATGACATGAATAAAAAGTACTTCTTAATTTGGGCAAATTAACATACAAATGTCATATACCCTTTATAGCCTGAAGTATAAACTAATTCGTATATGTCAACGAAGGATATATTTCGTAATGATATCAATAATGTAAATGGTCTGAGGGCCGTGAGGTTGGTCACGTATTTTCCTTCAGTGGACTTAATAGCAGTTAAAGTTTTGGTTTCGCCGAACGGCCCTTTGCCAGTATTTCGTAATGATATCAAAATTTCAGCCTAAATTTACAGGCTCATTCGACTACTGGTCATATGAATTAATATGATTCGAGGCGTCATTATCCAGAAAATTGTTGTTTTGCACACTTGGAAAGATGTTAGAAATGTAACATTTTGCAAGAAATTGTTGAAATGTCGAGATATGATAAGTTATCATTTCATCATTTTCCTGAAAATTGTTGTTTTACACACTTGGGAAGAAGTTAGTAATTTAACATTTTGCAGAAAATTGATGAAATGACGAGATATGATAAGTTGTCAATACATCATTTTTCAGAAAATTGTTGCTTTGCACGGTTGAAAAGATGTAAGAAATTTAACATTTTGCAGAAAATTGTTGAAATGACGAGGTATGATAAGTTATCATTTCATCATTTTTCAGAGAATTGTTGTTTTGCACAGTTAGAAAGATGTAAGAAATTTAACATTTTGCAGACAATTGTTGAAATGACGATATATGATAAGTATTCAATTCATCATTTTTCTATTTTTTGACGATATATTATCTTGCTATCTTGACATTTTGCTGAAAAATGTTAACTTACTAGCCAAAAAGATATTGTGATCTTGTGGCACTTTTAAGCTTCCGTACATGGAAGATATCTTTTGCATTATTTTGTATGACATAACTTTCAACTGACCTAATTTTGAAAGCGGAAAGGATAAAATCTGAGGGGGAAATGCTCCTTCATGCCACGCAGTGCTGTCACTGGTACCTTATAAAATAATATCAGCAACAGGACAGGTCAAATATCACTCGTCATATGCCACTTTCATATAACTCGAATTTGAACAATGTGCGAGTCAACAAATACGAGACCTCTCTGAAAAATAAAGAAGGCCCCATTATAATTTTGATGAACATTGGTTTCGATTGATGGGCACTAGTACCTTCATAGTACAATCTGGGTGGGTTGGAGTTGCATTTAGGGGACACAGGTAAGCCTTTTGTAAGGAGGCGGATGTTTGCCAGCAGCAATACACGACTATTTTCAAACGGTATTAGTCACGTTCCCGTGAAATAGAGTGTTTCCACGTGACGTCACAAATGCTCAGCCACGTCCTATGACGGACAAAAATCAACAAGTTTCAGTGACCCAGTCATACGTGAGTCGTCAGCTGCTTCTCAGATCGTAACACTAGCCAGCGTATACTGCACTAATTTTTCGCTGTCAAAAGGGGCGGGGCTCGGGCGTCAGGGAATGCACATTACAGCATATGAGTAAATCATATTGGGCTATAAATTTGTCTAGGTTTGACAAATAATTACGCAAAAGATCTGTCCACATTCTTAAAAAGTTGGTTAAAAAATTCACCAACACTGGTCACGTATGTCAAATACTTGAATTGGGTTAAGTTTTCCCCAATATGTTGTTTATTTGGTTGCCCCACAGGCTGGTTACCCAATTAAGTGGTAAAAAAAAAACCTCTTGGATAACCCATTAATCAACAACTATCGGGTAAACTTTAACCAATTTCAGGTATTTTACATACGTGACCAGTGTTGGTTAGTTTTTTAACCAACTTTTTAAGAGTGCAAACAGTAGTAGAAATTTCCTTTTAAAAACGGATCTTGTTCCGAGATCATTAAAGTGAAATCGAACACAACTGTATTTATTTGAAATTTGGTTCTCAGGAAAGACAAGTTGGTTTAATTATTAACCAGTTGTCCTCTGCGTAAGCGTTGGAAATAGTATGAAAGTAAAAGCGACGTAATTGTACTGCGAACGTCACCTTAACCCATATATCGAAACATAGCCTACATTTTCAGCTAACAGCAGTAAACGCATGTAGTCGTAGGTATCTTTTGACACCTGTGACGTCATTAAACAATAGCATATATCAGAAAATGTGGATTTCCTTTACACCGTTATCATTACGCCAGTACGTGTGAACCGCCAGGTGATTTGTTATTAGCTGAATTTGCAAAAATTATGTTTCCCTGAAAAAAATAAGTAGTATATTAGTAGAGAACCAGTTCAATATTTGACCAAATTTTAAAACTTATAGCAAAAAGAGCTGTGAGGTTAAAATAGAATATGCATAGTCTGGTGTCCTTTATCATTGACCAGGACTAGTTTCAACTGTGGTTCAGTGTTTGATAAAGAGTCTAGAAATATTTTTGAAAGAAATCTTTGGTGATATTGAGGAGCACAATTTTATACATCAACTACCATTGTTAGGTTTTTAAACCATTCAATCGGTCAATTGTAGAAAATAGAGTTCCAGAAAAATTTATACGCCCAATGCGAGAAATATACCCCCAAAACGTGGACACACTATGCTTTCCTCCTCCAGTCCGCGGCATTGCAACGTGAGAACTAAGGCTGTCCAAGATACACTAAATATGTATAGATACACCCAACATGTATAGAGCTATAGCAAACCTATGATACGATCGTGGACAGATTTAGGAAAAAATGTAACATTGCCTCACTTAATAATTTGAACCAAACTTTCTTGGAAGTTATTCAGCGTAGCTTAGAACTCGCCCTTCAGCTTACTTATAGGCTTCAACAACACAGACGGAAAGCTACCTATAATAGTTTTGCTTTACCAGATTTGTATAGCAAGACGCTGGTAATCATGGTCGGAATTAGCTAATTAATTTTACAAATATGCTAGGAAAATTGGTTTCTTCTTAGTACAATAATAGTGTCGGCACCGGTAGGAGGTATTTTATCCCAGAGTCAAAGCCTCAATCCAAATTCAGACCTGAAAGAGATAAAGTGTAGACCTAACGTTATGCTTACCTATTCTGAGACTTATCGATGTTTCCAACCTAGAGGTAGGAATAGTAAAACCCCCAAAATCCGCAGAACTTAAGCAGTGAACTGGGCCTTATCGCTGCTTTGAAAACTATACGTATTCTGAGATGTTTTCAGCCAGATAAGTACTAAAAACTCGGGGTGATTTGAGGGATTCCTTTTCGGTGCTCCCTGGAGTCCTTTGCTCCCTACAAACCGACTTTACAACAGGGCTTTTCCAGATAGATCCCATAAGGGGCCCTTTTGGACTGCCGTGAACTTTTTCTTCCAAAGCAAAATATACACATCCTGATTTTGCAACCAGAGATAGGCCCTATGCTACAACCTCAGAACTTCTGGGTCGGACTAAATCCCCTAGACCCCCGCCAAGGCTTCCCCGTGAAAGATAACAGAGGTTCTTGGTACCCCATGGAATCATCTGGTAAAGCAAAATACGCAAATGCTTAAACTTAATTTCACCACAGATTTACTAAACCTCAGAGCTCCGCGAGCTTGGTCTTCGTAAGACCCACTTTGCCCCTGGACCTCACCAGTGGCTCTAAGCACCACAATATCTCGGGCTCCACTCTTAAAGCTTTGCCACAGACATGTTTCCTTTTCTAAGGTTTGCACCACCCCCCCACCCCCACCCCACCCCACCCCCACCACACCCCCCACCCCCGTATCGATGAAATCCTGGTGCGGCAATTGATAGGCTGTCGTGAGTGTCCTTTCTCAAACCTACCACAAATGTTGCAGCTGTTTGTGATTACTTGATGCCTTGAACGTTAATCACGAAGTAAGCTAAAACCATTTCATTTGCAACCTCCATAAATTAAATGTAACGTTGGTATTGTTGGCTGATCACAAAACAGACGAACTGACGTAACAAAAAGTGGGTGTGTGTAAGGGGGAGGAGATTAGATCAGTATCTTGATCCACCCTTTTTGTGAGACTATTGTAAGGCTGGGACCCTTTGGCTTTATGATATCTGATAATACTAACTTTTTTTGACTTTCGCTCTACCAAGAAAGTTCATTTAAAATTTAATCACGGACGATTTCAAGTCAAACTTCATGTTTACAAATGAAATAGAAATTTAAAATCCTTCGTTTTGGTCAATCGTGGCGGACAAAACACCACTGAAGTACATATGTGACCTTTGGAAATGTATTCGGAAAGCTTATTTGGGACAAGCTGTTCTCTTCATTAACAAGTGTGGGGATTAAAAGTTTGTACAAATGTGAGGCTGAAAACATAGCTTCCCATTGTAAAGGTGGTCTCCTCCCTCCCCCCTTCACCGCTTCCTTACCCTATGCACTAAAGTTGGATTGTAAGTGAAACCGACTGGACCCCGGAAAATCCGTGTCCAAGTTTAAGCAATAACTAAGTTGTGAAATACTCAGTGTAACTGAGCCAAGAATATTGCTCACTCATTGCCAATTGTAAAATAGATGACTTATTGAACCATCTTCTTACTTTTGCAGACAAGAAGCTACTCCATCCAGGGAGCTACAGCAGATCCCCGCTCCACAGAAACTTGAAGACAAAAGACGCAACAACCGGAGTCTTGCCTTGCAACTAAAAATAACAAGAAATATGTTCATAATTTTTCTGGCATTTATGGCATGCCTTACTCCACATGCAGTGTGTGATGCTTTACACTGTGATCGTGCGAAATATTACGCTAAGGCATTGGTTGTTTTCAACTCTATGGTAAATCCCCTGTTGTATGGAATTTCTCATCCTCAATTTCGTAAATGTTTCATTGATGCTTTAAGATCCATTTATTCTGATAGAAATCGTCTGTAACTTTACATCATTATGAACGTACGGAGACGTATACATTTGAAAAGGAGTAAGTCAGGCACGTAGCCAAGTCCCTCCTTGAACATATGTCTGGTATTTATTGTGGGCTTATGATATCTCCCCCACCTTCCCCACTTATATGATTAGATGCGACCTGACCTGGGAAGTTCCATTTCCAGTGCCGTTTACAGATTTTGCCCATCCTTGACGAATTCCTGGAGAATGGTGTTCAATAGGATTGTATATGTTCCAGTGCTGTAAATCTGGCTACAAGTTACATCAGCGATGCTGGATAATGCAGTTTTTAGATATTGTGTGCAAGCTGAATAAAATGTATCCTGTTTTTTCACTCCTTCTTTTTTAAAATTAATAAACAAAACCGCAATATAAAAGACAGCCCTACTGGTCAATTTGTCAAACCAAGAAAGTAAAAACTAAGCATAGGGTAAAATAAACATATCAAGGTAGCTGTAATGTTATTACATCACAGAGAGTTTTAAATTTCATTTTTTTTAAAGTTTTGCTTTCAGTATACATCAGATAATAAAAGTAACATTCATGGAATAATGACTAAAAACACTATAACCAGCAGCAAATACAAATGACACGTGAAGTTAAGTAGACTGTTGGCTGTTTATCGACAAAAACTTGAAGCAATGTTCTAACCGCTTATGTTTCTATAAGTTTTATTCTCCATGTAAAATAATAATTGTAAATTGTAAACGTAAAGTTCAAGGTAATGCGATTTTGTCACTTAGTGGTAGGAGTGATATTGAGTTAAAATGAGTAAGCAGAACAAGAAATTATTTCACTTTTAGTCTTTTTACATTTATGAGGTAGAAGAAGATTATATTGTCCATAAATGAGAGCCAATAATCGTATTGTTTGTAAAAAAAATACTTGAAAAAACTTTCTGTTAAACATCACGAACAATAAAGTTCATTTTAAAGAACATTTTACTTCTGAAAATTTTCTATGTTAACGTTTTATACATCAATCGTTGTATATATCTAATACTGAAGTTATGCAGTCATGTGAACCTTGTTTTAGATGTCAAAAAACTGACAAAGAAGCTAGAAAGAAAGGTAAATGACTGCAGGAAATACGCGCACAAGGAAATCTTTGTAAGCACTTGACCAGGTACCAAACTTAGTTGGCAGTATGTTCTTTGTAAGATTAATGCTACGCTCCTAGGTCTACTTCCGAAAGAAGGGACTTCCTTGTTATGTGACCTCATTTGTTGTAGTTCTGTACAAAAACTGAAATGGAAAGTGGAAGTTGGCCTCAAGGGGTGACGAGGTCCATCTAGTTATCCAGATAGTCTACGACGATAATATTAAACATCATTAACTTGCCCAGAGAGTATAATTTGCACACAATGCGTTGTTTTTAAAGAGTTAAATGTACCGGCGTTATGTTACGATCGTTTCATCGTTTTCCCTACAGTGTTTGATTTCCGTACAAGATAAACAAATATCTCGCTAAGATAAACTGGAAGAAATGTAAATTAATTTAGACTGACATGGTTTTTTATCGTGTTGAAAATGGTTTTTTTTTTCGATTTTTTAAAGCAAAATTTAAATAGTTTATTTTAAAAGGGTGCTTTTTTGAGTTTAAAACTTGCATAAAATGTGTTTCAGTTTTTTATTTAAATGGGATGGAATCAACATGACGTCGTCTTTGTTGGTGAGATTGATAAGACTAACACCTGATGATTAAAGGGACATGTCCGAAGTGGGACTAACGTATCTGTGAGAAGCAAAGTCAGCTGTTGTTTAAATAAGACTTAAAACAATAAGGGCGGTATGAATGTGATCAATCCTTTCTTAAAGGAGATATTACATTCACTAATCGTTCAACAGTCAGGATGGGGTCCACCAAAAACGACTTTTAGAGGCTTTTAGTTCTGAATTTGCTCTGGCATTGAGCAAAAGGGAGCATTCAGGTGTGAAATTTGGTACCAAAAAATGGGTTTATACTGACGCTGGCACTGAATGTTTTGCATAGTATCTAAATCAGTGGCGGATCAAGAAATTTTCAGTGGGGGGGGGGGGTCTGCACGTGGTTGGGTCAAATGTACAATGAGCGAAGCGCCACAATAGGTTTGCATGTTGTTTAGTCTATGCCTATAAGAATTCAGGAAATGGGAAATGGGATGGTAGGCAAGCATCCAAATTTTACCATATATTTTAGTGTGATTACCACTGTACTGAGGGCGAAAATTGCAGCGCGCGGAGCGCGCTGAAACTTTCAGCCATTTCAAATATTTGAAAATATGGAGCTTGTGTTGCAGAAAAGTTTGGATGCTGGGTTTCCTGCGAGGAAATTTGAACAGTTGGGGAATTACTGAAGAATCTGAATTTTCTATCGGCAAGTTTGAGGTTGGGCGGCGACCAAAGATCGTTGCTACATAATGTTATCCAACGCCTACGGAATGAGGCTCTTCAAAGAATTTTTTTGAGCTTTCATTTGAGAGGTATGAAATTTTACGAAAGAAAAGTTATGAAAATAGCACTGTATATACTTAAAGGTTTCACTTGGTGATCTGGTGTCACGAGTGTAGCAAATTTCCGATTTTGTCACACCGAGAGCTCGGAAAAGTTTACCAAAGTGAAGGTATGAGCAAGCACTTATGCTAAGGAATTGCAACTGGCGACGGGCGAAGCGCGCTGAAAATTTTGCTTTCTTGAATCAAATAATGACAAATATGCCGCATTTATTAGAAGAAATTGATTGGGAATTTCTTAATTCCATGAATTGTCAAAACCACACAGTAGACTGGTCTCACAATTGCCAAATCCAAATTCTTCATTTTCAGAGCCCCCTGTCCCGCCTGGGTGTCTAGGAAAGGGGGGGGGGCGAGATGCGACATGGTACTAAATGTTTCAATATTTTAAGCCACTATGAAACTCCCAAGCTTTCAAAACATGGTCTTGAAAGTGTGGGTAATCATTGCTTCAATGGACTATACAGTCAATGTGAATTTAATACCGGGTGTTCTCTATTACCGTCACACGGTTTTAGGCTATGACATGTGTAAACTGTACGTAGCGTCATTTAGTATGGTGTACCCTCCTTGACCTTTAACAGGAACGCCATCTTGATATTTACGAGCAACTCTCCCTTCCTCTTTGCCTTAGATTCCCAGCGCCCTTCCTGTTTCCCGCCACGTGTTACCGGTGAACGTGACAAACTACCCCGTCCTTGTTCCACGTGTATACTGTATTCCATATTTTCAAGGTGTGGCCAATTTCACCCTCTACAGCCTTCTCATTGATTATTTAGATCAGCACATTCTTCAATATTTATCTAATTTGGCGCGTCACAACTTTTAACCAATCAGGGGACTGCATGTTTTCCGATCTCCCCGAGACATGAAAGCTCCGAGCCTGCAACTTTTGGTCGCACTCACACACTGGTGGAGCAGACCGCAGATGACGAGCACCTTCTTCAATCTGTATACAGTTAAATTTTAATCTTTTGCGCGCTGTTAATCGAACTGAATAAAATCGCCAATCATCTTGAATCAAGACTAAATCTTTTTTATTCATATCTCAACTCGTATCCCTTACTCCAAATCCAGATATGGGCCAGATATGAAACTCCATATAAGGGCCAGATATGGATTTCATATCTGGTCCATATCTGCTGCAGATATGGGATTTATATCTGGGCCAGATAAAAAAATTGGGCAGATATCACCTTGATCTGTGCCAGCACCAGATCTAATCCATATATGGGCCAGATAAAATTTTATCTGGATCAGGTCTTTATCTGGAACAGATATGAACCAATTAACGCAATACCATATATGGTTTATATAAAGCTATTCCATACTGATCCCATATAAAGCAGTGCCATATCAGGTTTATATAAAGATTAACTGTATTGATCCCATATGAAGGAGACAAATAGGGTGCATATATGCCCCATATCTGGACCATATATGACTGGACCAAAAGTTATTAGTGCACTACCTTTGTGTAAAGCGTATCAGAAGCCTTCTGAGCCAGCATAATGTTAAGGGCTATCAGAACATGAATGCACATTGTATAACATTGACCTAAGTATTTGAAGTTGTTAAATAACTTAATTGTGAAGAAAACACTGCTTTGAAATTCCTACTTTTAAATTTTAACACCGCATTGTTGGTTTAAATTATCATATGGGGCAATATCCCAACATAAATTTTGTTGAAGGTTTCATGATTTTTCACATATTACTTCCTTAATAACAATAAAAAGAAAATCAGGGCCCTAAATTCCTGACCACGCCCACATTTGAAAGTCATTTTCATATGTTAGTATGATATAGCTCAACATGGTTTGAATGTTCTCATTTTGGTTTGCTGATACTTGTTCAGCTTCCAGAGAAGGTCTTTATGTAGGACAGGTACACAAATTAAGCCAAAAAGTATTAATATGGCTACGAAAAAGTGTATATGTAATTCTCTCATGGTGTTTTAATCAGTTATATCTGGCTTGATATGACCAAATCAAACTTATTTGTATATCTGGGAAGGTATTTCATCAATTTATATCTTACTTGATATGGCCATATCAAACTTTATTTTCATATCTGGGAAGGCATTTCATCAATTTACATCTGGCTTGATATGGCCATATAAAACTTTATTTGCATATCTGGGAAGGGATTTCATCAATTTATATCTGGCTTGATATGACCAAATCAAACTTATTTGTATATCTGGTAAGGTATTTCATTAATTTATATCTGGCTTGATATGGCCATATCAAACTTTATTTGCATATCTGGGAAGGTATTTCATCAATTTATATCTTGCTTGATATGGCCATATCAAACTTTATTTTCATATCTGGGAAGGCATTTCATCAATTTACATCTGGCTTGATATGGCCATATAAAACTTTATTTGCATATCTGGGAAGGGATTTCATCAATTTATATCTGGCTTGATATGACCAAATCAAACTTATTTGTATATCTGGTAAGGTATTTCATTAATTTATATCTGGCTTGATATGGCCATATCAAACTTTATTTGCATATCTGGGAAGGTATTTCATCAATTTATATCTTGCTTGATATGGCCATATCAAACTTTATTTTCATATCTGGGAAGGCATTTCATCAATTTACATCTGGCTTGATATGGCCATATAAAACTTTATTTGCATATCTGGGAAGGGATTTCATCAATTTATATCTGGCTTGATATGACCAAATCAAACTTATTTGTATATCTGGTAAGGTATTTCATCAATTTATATCTGGCTTGATATGGCCATATCAAACTTTATTTGCATATCTGGGAAGGCATTTCATCAAGTTATATCTGGCTTGATATTGCCATATCAAACTTTATTTGTATATCTGGGAAGGTATTTCATCAATTTATATCCCGTTTGATATGGCCATATAAATCTTGATTGGCATATCTGGGAAGGCATTTCATCAATTTAAATCTGGCTTGATATGGCCATATAAAACTTGATATATTATATCAAGACATCTAAATCTGGCTGTATATCTGGCTTGATATGGCCATATAAAGGCTTTATTTATCCAGATATATCCAGATATCAATCCATATCTGGATTTGGTGTAAGTGATTGCCTACACACTCTGCAACATCCCTGTACAAGACTTCGTGTCAACAATTGGCCCATTATTCGACAGTAGTCGTAGCCCCACGTATTGACATAGACACACATGCGATGTCACTAACAGCGTTACCAACGGCCGTTGGC